>VONZ01000731.1:0-372485 GCA_012976165.1 Labeo catla
TAACCTCTCCCTTTAATTTCCTCTCACTCATATTCATTAATTGTGGGTACAAATCATTACTTTATGATGGTTTGACTGAAAAATGTTTTGTTACCTGCCATCGCCATATGTTTTCGGGATCTCACACATCCAGTCTGCCCCTTCTTCCGTGTTCACATTCCAGCTTCTGTTCTCCATTGACATCTCACAGTTCAAATTAGTTTACAATAAGAATGTAACAGGCACAATCAGGAACTGCGCGCGTAATCTTGCGGATCAGTAGCAGCACATCACCAAACTGATTAGTATATTTTCAAACTGCACTAGTAAAAGGCGCGCGAGGCTGTCATTGGCCAGTTTCGTGAATGACAGTCACATTAACCAATCCTGATGAAAGCAACAGGTAAAAACAACCAATAGAAATTGTTTCAGAGTGGTAATGGAAAACAAACTTTTTTTTTTTTTAACAAACCTGTGTGTATTTAGTTTTATTTTTTTGGTCAAACAGTGTTTTCATGACAGTGTATGAATAAAAATGTAATAATGATATGTAAAAGTCCACACAGAAGCTCACTGCTCTTTTGAGATTAAAACTTTATCTATTATAATTATTGTTACTAATGCTAATAATTAAAATTATACATATACATTTGGATTTTGAAGAGGTGTTTTGATCAAAATATCGTAAAATGGTAATAAATAAAATGTTAATAATCATAATTATTCAAAAGCCAGATATTTCTTGTTACAGACATGACATTTATTCAACATACAGATCTGTTATTTTTGTTATTATTATTTTTATTATTATTTTTTTTTTTTTAAGATTTTTTTGTTAAAAACAAATTTGAATGATTTAGCATTATACATTATCGATTTGTGTCAATGTTACAACAGCAGCTGACATTATTTCAATCATATTTCATCTTTGAAGGTCGGTCATGTGCCAACTAGACTGAAAAGAAAAGTCTGTACTGTTGGTTCAAAAAGAAAACTGAACACAAAACACAATATGCTAACTGAATGAAACAGCACTTTATTCTGAACCCCTGTATCATATGCTGCAAATACGATTTCTGGATATACATTGGATTTTTCACATCAGAAACATAAATGTCCATTCTGTCTTTCTTCTGTCTGTCTACTGACATTTGTTAAGACATTTGCTTTAAACATTACAGTGTTTACAATAACTTTTGTTCTCTAAAATACATAAATACATAAATACAATCCACTTTACCAGCTAAATTACTTAGATAGAAATGCCATGCTACCACACAAATGGAAGTTCAAAGACAATATTTTAAAAATGGTGAATAAGGTCAATACTGTACACACATAGATCCCAAACTCCACCTAGTACCTATATGTGTACTACCTAGGGCCCATGCAGTCAGCCTATATGGGGCTGATTATGTTTGCTCATGTCCCCTATTGGATAACCAGACATGGCACTACCTGGGGACACATTCAGCACATGATTTCTAAATTGCCTAAAATAACCAGGTGTTGGTTGTTTTCACTGTGCTGATTGATTATTGTACAACATCAAAGTACCGCAAGAGCTATGCAGAGCAGAGCAGATGCTCCATCCTTTCGAATCATTCTCGCGGTGCTTTGTTGTCATGCAATGATCCATTGCCGCAGCACAAGCAACCAACCTGGTTAATTTAAGCAATATAGAAATCCTGTGCAGAATATGTCCCCAGAAAGCGGCACGTTTGGTCACCCTACCACATGATGGGAAGATCACTACCCCATATGCATTTCCCCATTCACAACCCATACAGTGATTACCCATGTGGGTACTACCTTGAGCCCATGTAGCGAACCTATAAAGGACTGATTGTGTATGCCCATGTCTGACCCATATAGTTTGGCAAGAGGGCCCTACACGTCTTTCACTGTTCAGAACCCATACAAAGATTACTTATGTGGGTACTACCTTGGGCCCATGTAGGCAGCCCATATGGGATTGATTGTGTTTACCCATGTTCTACCTATATGGTTTGACCAAGAGGGCCCCATATGTGTTTCCCCATTCAGAACCCATATAGAGGTAGCCTTTGTGGGTACTACCCTGGGCCCATGCAGGCAGCCTATATGGGACTGATTGTGTCTGCCCATTTTTTACCCATATGGTTTGACCAAGAGGGCCCCATATGTGTTTCCCCATTCAGAACCCATATAGAGGTAGACTTTGTGGGTACTACCTTGGGCCCATGCAGGCAGCCTATATGGGACTGATTGTGTCTGCCCATTTTTTACCCATATGGTTTGACCAAGAGGGCCCCATATGGGTTTCCCCATTCAGAACCCATATAGAGGTAGCCTTTGTGGGTACTACCTTGGGCCCATGCAGGCAGCCTATATGGGACTGATTGTGTTTGCCCATGTTTTACCCATATGGTTTGAGCAAGAGGGCCCCATATGTGTTTCCCCATTTAGAACCCATATAGAGGTAGCCTTTGTGGGTACTACCTTGGGCCCATGTAGGCAGCCTATATGGGACTGATTGTGTCTGCCCATTTTTTACCCATATGGTTTGACCAAGAGGGCCCCATATGGGTTTCCCCATTCAGAACCCATATAGAGGTAGCCTTTGTGGGTACTACCTTGGGCCCATGTAGGCAGCCTATATGAGACTAATTGTGTTTGCCCATGTTTTACCCATATGGTTTGAGCAAGAGGGCCCCATATGTGTTTCCCCATTAAGAACCCATATAGAGGTAGCCTTTTTGGGTGCTACCTTGGGCCCATGTAGGCAGCCTATATGAGACTGATTGTGTTTGCCCATGTTTTACCCATATGGTTTGACCAAGAGGGCCCCATATGTGTTTCCCCATTCAGAACCCATATAGAGGTAGCCTTTGTGGGTACTACCTTGGGCCCATGAAGGCAGCCTATATGAGACTAATTGTGTTTGCCCATGTTTTACCCATATGGTTTGAGCAAGAGGGCCCCATATGTGTTTCCCCTTTCAGAACCCATATAGAGGTAGCCTTTGTGGGTACTACCTTGGGCCCATGCAGGCAGCCTATATGAGACTAATTGTGTTTGCCCATGTTTTACCCATATGGTTTGACCAAGAGGGCCCCATATGTGTTTCCCCATTCTGAGCCCATATAGAGGTGGCCTATGTGGGTACTACCTTGGGCCAGTGTAGGTAGCCTATATGGGATTAATTGTGTTTGTCCATGTCTAACCCATTTGTTAAACTCATATGGGCCCCATTTGTGTTGCCCATTTCGAGCCCAAGCACTCATTTCCCATTTGTGACCCAACTAGGTCCCACATAGGGAGCCCATCTGTTTTTGCCCGTGTGGGACCTACTTAGCTGACCCAAGTGGGCCCCAGATAAGATGCCTATTTTGGGACCATGCCCACTTGGTACCCATGTAGACCCAGCAGAAACCATGTGGGCCCCACATATACATGTTGGCTGGGCCTGTGCGTAATCAAACGCATAGAAAAACATACAACGTACAACAACGTGATAGTTTCGTTTTTGTTCTGTATCCCGTGCTCTGCTGCCACACTGGAGCGCACTCGCCACCAACTTGACAGGGGTGGGAATTACAGCTACAATTTTTAATAGATCATCCTCAGTGTAATCTGTCAAAATGACGGACGGCCTTCAGGTTTTTCCGTCACTGATAAAAAAAAATCCGTCAAGGACGGAGAATTTTCGGTTAACACGACCTCTGATTGGGAGTAATACAAGTTCAGGTTGCATTAAAGTCAAAAGTGAAAATTAAAAACATGTAATGTTAGAAAAGATCAAAATAAAATAAATTCTGTTCTTTTCAAATTTCCATTCATCAAAGAATGCTGAATAAAAAAAACAGATTGTTTTATGTTTTCCACAAAAAAATGTGACCACAAAACCAGTCATCAAGTATATTTGTAGCAATAGCCAAAAATACATTGTATGGGTCAAAATTATTGATTTTTCTTTTATGCCAAAAATTATTGGGATATTAAGTAAAGATCATGTTTCATGAAGATATTTTGTAAATTTCCTACTGTAAATATATCAAAACTTATTGTTTGATTAGTAATATGCAGTGCTAAGAACTTCATTTACTTCACTTTAACTTCACTTTAAAGGTGATTTTCTAAATATTTTGGATTTTTTGCACCCTCAGATTCCACGTTTTCAAATAGTTGTATCTTGGTCAAATATTGTCCTGTCCAAACAAACCATACATCAATAGAAAGCTTTCAGATGATGTATAAATCTCAATTTCACCCTTGTTTTGTGGTCCAGAGTCACATATAAGCAACACAACCATGTTTAGTTGCATTAATATCAAAAGTTTCCTGAGCACCATATATCATAGGAAGATATTACTTTAAACTGTAATACAATTTCACAGCATTATTGTTCTTATTGTATTTTTGAACAAATGCAACTTTGGTGAGCACAAGAAACCCAAAATCATTAAAAAAAAAAAAAATCTGACCAACCTGATCTTTTGTATTACTCCTAACATATGTAAAATCACACTACTCATCCACAGCATGTGTGTGTGAAGTTTTAGTGCAGCCAAACAGCATGTGTGTGTGCGCAATAAACACAGAATGAGGTTCAGATGGGGTTTTCTCCCTCATCTGTTTGTGTGCATGATTTGTGCCACTATAATGGAGAGAACCACAGTTGGTCTGCGAATTAGTTTTGACTAGTTTTTTCCCAGTAGATCAAAGCGCTTATGAAAGTTGTCCTTCTGCGAGAATCTGCAATGTGAATGAGGGACACGAGAGAGAGAGAGGGATTGTTTTTCTCGCACTCGTTCGCTTTGAGCGTTTTTCATCCCGTTGCCAAATTTCCAGCCTCAATAAGAGCCGTTTAAAATTTTGATTTATTTCTTTATTTTTAATTGAAGTGTTCGAGAGTGTTACATAAATGCTTAATTTGGACAGAGGATTAACAGGCAGAGGCTATTTTTTGTATGATTAAAAAGGCCTGCTGTTATAGAAACATTTTCTAACCATGAGATGAAAGCATCGTGATGAGGAGTGCAGAAATAAATAGATTACATGGAGAGAGACAGAAACGTTGGGGAGGGAGCTAGGAGAGATGGATAATTCAATAGAAATGGAGAACATGGTGACCCAAGGATAACCCTAGCTCAACTTTGCCAATTGAGCAAGCTAATTTGTGTATCTATGCACGTGTAGGCAGCTTCAGTCATGGCTGACCAGAAGTTTCTTGCAGTCCAACGCCATTACAGGAAGGTCAAGTCTCATAAAAGTACATGCTGAGGGAGTCGACCATCCCATTATCACGATTTGGATTAAAGGCTTAGCAGAAGTGTTATTCAGGCGATTTCTAAAATCCATCTAAGGTCCGATAATGTAATTGCCTCTTCCGGTCCACTGAGGAGCAAATCATGTCTTGTTATTGCCTAAAAAAGCAGCCAGCTCAGCTGTGTGTGCATGTGTGGCTCAGGTTTTGCCGACATTGTGGGGACCAAATGTCCTCGCATGGACAGTAAAACCTGAAATCACCTACATTGTGGGAAGCAGCCAACAGTCCACAAGGAAAATGGCTTAAGAAGCACACTAAATGTCTTAAAGGGTTATTTCACACAAAAATGAAAATTCCATCATTTACTTACCCTTATGTCATTCCAAACCTGTGTGACTTTCTTCCCTAGAACATGAAATGAAAATCAACGGTGTCAAATGTTATTGTCAAATAAAGCTGACTGACATTTATTGTATGAACAAAAATTGTATGGATGTATAAGTTTCTTCACAATATCCATTAAAAGAAACACTGGGCATTAAGACTTGTATGGGCTTAATATAACATAAATGATGTCTCTATAGTAGAAATTCCATGAAAGTGTACATTATTTAAAAATTCCACATTATACATTTTTTGGAGCCATTATTTCGATAGTTGCACTCTGTGAGCTACTGGTACTACGTATTGCATCAAAAATAGCAACAGAACTTGGAAAACACAACTCAAAAAATAAAATGCCTGATTTGATGCCACATTGTGCAGCTTTTGGTTGTAATTTTTAGTTGAAGGGCAACAAGAGAAGCGATGTAAATCTTTACTGCTTTCCTACCAATAAGAAGAGGACAAAAGAATGATAAGATGCCTCTGGACGAATAAAGACCCACGTCTTTGTTCCCTCCACTTCAGCCCTGATGCCTTTGAGACTTTTAGTAGTCCACAGCTACTGAACGAGCTTACGAATGGCAGACAAGAAACACTAGATGCCATCCTGCAAGGATGTAAACATGCCGACACTTGTCATGACTTGTCATTCACTCGATATCCGAAGGCATTTATACTCCTTATGGGATTTTTAAGTTCAGTCAACTCAAAAAAGTTTATTCAACTTGAAATGTTAAATTTTACTAAGTGACAACTTAGATATTTGATTTGAATCAAGTTAAAATTTTAAGGCAGCTGGGTTACTTACCCATCTGTTAAGTTTAGCAAACACAAATATCTAAGTTGTTACTTAGTACAACTTAACATTTCAAGTTGACTAAACTTATTTTAGTTGACTGAACTTAAAATTTTAAGGCAGCAGGGTAACAAATCATTTTAAGCTGACTCAACAAATAGTTTTTTTTTTATTTTTTACAGTGATAAGCTCTTTCAGTAGCTGTGGTCATCATATCAGCATTTTATTTTCAGAGTTGCGTATTCCAAGTTGTGTTGCGGTAAAAAAGTCCAAGTCCCCATAGTCCAAAATATGTATAAAATAATGTTTTTTTTTTAAATAACGTAAATCTTGGTAAATTCATAAATGTACTACATATTTCAATAAAAGACATCATTTACATTATATTAAACCATACACATCTTAATACCTGGGGTTCTCTCGTGTATAGCGCTGAAACCCTATTGTAATTGTTAGAATGGTCACAGATCAGCAATCTCCACGTACAACTGATTGTGCAAACCAATCCGTAAATCGTAGAGACTTGCAACTTGGAGGGATGGTAGTATTCACTGACTCACTTTCACAAATGCATGCCAAAATATTTGAAATGAGCAGGGTTACTTTCAGTAAAATGCCTAGAACTCCTGAACGGAATGAGAACTCAGAACACTTATGTAAATGCTCAATCTGAGGTGAAAGAAATTAAAAAAATCGCGGAGCCTGGCCACTTGGTAGTGCTATAAGAAACATAAAAATGGCTATAACTGTGCAACCATTTGTCCTATCAATATGAAAATCATTGTGAATGGTCTTGGTCCAAAGTGCCACAAGTGTCTACAAGAACATTTGCGTATCTCAAAAAATGTGGCCAACGAAGTTTGAGCACCTGTTGGACAGGGTTAACAGAGGCCGATCAGAACGAAATTTGGCCTGCATGTTTGACTTATATCAAATTTTTCAAGGGTGTAAACATACACACGGTATTCGTATCATACAATGGAATGCCTCATTTAGGACAACTTTGCCGCTAGAGCCACTGTTGCCAATCAAATTGTTTGTTAATTGATGGAGAAGATGAAATAAAAATACTTTTGCGAACTAATCTTAGGTTTTTTGCTCAATCTGGAAAAACCGCTGTACAAAAAAAAAAAAAAAAAAAAAAATTACCCTTTTGGAAGCTATAACGGGATCGGAAAAGGGGCCTGTCCAAATGTACCCAAAATCCTACAAGGCCTAAAGGAAAACTCAAAACTTCATGAAACCTGCTGAGCACATGTGACAGGTGATTCTAAACAAGCATGCAACGTTTTAAGGGATCAGACCACAGCTGGCGCTATTTATTTAATATTTATAACTGTTAATGAACATCATATTATGGTAAATTATCTGGATTGCTTTTTAAATAATTGATTTAGGTTACAAGCTTGCTAAATAATGTTTTTATGTGTGCTTAAATGCCATAAAACGCTTTAATCCTTGTAATCTCTGCTTGCAGCTATATTTTCTTTTGTGTCCTTCAGGAAAAATACAGATTTGTTGGCATTAAGGTGAGGGAACGATGACAGACTACTCTTTTGATTTTGGCAAACTACCCTTTTAAGGAAAATGTGAATGGTCTGTATGAGGTTTTAGTTTAGAATTAGAGGAAAATATATATTAGTTAGTAGAAATACAACTGAAATATCCATCAGTGCAGCTTTTAACACTTCACATTGAATTGTGAGGCAAAAAGAAAACTACTTTTGATTCTAGCATCATCACGCTTCATGAAGTGAGAAGAGAAAAGCTGGAGAGATTGAGACGGAGATGAGCGAGGGGATAAGAAAAGGAGAGATGTAGATAAAAGGAAGGACTAGAGAATGGGAACGTTGGGAGGAAACATAAAGCTGAGCAGAAAGCAGATCAGAGTCGAACTGAGGGAAAGCTTTAGAGGGGTGAAAACCCCTAAAGCAATTAAGAGACCCAGGACATGGAGACATGCTGAATGAGACATAGCTGCTCAGCCAATCAGATGGCTTTACAGCGACAATAGCTCGGTTGTCATATCACAGCGAAACAGATAGAGATTAGTTGCTTATGCTCCAGAAAGTGAGGCAAACGGATAGAGACAGAGAGAAAGAGAGGCATCTTGCCAAGGTTTTTTTTTTTAAAGAAGGATTTACCATTGGTGCAGACTTCAATGAAGATGAAGAGCCTGGTCCCACTGAGAGTTGTTCACAGATATGGTGCCAGCGACTCTTTCCCAGACCTCATCCGAGTCTTTCTCTCTCTTATATCCCTTTCCACTCGATCAGGCCGACAGCAGCCTAGCATCGAAAACAGACCCAGAAGCTTCTTTTTCTGTCAGTCACAGAAGTGAAACAGCATTTTTGCAGTTTTGGGTGACACTTTAATTCCAATTCAGAATTTAATGTACCAATGCGATGTACAACACAAGGAGATAAAATATTATATGAAATGAACAAACAAACAAATAAATTAAGTATTAACTAAATAACAGCAACTAACATTAATTACAGGCACTTTGCAGTCTATTTAATCAGTGAAAAAATATTAAAAATGTTCATTTCTGTGATTTATTTCACTAATAGTAAATATTTGGATTATTGTACTGGTGAAAGCAAATGACTACCTTATGTGCAGCACGAGTTTTGTGGTGTTTTAGGCATAAAAATCGATATCACCTCCCACCACTGTTGATTTTGCAGTCAGTTATGTATTACCAAAAGTACAAAAGTTACTTTTTTTTCTTGAAAATGTTATATGTGACCCTGGACCACAAAACCAGTCATAAGCAGCAAGGGTATATTTGTACCAATAACCAACAATACATTTTATGGGTCAAAATTATTTATTTTTCTTTTAAGCCAAAAATCATTAGGATATTAAATAAAGATTGTGTTCCATGAAGATATTTTGTAAATTTCCTACTGTAAAAATATCAAAACTTAATTTTTGATTAGTAATAAGCATTGCTAAGAACTTCATTTAGACAACTTTAAAGGCAATTTACTAAGTATTTTGATTTTTTTTTTTTTTCTTTTTGCACCCTCCAGATTTTCTAATAGTTGTATCTCTGCCAAATATTGTCCTAACAAACCATACATCAATGGAAAGCTTATTTATTTATCTCAATTTTAAAAATGTAGACCTATGACTGTTTTGTGGTCCAGGGTCACATATATTAATGTAAAAAGTTCAGCTATCCTCAGGTTTTATGTTACTTATCAGCCTTTTTTTTGAATGAATCATTTACAAAGACTCATGAACTCTTACCAGTTTTAATCAGTCTGAAGATTATGACTGAACTGAGAATTACAGTACAGCCCATGATACAAAGGTGGAAGTATTTCAAATACACCCACATATACTGTAATCAGCAGCTGTTTGTTATGCTAGTTAGTAAACAGTGTGTGTTTACTCATGGCTGAGACAAGACTATATCATAACAGATGGTGTGACTTGACAAGTTTCGACAGAGCTAGCCAACATGCTTATTATGCACACTCATGTTCACTGTCAGTGACCACTTCAACAGACATCACAGAAACAGTTTAATGACCAACTGCTTCAATTGCTCTGAAAGCAGGGTTTCTGCAGAGTCTCAAATGCTATCATAATGCAAGGCCCAACAAAATTAGCTTTGAAAATATTAAAGATGAGAAAATCAAGCCAACAGACAATGTTGACTGCATGCAGAATGAATGAACATCAAACAGACTGCTTCAGATGACTGAACCGAGACAGATGTGTGATGATGTTTGTTACAATGGAAAATTACACTCAACAAAATTTTCTGCAAACACACAGAATCATTTTCTGTTGACAAATAAGTCCACATACTCCATGTCAGAGTTTTATAATGTTATTTAAAAAAAAAAAAAGAAATTCAGGGCACCTGTTATCACAAATGCATGTGAGTTAATTAAAATGAAAAAACAAATATATTGAATTATGTTGTGCAGAATGTCGCAAACATTATTTTGATGTCGATCAGTGTTGAAATTTCTGTGTTAATTATTTTATTTGATCTTTTGTACTTAATGAAATTGTCTTTATAACTGAAAATAGGGCAGTGGATTATGATGAATTATGTTGAAATTATTTAAAACTTTTTTTTTTTGAATAACAACTGCAACAATTGTTGGTTGAACAACTATTGGAAGTCGTCATCTTTTTATTTATTTATTTTTTATTTTTTTTGAGCTAAAACATTTTATTTTTATGGAAGCCCGTTTCGACCACTAAATACAAAATGTAAAAAGATTATTTTGACTTTTGATCTGACAATTCTGACTTTTTTCCCCCCAGGATTGAGATATAAACTTGCAATTGCTAGTTATAAAGTCAGAATTGCGAGATATAAACTCAAAATTCCTTTTTTTTTTCTCACAATTCAGATTTTTTTCTTGCAATTCTGACTGTTTCTCAGAATTGTAAACTCATAATTCTGATTGTTTCTTGCAATTCTGACTTTTATTGTAAGTATATCTTGCAACTGCGAGTCATAAAGTTCCATTTTGAGGGAAAAGACTGATATGTTCTCAGAATTGCAAGTTTATATCTGGCAATTCTGAATTTATACCTCTCAATTATGAGTTTATATCACGCAATTCTGACTTAATTTCTCAGAACTACGAGTTTATATCTCACAATTCTAAAAAAAAAAAAAAAATTGCGAAATGCAAACTCACAATTGCAACAAAAAAAAGTCAGAATCGTGACATAAAAAGTCACAATTACGCTTTTTTAAGAAATTTTATTCAGTGGTGGAAATGGGCTTCCATAGTTTTTAGAGTATAGACCCTTTAATACAGAAAATCTCAATTGTTTTTTGCTTCAAAAGCCAAATTCTACACCTGAAAATGAAAGTGCGATCCTTTACAGTACTAAAAATCAAAACAGTAATTGAAATTCAACTACTATAAAGTATACTACTTGGGCATTCTATAATTGTGGGTACATCTCATGTCCGTGAAGTATATTTTTAATATATTTTCATCAATATAAGGCCCAGATGCTTAATTGTCTAGTACACAATTATATTTTTCCCAATCACACTATTATATGTTGAAAAAGCCATATCTTTTGTTCAAAAATAATGTTCATATCACATACAACCCTGGTATTCAGCTGTCTGATTTTGTAAAGTTGCTCATTCTACTCTGCATGTAAGCATGAAAATGACCTGAAATATAAATTAATTTAAAAGTTTTGCCTTCAGTTAAATTAGGTTATCAAGACATTTGGGTGTGCGCTTCAAAAATAATAAGTGTTTATTGTGATATAACTTTTATTTGTGCCCGAAAAACCATTGTCAACTAAGTTACCCACTTGAGCCCCCTCTATTTCATCTAGAAGCACATGGATGAAACACTACAACTTATGTTCTCTCTCTTCTCCTACTATTGGTTTAACTAGCAAACCTGTGTCAACTAAAAATTAGGTTTTGTTTATGAAAATATATTTCTAAACATACCATATGCTCAGTAGTTCTAGGCTTATATGTTGAGTATCGGCCCAAAACATTAAAAAATGTCAGCTAAGTTACCTGTCAACTGTGTTACTGTCACACCGTCACACTCACCTGACCCTGGATCAGTCTCCACCGAACGCACGCAATCACCTGCATCTGATTCAGCACCAATCACTCGCTCACAATCACCAGACTACTAGCACCTGGTCTCAATCAACAGCTCCCTTTAAAAGGATCGCTCAGCCATTCATTCGATGGCTAAGCTCAAGGTTGATACGTTCTATCATTCCTGGATCATCTGCCTACTTACCTGCTCGCTTACCTTCGAAGAACAAACTCAGTCTGCCTTAATCCTCAAACGCACGCCTGAAAGAGTATACATCTATTGCCATATGCTTACCTGCAGAGAACCTGTTTGATTTGTGATACTGTTGACGTTTTACCTGCACGAATATTCACCTGAACACTTACCTGCTGGTATCCTGTTTGATGTGTGATACTTACCTGGACATTTACCTGCACTAGTACTTACCTGGATATTTACCTGCAGTGAACCTGTTTAAGTTGAGAACATTAATAAAACTCACTTGTTACACTTTACTCCTTTTGTCTGTTGTGACTGAGTGTGACAGTTACCCAGTAAAGATAACATGGTGGGACAGTAGCAAACATAGATGGTATTTTATGCACATATTCCTACACCTTTATTTATGTTGCACTCTATACAATATGGATTGTTTCAAAGCAGCTATGTAAGGTAATGTTTGGGTTTTTGGGAAAGAGGAAAACCTTTTTCTTCACATTGTCAAATTCTAAATGTACCCCTAATTATAGAATGACCCTACTACTCTGTTTGCAGACAAAGGCGTCTGATGTGTCATATTAAGTCACGGAATATGTGATTAATTTAAATATGACATGGGTTGATTCTGAGAGGAATTAAGTGGACCTGATTTGTGAGAAGGTCACAGAGTTTTTCCTGTCAGGTGCAATATTGACAAGACCCTGCACTTGAGTTTACCATCAGTGCATCAGAGCACGTTGGCTTTCATGTGAAAAGCAATCGGCACATCTTAGACTGACGGGGACTGATCAGAGAGGTCAGACTTTTATCTTCCATCATCCAGTCCCTGTTGTCATCTCTGGACGAGTGCGTGTTTGAGTGTGGGCGGGCATGTTTTGCATAAACAGATGTATGAGAGCGCTCAGGGTCTCTCTTGAGTGCTTTTGTCATCAATGTCACTGCTGATAGGTTTGTGTAGTTATCCATCTTGTTTTGAATAATATAACATGACACCAGGAGCCTGATTCACTTACACTCTATGTAGGCAAATGTCACCGTTGCTCAGAATCTGCGCGTTTGTGATTGGCTAAAGGACTGGACGCCTTGTACTTTACTGTTTACTGGTTTTGCACTTTTGCACACTTAATGCAAGTTAAAGGAGAGCTCCATTTCCAGAACAACAGTTTACAAATAATTTACTCACCCCCTTGTCATCCAAGATGTTAATGTCTTTCTGTCTTCAGTCGTAAAGAGATTATGGTTTTTGAGGAAAGCATTTCTGGATTTATCTCCATATAATGGACTGCATTGGTGCCCTGATTTTGAACTTCCAAAATGTAGTTTAAATGCAGTTTCAAAGGGCTCTAAACGATCCCAGCCGAGAAAGAAGGGTCTTATCTAGCAAAACGATCTGTCATTTTTTTTTATTTTTTTTTTAAATAAAAATTTGTATACTTTTTAAGCACAAAACTCGAGTAGCACAGGCTCTGGGATGCGCGTCCACGATGCTACGAATTAGTGATGGGTCGTTCTTGAACGATTCATTCATTTTGAACGAATATTTAATGTGATTCGGGAAGAACGAGTCATCTTGGGGAGTGATTCGTTCAGTCATGTATGCGCAACATTGTTCGTTGATCTTATGGGGCTGTCCTGTGATGAACAAACGACTCAAACCCTTAACTTGTCAGATAAGAGGTGAGGTGAGCTAATCATGGGCTAAAGACCCATGCAAACAATGAATTAATCTTTTCTGTTTTATATAGCATTATAGTTTTGTCTTGTTTGTAGTGTGATCAACGTTTGCGTAAGCAGTAGATGTGTTAGGGAAGTAACACATAACATTTTAATTATATTTTGCTAAAATGAATGAAATGAACAAAATGTCCCGAAAAAAAGATTTGTTCTTTTGCTGAACAAGACTCAAAGGTCAGAGTTGGTAAAATGATCCAAGCTTCTCATCACTACTACGAATCAGGTCTAAGTTCATCGTCTGTGTACTCCGACTCAAAAAGGTAGAGTATGCCGAAAAACTCCATCTTATTTTCTCCTACAACTTCAGAATCAACATCGTTGTACCTTTTTGTTTGTAAACAGCGTTTGACTTCTTACACTTTCTTAGTCTTTGTGTGCTCGCTTTGTAAACACTGGGTCTGTAGTTCCACCTACGTACCACATGACGTTTCGACGTGATTCAATAGTACGTAGCGCCGTGAACGCGCATCCCAGAGCCCGCGATACACAAGCTTTTGTGCTTAAAAAGTAAACAAATTTTTATTTTCCCAAAAAAATCACTGATCGTTTCACTAGATAAGACCCTTCTTACTCAGCTGGGATCGTTTTTCAGAATGCTAACTGATGGCTTCAACAGAAGCACATGCCATTTCTATGGAGAAAATGCATGGAATTTTTACTTCCGGAACACAACTTCAGGACACACTCTAGTGATTAATTTTACCTTGAAAATGCTCATTGTAGCAGCCTGGAATCTTATAACTGGGACAGATCGATCAAAACCTTTGCACTCTGACTCACAGAAATTGCATAAAGACAGCCAATAAGACTTGAACATGCCTTTTGGGAAAAACTGTGAATGCAATATGCATCAGACCATTAGTGAATGATCCATGGGCATGCCATGCAAAGCTAAGACTGCATAAGGACAAGCTTCAGATAAACACACAAAAACACATTTCCTTACAAATGCACTGTATTTGCTAACAAATATGTTTTTATATCCACAAAGCTCTTTCTTTTGATATTGCATAATTGTGTCTTTTAACACACACACACACACACACACCAGCAACTGGAGGTGTTTTTTTTACTGATTTGATTATATGAATATTCATATAACTCTGTGATTGCAGAGATGTAAATAAGTCGACAAGCTTGAAATTGCAAGCATCTGGCCACTGGGGAGTATGTGTGTGTTGTGTAGGGGAGAAAGGGAAGCCTTGATAGTGAAAAATGATTCTCATTATTTTCCACTAACGATAAAACTCAGGGGTAACCCCTCCTTCTCTGAGGTTAGAGCTAATAAAAATGATCAAACACACACATGTACAGCGAGCATGCAAGAGAATACGATAAGCATGCAAAAGAATGCGATACTCCACATGAAATGGTAGTAATTCTGTACTGGTTTCGAGTGATATATCTGGTTTGTTTTGTCTGGGTGTAAGTGTGTGTCTCTTAAGTGATTTATGTAGCTTTAGTAGAGGATAGTGTTCAACTGACCTTTACAGAGACTCTCCTTCTCTCTGTCTAGGTTTCTCCTTAGGTGATTCATGTGTGGGTACAGTATATCACACTCTGTTTTTTTGTACACGTACAAAAAAGATAGATGACAACAGCTTACAAGGCACTTTCTTTTCAGATTAATCAATATCACAAGATTCTCTGAAATATTCAATAGTCTCGGTTCACTCCCTCTCCCTCTACCCACACATACGTTTGTTTTTCCATCACTCTATTTTTTTTATATTGAGCTAATGACATTTTCTCTCACCTGCCTCTCACACAAATAGTTTGCAGTTATAGAAAGGAAGTATTTAGTATGTACCTTTAGCTGGTTGCTACAACATAAGTGACCTCATGTTTTAATATCCTTGGGAAGATATTTTGTCCTCACAATGTAGGTAAAACCTGACCCACATATACAGGCCACTTCTCAAGGTGACCCTACTGGCATTACAGCAGCAGATAACTTCATAAGTTGTGATTCTGACATCTGCCACCCCCACACAATTCACACACACACACCACTGCTGTAGCTGTTAAATCTTCATCAGTTCAACTACCTTCACCATGAGGTCAAACCACCTGGACACAAAAAAGAAGCATACACATAGAAGAACAAGATACATAGAGTATGTATCTATTGCTATATATAAAGCTAATAATAGGTACTGTAGCACTAAATTGAACTCTAACGCTACCCCTAAAAGAAAATGCTTTTTTACTTTATTAGCTGGAATGACAGACTATTCTATTCTATCAGTCTTGATGCTTTTTTTTCTACAGCAAAACAGATGCCCCAAATGTGTAGTTAGATTTTATATTAAACATGGCACAACTGCAAACCACACTGTACGTGGCGAGCTGTACTTTTTAATTTTATATAGAGAATCATTACATCTCTTACAGATACAGTAGAACAGAAGATTGATTGAACAAACAATAGATGGAACAAACAATAGAACGACAGGTGGATCAAATAAATTCAAATGACAGACAGAACAGCAGAACTACAGAACAATTACAGTTTTTCTCAGTCGCTTTGGTGCATTTCTCACAACACTATTTACATTTGCACAACAGTTAATGCATTTCTCAAAACAATTAGTACAAACTGCAAAACCTAGTTGATAACCTGCAAAAGCGTCACTTGTCACTTGCTCAAAATGGATAGCTCATTCCTCAAAAGCAAGTATTCATGTCAATGAAAGTGTCAGTGTCATCAAGATGAAAAGTCCTGACACCATTGTTTATGAACAAGATAGTCAAATGGCTTTGTCATGTTTTCATTATGACAGTTTACTCTGTAAATTTTTTCCAACGCAAAAAAGTCAGATTTTGGTGACACTTCCTGAAAATGCTCAAGACAGCACTATATACTATTTGCACAGCCATTTGAAAACTACAGTAAAGTTAGACATTACTGTATTTAGTGAGGTATCTGAGTACAAGACACTGAATATGTATGTTTCACATTTTTACTGCATATGCTCTTTGCAATTCTAATTTATTCAAAGCATTGTGCAAACGAATAAATACACCCTTATTTACAACAAACATAAACTCCCTTTGGGTAGAGCTGTACACAACTGTAAACAATATTGCAGTACATATTGGAACTGAACGTACAACATACATAGGTCTGTAAATCATTCATGCACATCCAGACGTTCCTCTCTGTCTGGCCACATAGTTTCATCTACATCACAGCGAATATCATCTCTTGCAATGCAGCGAGGAAAGTATCTCCTCGAGTGGCGAATCCACCCTCTGCAGGACTCTGCTGTGATGCTAGCAGGGCCATTTGGGTATGTGGATGCCGGTCATATACCTTCCACCTCCAGGAAGAGAAAAATTCCTCTACTGAATTTAGGAATGGTGAGTAGGGAGGGAGATATTCCACCAGCATCCTATCATGTGTTGCAAACCACTGTCTGACAACATCTGAGTGGTGAAAACGCACATTATCCCAAACAACAACATGCTTATTCAGATGGTCTCCAGTTAGACCCCTCTCATTCTCAGGGATTATGTCCCTGTAAAGAGTGTCTAAAAAAGGCAGCAGATGTTGTGTGTTGTATGGACCAAGACGGGGTATATGGGTGAGGACGTTGTTTTCTGAGAAGGCTGCACACATAGTAATATTTCCTCCTCGTTGGCCTGGGACATCAATGGTTGCTCTCTGTCCAATGTGATTCCTTCCACGTCTTCTACCTTTTGCCAGATTGAAACCCGCCTCATCAAGGTATATGAACGTGTGCAGCGGTTCCCTGGCCTCCAGCTCCAGTACACGCTTTATTACAGAAGAGGGAGCGAGAAAAACTATTACAACTTTTCCTGTGTAACATAATGCATTTTGGACAACATATTGTACAGTATACACTGTGAATACACATACACAGAACTGTCATGTAAGTGTAGTGCATGACACTACACAAAGTAAACAGTTTACAGCACTGAACATTAGAGTATGCATAGAACATGTTTTACCTGTACATACTGGTCACGGATCTCCTTCTCTCTGTCACTGTTCCGTTCAAATGGCACATTGTACAATTGTTTCATGCTCATTTCATTTCTCCTGAGCACTCTGTCAATTGTAGCGATTGAAACGGATTCAATATTCCCAAAGATGTTGTCATCCTCTATAACAGCACTTTGTATCTCTCTCAACCTTATGGCATTGTTTGCAATCACCACTGCACAAATGGCTTCCTCTTGTTGTGGAGTAAAAAGGGGCCCTCTTCCACCTCTGCAAGGTTGTCTTGCAATGCTATGTGGTGCAGAGAAAAATGACAGTAAATATGGCAAATCTTTACTGTAACACTACAATACACTAAATCTGTGATGCAGTAAAGCTGTAAGTCTAAATGTAAAATGTAAAAAGTGACAAGTTCTTGTCCCACTGCAAGCTTCATGTATGACACAATGACAGTAGTGCAGTGCAGATTGTTTGGTGCTGAATTACTGTCCATTTATACACACCTGTTCTCCCGACGAAATGTTTGAATAATTGAATTTACAGTGGTTCGCCCAACATTTGGCTGCACCCTTCGACCAGCCTCAGCCATTGTGAGGCCGTGATTGACAACATGATCCAAAATTGTAGCCCTGATTTCATTGGGAATCCGCCTATGTACTTGGCCTCTTCTTCCTCTTCCCCTGTTTTGTCCCCTTCCCCTTCCTCCCCGCACCCTCACCCCTCTTCCACGAGGCTGACCTTCCATTTCTGTGTCACAGTATTGTAGAAATGGTACACACTATGTCCTGCTTGGTTCATATATGCTTGTGAAGTGGGGGTTTATGGGATTCAGTTCTGAGTGATTGTAGAGAAGTGGCTTATCATTGGTTGCAACTAATACTTCACACACCCCTTCTCATCAGTGAAAGATGAGGTTCACCTGAGAGAAATTGTTCAATTTAGAAGACATTTTCAGGGAAAAAAAAGATTTAAAAATTTTTATAAAATTTGCTTGACAGATTTTGACAACTAGTTCAACATTTTTGTATGTAATGACTCAAGCAACGAAATGAGGACTATTAGTTTTATATGGAATGACTATTCAGCATTCACAAGTTTAGTTAATTTTGACTGACATGACATAAGCAAATGATAATGTTATAAAACAGCAGAGAGTTGTATGAAAGCAATTGATGCATGTCCAAAAGCATTTGCAATTTGTTGGAAGGAATGAGAAACTGCTACTATGATGTGCACAAATGACTAAATGTTGTGGAGGTTGAAGTAAATGTTGTGCAAATGTAAATAGTGTTGTGAGAAATGCACCAAAGCGACTGAGAAAAACTGTAATACAAGACAGATAGAAAGACAGACAAATAGAGAGACTGAAAGAATCTCTACGTAGACAGACAGATCAATACAAAGAAGAAACAACAATAGAACAGATAGTAACAGAACGAACGAATGAACGATAGTTAGATAGATAGATAGATAGATAGATAGATAGATAGATAGATAGAATGAAAGAATGACAGATAGATAGATAGATAGATAGATAGATAGATAGATAGAATGATAGAACAATAGAATGATAGATAGATAGATAGATAGATGATAGATAGAGCGAAAGAATGACAGATAGATAGATAGATAGATACATAGATAGATAGATGGATAGATGGATAGATAGAACGATAGATAGATAGATAAATAGAAAGACAGAATGATAGATGGAATGACAGATACAATGATAGACAGATAGAACGATAGATAGAACGATAGATAGATAGAGCGATAGATAATAGATAGATAGATAGATAGAATGATAGATGGAACAATTGATACAATGATAGACAGATATAACGATAGATAGAGCGATAGAACGATAGATAGATGGATAGATAGATGATAGATGATAGATAGAACGAAAGAATGACAGATAGATAGATAGATAGATAGATAGAAAGACAGAATGATAGATGGAATATATATACAGATAGACAGATAGAACGATAGATAGAACGATAGAACGATAGAACGATAGATAGATAGATAGATAGAATGATAGATGGAACGATTGATACAATGATAGACAGATAGAACGATAGATAGATAGATAAAAAGATAGAATGACAGATGGAATGATAGATACAATGATAGACAGATAGAACGGTAGATAGAAGGATAGACAGATAGAGATAAAGTGACAGAACGATAGAAAGAGAAACAGAATACAATAGAACAACAGACAGACAGACAGACAGACAGATAGACAGATAGATAGATAGATAGATAGATAGATGTACAGAACAATAGAAAGAGAAACAGAATGATAGACAGAATGAAAGATACAATGATAGACAGAATGACAGATAGATAGAACAAAACAATTATAAATAGAAAGAATGACAGAACGATAGATAGAACGATAGATAGAACAATAGATAGAACGATAGATGATAGAACAATCAACAGTACAATACAACAATAGATAAAATGACAGATAGATGGATAGTAGATAATTATACGCATATATGTTATTTTGTTGTGTCCTTAATCACCTTTACAGGGGCATTTATGGACACTTCTGTTTGAAGGACCTATTGATTGCTTGAACGCTTGAGTGCTAAAGTGATTTTAGCCACTGTGCTCTACAGAGCATGTGTATGTGTGTGCGTAACTGTGTCCTCTTCGATATATTAGCATGGCATGTCCAGGGAGGGCGGGGGTGCTGTTTCTGCCTCTGTGGCATTTGAGGTGCGACTACGCTCTGTAGAGCCAATGTGTGTGTGTTTGAAGTGCCTGCTCCGGCCTTGAATACAGTGCGAGATGTATGTATATCAGAATGGGGGATGACAGGCAGAACTGGTGCGCTCTCTCTCCTGCTGGTGCCCACACACACGCGCACACACACACATACTCTATAACTTTAACTACTGTTCCAAGCAGCTAAAGCTCCCTGATTCCACAGACCTGTCCCTGGGCTCCTCCACCAACCACTCTCTTTGTAGTAATGAGTAAGATGAGTCATTGTACCGTGCAAAATACGAGAAATACAACAAACAGCAGCTTGTACATCCCCTGCTCCCTCTCCTTCTGTCTCTTGAAAACCAGAATGCAGCCTGCAATATCTGATCTGGTATGATGTTCAATGAGCATGATTTTTAAATATGACTTGTGCCTGTCAGTCATGTGTGTTTTCTATTACTTTTAGCTGACATGTTAACACCTTAAAATATTTGTGCACTCATGTGTCTATAGATTCGAAGTGCAGGTTCATGTCCTGTTTTCACAAACATGTTCTATATACTGTAGTAAACCACACATACACAGAGAAAAACAGCATCTGTTTCTCTGCTGTGATTACACCAGTAGAGACAGAGAAGCAAAAACTGTCCTTTTCTCTCTCTTTCTACAATCAGATTTATCTTTTGTATATCTCACAAAACAAACAAACAAACAAAAAACTGTTCTTCAGTTGCAATATATAACAACAGAATGAAAGCTAGATATAATGATAGAACAAACAACAGATATAATGATAGATAGATTAATACTATATTTCTTCCTGGTTCTCAAATCTGATTGGCTGAGAGGAGTACAATGTTCTAGTGATAACAGAGCTCCAACTGCTTTACCGTTTGTATCACTCCACTTGCGGTATTTCTCAAAGCGAGTGTCAAGGTGAACACCCAAATCCAATATAATTTTATAAATAATACAGTTTTTGTGTCACGGAATATGGTTTTAAGAGTTTTTTTAGGCAAGAATATACTTGTTAAGACTTCAAATATGCAGTTTGTTTATAAAGATAATGTGTATTTGAAAATTTGCTTTAACTTTTTGAGAGACGTGAGCTCCAGGGCATCAGCGGCTGTTCAGAACTCATGAACCGGCCAACAGCAACCTTACCTCGGTCAGATCTTCTGGAATTTGCGGCTGGCTCTGATGTGGTTAACCAAGAGACATAATTTGTTTCGGGTAAATTTAACAGTCTTTGATCTCATTGATCTATTATTTGTTCCAGAGCAAATCATTTTAGTTGAGGGCAAAATCTCATCATGTTATATTTCATGTAACTTTTATGATGGCTTTTGTTCTTGTTCATTAAATATTTTTATTCAATAAGTAATATTTTATATAAATAGTAGTAGTATTTAATTATAGTATTTATTATTGAGAAGCGGTTTGTGTGTTTGTGATGGTGATTAGTTACATTGTTCCATTATAAGATGCTAAGATACATGTTTAAGTAAGCAGTAAAGACTTTTATATTGAAAGAGACTGAAACTAAGTTGTAAACAAGGAAGTTAAAGGAGAACTCTACTTCCAAAACAACAATTTACAAATAATTTACTCACCCCCTTGTCATCCAAGATTTTCATGTCCTTCTGTCTTCAGTCGTAAAGAAATTATGGTTTTTGAGGAAAGCTTTTTTAGGATTTTTCTCCTTATAATGGACTTCATTAGTGCCCCAATTTTGAACTTCCAAAATGTTGTTTAAATGCAGCTTTAACGGGCTCTAAACAATCCCAGCCGAGGAAGAAGGGTCTTATCTAGCGAAACGATCTGCCATTTTTTTCGAAAAATAAAAATTTGTATACTTTTTAAGCACAAAAGCTTGTGTAGCACAGGCTCTGGGATGCGCGTCCACGGTGCTACGAATTAGTAATAGGTTGTTCTTGAACGATTCTTTCATTTTGACTCTTTAATGTGACTCGGGAAGAACGAGTCGTTTCGGGGAGTGATTCGTTCAGTCACGCATGCGCAAAATCCTATTAGGTTCTGTACTAGAATTAGTTCAGCTGTTTCAAGTCTTCGGGTTTTTCGAGTCATTCGTTCATCTTATGGGGCTGTCACGTGATGGACGAACGACTCAAATGCAAAAACTTGTCAGATAAGAGGTGAGGTGAACTAATCAGAGGCTAAAGACCGAGGTAAACAATGAATTAATCTTTTTTGTTTCTTATAGCATTACAGTTTTGTCTTGTTAGTAGTGTAATCAATGTTTCTGTAAGCAGTAGATGTGTTAGGGAAGTAACATGTAACTTTTTAATTATATTTTGCTACATTTGGAAGTTCATTCGGGGCACCAATGAAGTTCATTATAAGGAGAAAAATCCTGAAATGCTTTCCTCAAAAACCATAATTTCTTCACGACTGAAGACAGAAAGACATGAATCTTGGATGACGAGGGGGTGAGTAAATTATTTGTGAATTGTTGCTCTGGAAGTGGACTTCTCCTTTAACACCTTGTGAGACGCAGCCAACAAATGCACTGATCAGCACTGTTATCAGAAATCACCTTTAACACATGAAAGGATAGTACAACAAAGATATCGCTTTCTCAGCGGACATTGGAACTAATGTTTTATTGTGAATATGAGAATAAATGCTGTAGAAGAAAGATGCAGGTAATCACACTAGCTCAGTCCACCTCTCTCTCATAATACTCCACATACAGTCATCTTTTATTTTAGTAATACAATAAGCTTTCAATGAAGCTACTCAATGTTCTTTTGTTACTAGTTCTAAAGTGTTGTTCCAAAGTAACAGAGGCTTGGGCTCAGCTGTTAAAATGTCAAATTGAAATCTATGTGAAAAGTAGTAATTCACACAAAAGAGGGCTTTTAAAGACACTCTGTTGTAGTTTCTTATGTATTTACACACATGCTGTCAAACTGTTATATAAACAGAATATCACACTCGTAGCAGTTTGTCCTTTTTTCCAGAGTGTCTTTAAATTCCAATAAATGCTGCTCTACCACATCACTGGTCGAGCCAATCTCTCTGTCCATTCCTCCTTTCATCCTTCTTTCTCTCCCTCTCTCCTTGTCCTCTCTCCCCTGTTCAATGTCAGTGACGGCAGGGCCACCGGTGATGGCTCTGTCTTCCGTAACATGGCTCAGGGTTTGGCCGCCCCATTACAGAATCCATTTTCTACAGACAAGAATCTCATTTCAATTTCAGTGTGCACGTTTGTTTTCGTGTGCATGCAAGTGTGTATGGTGGTTTTTGTGCGCCCTAATGAACCACAGTGAGTGTGTTTTTGTGCACGACTGTGCGGCACAAAAGAATGCGTATCCATTTTGTGTGCATGTGTATGTATGCACATAAATTTAGTGCTATTTCATTTCTTCTCAATGACTTTCCCTGCGCAGAATCAATTCTTCCGGTGGGAGTGAGGTGGAAGGGAAAGCAATGTTATTGGTAGGCGGAGCTTGCTCATTCGTTCAGACAAGAGGGATTGAAAATAGGAAGGAGGGTTGGACAAAAATAAGTAATATCCCATCATCTCTCTCACTCTCTTTCTCTGGCTCTGAAATGCAGCCCCATTATCCTAAGTGCAATAATAAATACAGCAATGATCCAGAATTAGTCATGTCCTCCCAACCACACAGAGAGAGAACAAAGAGAGTGCAAAAAATGAAGGATAGAATAAAAGAGAAAGACTGAAAGCACAAACAATGCTAGTGGAGTCCAAAAATAAAGTAAAATGCATGTTACATCAATAAAAAAAGCATAAAAGTTGTTCTGAGAAAGTGTCTAGTTTATCTTCACTCAGTGTCTGAAAACATTTGTCTATGTCAATAAATACAGAAAACATCTCAAATTTCAATGTTTTAGAACTGTTTTTAATGTGGGCTAATATTTGTTTTAATATAGTTTTGAGTTATCATCAAAAGGTGTATCAAAAGTGCTGGCCAGTCTTTAAGAAAAAAAAAAAAATATATATATATATATATTTATATATATATATATTATATTCAGTAGATGAGAATTACAATACAAAGGCCAATACATTAGTTCATCTAGTGCAAAATCGTCAGTTTGAGATGTCAAATTCTGTGTTTGTTATGACTTATTTTTGATATCAAATAAAACGCATATGGTTTGAAAGTGAATATGCCTTGTAATGCAGACAAAAGTATATTATAATTATTATTGGTGGGCTATTGATAACATATTTTGTGGCTAGACATTGAGCATCCCTGTACTAAACCTTTTAACATAGAACTGCATCACCAGAGCAAAAGAAACAGAAAAGTCCTTGATTTTTAGACAAGTACATCACACATAAAAGAGTTTGATACTTGAAAATGTACTTGCATTCACAGATCATCTGAAGCAAGCTGCAAACAAAAATGCCAAAGCATTCCAAAATTAAAACTTCTAAGATGATTTTAAGGCTTCAAAACAATTTTTGGGATTATGAATGACTGTCAGTCAAATACATCAATTGAACTAAATGAAATAAATTATTATAATCAGGTGTTATAAATGTTGACCAACAAATTGGTTGATCAACTTATTAGCCGAAAGGTAGGGGTGGGAATCTTTCGATAGATCACGATTTGATTCAGATCAATTCTTTAAAAAAACGATTTACGATTTTTCGATTTTTAATCACCATTCTCAATTTTTCATCAATTTTTTTGTGCACACTGGACATCAAACACACCAGTATTTTAATACAAAGTCCAGTCAGTATCTGGTGTGACCACCATTTGCCTCACACAGTGCAAAACATCTCCTTCGCATAGAGCTGATCAGGTTGTTGATTGTGGCCTGTGGAATGTTGGTCCACTCCTCTTCAATGGCTGTGCGAAGTTGCTGGATATTGGCAGGAACTGGAACACGCTGTCGTACACACTGATCCAGAGCATCCCAAACATGCTCAATGGGTGAAATGTCCGGTGAGTATGCTGGCCATGCAAGAACTGGGATGTTTTCAGCTTCCAGGAAATGTGTACAGATCCTTGCAACATGGGGCCGTGCATTATCATGCTATAACATGAGGTGATGGTCGTGGATGAATGGCACAACAATGGGCCTCAGGATCTCGTCACAGTATCTCCATGCATTCAAAATGCCATCAATAAAATGCACCTGTGTTCGTTGTCCATAACATATGCCTGCCCATACCATAACCCCACCGCCACCATGGGCCACTCGATCCACAACGTTGACTTCAGCAAACCGCTCACCCACACAATGCCATACACGCTCTCTGCCATCTGCTCTGTACCATGAAACCGTGATTCATCCGTGAAGAGAACACCTCTCCAAGTGCCAGACGCCATCGAATGTGAGCATTTGCCCACTCAAGTCAGTTACGACGACGAACTGCAGTCAGGTCGAGATCTTGATGAGGACGACGAGCATGCAGATGAGCTTCCCTGAGACGGTTTCTGACAGCTTGTGCAGAAATTCTTCGGTTATGCAAACCGATTGTTGCAGCAGCTGTCCGGGTGGCTGGTCTCAGACGATCTTGGAGGTGAAGATGCTGGATGTGGAGGTCCTGGGCTGGTGTGGTTACACGTGGTCTGGTGTTGAGAGGCCAGTTTGATGTACTGCCAAATTCTCTGACACGCCTTTGGAGACAGCTTATGGTAGAGAAATGAACATTCAATTCACAGGCAACAGCTCTGGTGGACATTCCTGCAGTCAGCATGCCAACTGCACGCTCCCTCAAAACATGCGACATCTGTGGCATTGTGCTGTGTGATAAAATGCATATTTTAGAGTGGCCTTTTATTGTGGCCAGCCTAAGGCACACCTGTGCAATAATCATGCTGTCTAATCAGCATCGTGATATGCCACACCTGTGAGGTGGATGGATTATCTCTGCAAAGGAGAAGTGCTCACTAACACAGATTTAGACAGATTTGTGAACAATATTTGAGAGAAATAGGTCTTTTGTGTACATAGAAAGTCTTAGATCTTTGAGTTCAGCTCATGAAAAATGGGGGCAAAAACAAAAGTGTTGCGTTTATAGTTTTGGTCAATGTATGTGAATAATTTTTCCCCCACCCCAACCAAACAGCTGGTTCATGTATAATTGGGCATTTACTGCAGTTAAGTATTTTGAAAACCTCACTAACCCATTTCACATTTGAAAGATCCGAAGCTTGTAAAACTGCCTGTTAGCCCGCAGGCTAATCACTGCAATCAATAATGACAGCCATAATAATTACTCTGAACCAATAACTGTAAATAAACAGTTCCGGTTCACCAGTTCCAGACCAGTTCACCAACTGATATCTTGGGACATACTCGAAAATTGATATAACACTATGTTGTTAAAAGTGTTAATCTATACGTCTTATACAAACAAACAATTGGTGCTTATCTGTACTTCGCTAATTAGGGTGTAGAGAAATTGAGTAAAACACTGTGTCACATGAATCAAAGAAGTTATAGCAGCTAAAAATTTGCATTTAAGTGAATATTAAGTAACATTCATTTAGTTAGCAGTGTTTGTTTCTCTGCACAGTCAACCAACACGGTCTGAGGTCTCTAACAATCCGAGACTGAATATTAGGAAAATGCAGCGCTGTGGTTTACCAGCTAATGCAGCATGAAGCTCTTATTTGTAAACACAGCAAGTGTATTTGATGCCCGTAGGGAGCTAGTGTGGTTAGCATTAACGTAAGCGTATTGATTGTAACATTATCACATTTAGTCCATTAGCCACTGCTGGTGCAGCTGGACTTGCCTGGTCTCACAGGGCATTAACCAGTGTGCACGAGTGCTCAGAAAGATTGGGCTGTTGAGGTACAGTCATCAGCACATGAGCATTTATACAGCATGTACACACTCACAGGGTCATAGCGAATGAAATGAATGGTGGGAACAATTCTACAGAGACCCACAACAATTCCAATTAGATTAATGCAGAATCCAGTATCACATTTTAGTATTTTATGTCACAATAATAATAATAATAATAATAAAATAATTAAATTAAATACCATGATTTATGTAACGCAAGTGGGCTATTCATTCTCCAAAAAAGAAAAAAAGCCTGATCCTTTGCTCTGCTGCGCATTCTGAAACTGAACAGACAAGAGTTCACACCGAGAGCAACTCATGTTGACAGGAAAGAAATGAAAATCTGCTCATACTACAAAAAATGAAAGAAAGGAAAAAGAGGCCAGAAACCATGTAAGGGTTTATCAAACAAGTCATTTTTACAGTAACAGACAAGTTTTGTTCCCACACAGGTCAGGATAGACGGCAAGGTTTACTACTCTGCCAAATGCTTGTTCATTTCTCATGCCTTCATCTAAAAGAAGAAAATATATGATGGGGAAAAAAAAGATTTATGATTGACACGGGTAACACTTTACAATAGACCAATTTGAAGTAGACGTCACAGTTACGCCACTTGCAGCTATACACGCATTGTGCTCACAGAACGCCCGGTGCGCAATAGCGCTGTATGTCGGCGCGCTGCCCACAAGGCTATCGCTGTTGACGCAAATGCATTTTTATCTCCTAGTTCAGACTTTAACGCAACAATAGCTAGTTTGTTAGTTTTAAGGACACAAAAAAGCCAGAAGTGTGGGATATAAAATGATTCTGATATAATCTCGGAATTGCAAGAATAAAGCCATAATTTTAAAAATATAAACCTACCTTTTTAATTCTTTAATTCCATGGCTTCCATTTTGTCATTTTCAGCCACCAGGTACGCTCCGCCCACAAAAAAACGTCATCACTCTTTGCAAACACGAAGTTGGTCTATAAGAATCAATTTGTGACCAGTGACCAATTACAATGAACAATAGTTTTAAAGCAGGCGGTAGCCTGTTACATTACAGTACATAAAATTTCACTTATCACATAAACATAGTAAGGTGAAATGACTGAAAGGATGATGGCAAATGACTTGCAGTTCCTGAGCACCACAAAGTAAAATGTGTGGTAAGTATTGCCGCTCCATAGTGTACACAGAGTTTGTGTGATCAAGAATCTCGAAAGTGAAAGTAAAAAGCGAGCGACATTCAAAAGTGATTTCAGTGCATCTCTTATTTATTTACTTTATGAGTTCTGTAATACGGCATTTCCTTTCCGAACATTCGGCATCATCTATCTACCCAACCAATTAAAAGCTCCTGAAAAAATGCATCACTGTTTCCACAAAAAATATTAAGCAGCACAACTGTTCTTGAAGTTGATAATAATAGGAATTGTTTTGAAACACTAAATCAGCATATTCGAATGACTTCTGAAGGATCATGTGACACTGAAGACTTAAGAACATTTAAAATCGTATTAATTCACCCTATTACTGTTACTGTATTTTTGATAAAATAAATGCAGCCTCTGTGAGAATAAGTGACTTATTTAAAAAAGCTACTATATTTTTAAAAATGAACAATAAACAAGATAAATGTTGTGAAAAAAAAAACAGATTTACCAAAACTGTAAATTGTTAAAAAAAACTTTTAACTTTCAGCTACAAATTGGATGATTAACCATAGCTATATGATCACATCAGTGTTTGCAATTATGAAAATAGATGTGAAACAATAAGCCAAAGTAAGAAATGAGATCTAATATAAAAGAAAATAAATGAAAGCTTAAAGTAACACTGAAGAACAGAACTTATCAAGGTTATCAATGAACACACATACTGACACAGCACAGACTCAAACCTGTCACCCGCATGAGTGCCGCAGCTCAATCAGACCAGAGCTCATATGCTACACAAGCAATTTTGCATTAAAGATCATGCAGTCTCAGAATCAGTAATTAAAACTTCAACTTAATTAACACCAATAGAGACAAGATGAGACCGTAATCACTTAAGTGTCTATCACAGTATTCACTGGGGTTTCTCAGAACTTAATAAAAATTAAAGGTATAAATGTATGTGTTTAAGGTGGGTGAGAAAAGTATTCCCTCGCCTTCATCTCGACAGCAGAAGGCAAATGGTGCGTGCGCGTGGTGCGTGAGTATTCTCTGCGGTACGTCTGCTGTGACTTAGGCGATGGGAGCAACAGAAGGCAGAGGCTGATGCTTCATGTCTCAGCACCCTCTCCTCAGGAGGATAATGAAGTTTTAAACTCACACTCAGGCAAGCAGAAACTAATGAGCAGTACAGACACACACAAGCCTCCTCAGCCTCAAACTTTACATTCATACCACACTACCCAAATCTCGCCTGAACATCTGTAAATAAATGAGAAGATCCTCTGATGCTCAGCGGCCTTGGTTAAACTCGTTTTGTGCACAAAAATATCTTAATAAAACCCTGCAATTCATTATTTTAACAGTATAATTCGTGTTATGATGAATAAAAACAGCTACTTCCATCACATAATTTATATATTTTTTTACATTATCGGAATAAAATTTTACAGCTTGCCCATGCCACTATGCTAGTTTGTTCTGCCTATTGCAAGGCCATGCTAGGGTTCTTTGAACAGTTGCTAGGAGGTTTCTCAATGGTTTAAGCCAAAAAGTTCACCAAACTTGATATTCTGGTTTGTAATGTTAGATTAAATTACACTAATGTTAAAAGGTTGAGGTCTGCCTCAAATATTTTTTTTTAAAATCTCTTATGCTCAAATGGATGCTTTTATTAGGTTAAAAATACAGTAAAATCAGTAATATTATGGAAATATTATTACAGTTTACATGTTTTCTATATCCATATTTTCTATTTCCATAATATGTGTGTGTACTAAGTATTTATTTTTTATATTTAAAGTCCCTCTGTATAGTCAAAAATTTTATCCTTTAAAACTGATCTTTGTTCAACAAAATGACATATTTAAATGTTTTATCTTGTGAAAATAATTTTTTCATACCTTACAACAGCTTGAATGTAACTCTACCCCCTTGCCTCATTTACTATACGCGGATCTATGAATATGCAAGTTAGCCCCGCCCCCAAGCCGTCGGACCAGCCAGAGCCCCCTGATCCACTAACTAAACTAGTAAACGCGATAGAATGGCGAAACACGGATAATGACTGATAAAACTATGTTTTTACTATAGGGACAACTACAGTGGATACTGTAAAATTTGTTAAAGTTACTTACTTGACGATGTTGTGCCCTTAAAATGCCTTGAAGGCTCGTATGCAGCCTAGTTTGTGATTCCAGTTCGTGCACGCAAGCATATGCGAGTAAAGTGCAGACGGCAATGCAGGAAAGGTGTGTCTGACTCCGGGCTACTTTTACACTGTTGCCGCGGGTTATTTTTCAAGTTAGAGGTTAGTGCTCTATATGCTCTATTAAATACACTATTTAATATTTGGTTTTGTGATGACAATCCTATCAGTATATTTTGCATGCTAATGGTAGGAATCTATCCTTTGACGTGACTGGTTACTGAAGTTTGTAGCAAAAAAAAAAAGGGCTGTTTCAAACCGCATTTCTAGGACAGCCTTTGGGAAACTACAGTTTTAAGGAGAAAATACTTAGCAGTGGTGTTGATTAATGGACTGGCACATGGTTTGTCTAAAAGCATATTAAAACACCACACAGACAAATAAACAACATAAAAATCTTTTTTTAAATACACATACATGCATGTATATTTTTAAGAAGAATGTTATTTATATATTAAATTATTTATATATAATATAAATTATATGAATATGAATATATACCTGTAAATATGTTCAAAATACTGTGTGCATTCATATATACTTACAGTATACACATATGTTACGGAAACAAAAACTTTTATTTTGGATACGATTAATCGTGATTAATCATTTGACAGCACTAATAAAAATAAATCATGTAGAATCACATTGGATTAAAATTGCAGTAATAGAGTTTAAAAAAAAACTTTACATAGAATAAGTGACTTCATGAGGGCTGACAAATTGAGATCACGTGACCAGTCACATACTACTCGGACTACTTTATCTTGGTTACCCCCTGAATCATCTGACACTTTCACTCCTTCAGTAAATTAATTATGGCTCACTATGAACACTTATAAACGATCCATTCACACTGAAGATTCCACAACGTGCTTCCGCACCACTTCGCTGGCAGTGTAAATCCAAGCCTACATAACATAAACAAAAATAACTGGGTGCACATTTAATTATTATATGGGTAGCCTGAATAAATGAAGCACTAAAGCTATATCAATGGTGTCGCACATTGACTATAATGGAAAATCCTGGAGGAAATGCTGGAGAGTTGCATCAGTCAGTGCTGGTGAGATACAGATAAGACAAGGTATGAGTTTATCCAGCAACTGAGTAAATGAACTTAGTAACTACAGATGGGCTGACAGTGATAATGATCGAAATGGCCAGGCAGTAGAAAAACAGAGGAAATGTAATTCAAATAAGTCCCATTTTGTCCCCTAGGAAAACAATGGGAAGAGATGAGACTGCCAAAAGCAAGCAATCACAGTGAGAGAGAGAAAGAGAGAGAGAGCGTGTGTGCGTGAGAGTAACCTACAGCAGCACATCCCAGGACATCGAGAGACGGGCAACATCTCGATCAATAAACTTTAATTGCATTCAGTGGAAGAAATGATCCACGTCACTATGCTCATCACTAATGCCTTCCATCCTTTTCTTATCTTATCTCCATCACATGACCCCTGACCACCAATCAGGGCCCACAGCAGCTGGGTAAATGTAACTGGATAATACAAGACAGACAAGTGTTTGTCAGATTGTAAACATATATATGAATTGAAATATATATGAATTTTCATAAATTACTTTTTTTTAAATGAGCGACATGAAACACTCAACATCGGCTGCCACTCCATGCATCCTCACAAAAAAACAAAAACACAATTAAAAGCATAAGTATACACAATATAAATTAATACCAAAGATTATCTGAGCCAATTTTAGGTGAAAATTGGAGAAACTGTCTAGGACGAGTTAAAAAAAAATAGATATTTCGGAAAATTCAAAATTGCGAAATTTGCGAAAAATCTGACCAAAGAAATTGAAATGTCCATATGCATTCAACTCGATTTGAACCAGGGAATCAGAAGAAAAACAAATTTTGCTTTTAGACTTTATGGTTCATAAGCTACTAGCAGAAACATGAGTGCAATTTTGGCCTGTTGGTGGCGGTAAAGAGTTTAAGTTAGAAACTCCAAATTTGCTGTGGTTAATGGTGAGACTGTCTTCTATCCGTGTGCCAAATTTCATAACTTTCTAGCAAGATTCTTTTAGATTCATATTACATTAAAGAGCTGGAAAAATACAGCATTTTACTACCAAATTCAAAATGGTCCACCCTCCAAATGGCTGACAGAGGAAAATTTGGTATCTTCTGGTATGCTACTCCGAATCAAATAAGATTATTCAAATGATTTTTGGTCAAAATGTTCAGAAAATATAAACAAAAATGTCAATTTTTATATATTTTGACCAGTAGGTGGCACTGTGCTGAAACTACTCATCTGCCCTCAGGTCATGCCTGGTATAACACTTACCAAGTTTGAAACCGCCAAAGTGTTTTGCAAAAATATAGCCTTACACTTATTTTTGCGCAAATTTTATCAAATTCGTTAACACGCTTTACAAAAAAAGGTTAGGTATGTCAAAAAGTTATTGATAACTTTTTGCCAGCATTGTCTGAAGATGATCTGAGACCATTTTGGTAAAAATCAGATAAACTGTCTAGTTGGAAAAAGTAGATTTTTCGCAAAATTCAAAATTCAAAAAAATCTTGACCAGTAGAATTTTGCTTCTAGACCTCACAGTTCAAAAGTTAGCAGAAAAAGTGCAAATTTGGCCTATTGGTGGCGCGAGAGAGTTTGAGTTAAAGATTCCAAATTTGCTATGGTTAATATTGAGACTGTCCTCTATCTGTGTGCCAAATTTCATAACTTTCCCGCAAGCGGTTCTATGGGCTGCCACAGACTCCCAGAGCAGAAGAACAAGAAGAAAACTAAACTTCGGTGCTTGGCTTCTAAATATATTAAAACTTTTTTGTAATAATATTTCACAATATTACAGTTTCTACTGATGAGCACAAGAGTTCTTAATCATTTCTATGACATTGCCATTTTTTCCCCATCAAACTCATTAAATTTCATTATGGGATTGTTCCTTCCATAAAGGATACATGTGACAGCCTTTGGCTGAGTTTTCGAAGGCAGTGTAATTAAGATGCCTAACTTCTGGAGCAGTACCTATGATAGCTTAAATGTTCACTAGGTGTTGGAACAGAGCAAAAGTGTGACTGTAAGAAATGTAAAGATCTAGAAACAAGACACATGCATGCATAAATGTAATACCAGCACAATATTCCTTAGGGGAGGCTAAAGGACAGTGATTAATATCACCTACAACCTTCCTTGGAAGAAAAAAAAAAACTTGAGACAGAGCTAAATAAGGTTATACAAGGGGAAAATAAGACTAGATTATAGCTCGAAATTCAAGTCTCTGAAAGAAAGCCTCTCAGGCTGGTTGTGTCTTCCTGTTTTCATAGTAAACACAGAGAGAGTAAAAGCGAGCGATGAACGATCTTCTCTTCCCCTCAGACCCTCACTATTAATACATGTGCATCTCTAATGGAGATAAATGTAGACCAGTAAAACTGAGAGAGAGACAGTGGGAAAAGAGACGGATGAAGGGGGGCTGGGTGGAAATAGAGAAGGATGAAAGATGGATGGAGGGAATTAGTTGTTGAGGGAGTGAAGGAGAGAAACATTGCTGTGGAGGTGGAAAAACACAAGTATCTCCATCTAACATGATGAAAGAAATATGACAAAACAGCATGTGAAATAGATGTGCTCTATATCAGGCGCATCACTTGACCTGTGCTGAAATGGCTCTGAGAGTATAGACACTTTGACTCTATAGCTTATGAGTTATTAATAGACTAGAGTAGCTATAATAAATGATGTTATTAAAATTAAATTAAATTTTGAACTATAAATATATTACAGACTTTATATACAAGTATATATTATATTAAATACAAATATAGCCTATGCCAAATTTCATAACTTTCCCGCAAGCGGTTCTATGGTCTGTCACAGGCTCCCAGAGCAGAAGAAGAAGAAGAAGAAGAAGAAGAAGGAGAAGACCAACCTTTGGTGCTTGGCTCCTAAATACATTAAAGCAAAAAACAGTTTTTTTTTTGTAATAATATTTCACAATATTACAGTTTGTACTGATGAGCAAAATTCTTAATAATTTCTCTGACTTTGCCATTTTTCCCCATTGAGCTCATCATAATGCATTAATTCATGTAAATACATACATGAATTAAATATTTAAAATTAAACAAAAAATGATTAATTACATCTCTTTAGGTAAACGTTTGTTTTATTACCAATGTCCCTCCTCTATTTTAATAACAAGACTTATAGTACAGACAGTGCAGCTCACAAACCATAAATATTTGTCCACTTCACTCCACCAAAATAACTTAAGTCAATCTCAATATGGACCTGGAAACAGTTCAAATTCTTAATAATGAGCAAAATTCTTAATAATTTCTCTGACTTTGCCATTTTTTCCCCATCGAGTTCATCGTAATGCATTAATTCATGTAAATACATACATGAATTAAAAAAATATATTTAAAATTAAACAAAAAATGATTAATTACATCTCTTTAGGTAAACATTTGTTTTATTACCAATGTCCCTCCTCTATTTTAATAACAAGACATATAGTACAGACAGTGCAGCTCACAAACCATAAATATTTGTCTACTTCACTCCGCCAAAATAACTTCAATCTCAATATGGACCTGGAAACAGTTCAAATACACTAGCAGTCAAACGTTTTTGAACAGTAAGATTTTTTATGTTTTTCTGCTCACCAAGCCTGCATTTATTTGATCCAAAGCACAGCAAAAACTGTAAATAATTTCTATTTGAATATATTTTAAAATGTAATTTATTCCTGTGACCAAAGCTAAATTTTCAGCATCATAACTCCAGTCTTCAGTGTCAAAGATCCTACAGAAATCATTCTAATATGCTGATTTGCTGTTCAAGAAACATTGTTATTCTTATTATTATCAATACTTGAAATAGTTGAGTACATTCTTTCAGGATTCTTTGATGAATAAAAAGATAGAAAGATTAGTATTTATCTGAAATAAAAAGCTTTTGTAACATTATACTATCAAAAGCTTGGAGTCAGTATTATTTTTGTTTTTTGGGGGAAGAAAAATCAAAGAAACCTGAACATAATGATAATAAACTTTTCTGAGCAGTAAGTCAGAATATTAGAATGATTTCTGGAGGATTATGTGACTGGAGTAATGATACTAAAAATGCAGCTTTGAAATCACAGGAATAAATTATATTTTAAAATATATTCAAAAATAAAACAGTTACTTTAAACAGTAAAAATCTTTCAAATTGTACTGTTTTTGCTGTATTTTGGATCAATTAAATGAAGGGTTGGTGAGCAGAAGAGATTTCTTTAACAAACATTAAAAATCTTACTGTTCAAAAACTTTTGACTGGTAGTGTAGGTCTAGTATATAGACACAGAAACTTAACATTATTCTTTATTCTTTTGAGAGTCAGTAAGTGGAGTTACAGAAGTAGAGGGAAACTATTCAAATATAAACACAGCACATGAAAACGAACTACACTAATACTGTCCAGGCAATTTGATCTCTGTGAGCTGAGTTAAAGTTACACAGTGGCCTAATTACTAAGAATGCCCAGGGCTCAGTTCTGGCCCAGTCCCCTTTACCTGGAACAGGTAACAAAACTCTGTGGCTAGACATAGAAGACACACACAAAAAAAAAAAACAGTGAGGGCTAATGACCCGTTGTCAGCATAAAGAGCTAAGGCAGCCCTAGACACTGCACCTGTATTGCAAGAAGAGAATGGAAAATCGCTGCAGCATAGTCCAAGAAAATTGTTCAGGATGAGGTTAGCAAGAAACCCGTGCACTGTGTTACAGGAAAACATCGCTAACTGCAAGACTTGTGAGTAGCAGTGTTTAGCATGACACCAAACCAATGTTTTAGTTACAAATAAGTAACCTTATTATATGAAACAGCCTATCTTTTGTAATGAATTTGCTCAATTGATGTATTTCCTTTGGCTCACACATAACAATACTTAGTCAATCCCAAATATATAAGGGATAATGTACATCTGGAATAGACAGAATTATCATCAGCCCGATGAGAAGGGCTTTATTTTGCAACAGCAACTGGTTAGATATACATTATCGCTGTTTATTACACAGTTAATTGACACAAAACTAAATAAATAGACAGAATATTGATTTGAGTTTAAATATTTGAACACAAAGCTTCTGTGAAGTAAACAGTTGCCAGCAGGTGGCAAATTCAAAGTAGATGGCAGTTCACCACATGAATAATTATGGCGATAAAAGATTTAAGATGAAACCGTTTTAAAATCTTACCAGTTTGTTAGTTATCTTACAATCCATTACAGTCATTGCAAAATGGCAACAGCTGCGTTTGTATGAAACAAGAGAGAGCGGGTCCACCATACCAGGATGACATAATTAAATAACTGTACACTGAATATTGATTTGAGTTTTAATATTTTATTAGCCTACCAAACACAAAGCTCCCACAAAGACAAAATGTTCTTAGCAAGTGAATAGCACTGACTGCATGAGTCTGTGTTATTAGTTTTTATAATAACATAACTCTGAATGTGGTGACTGAGCAGTCAGAGTCAAGTATTCTGTGTAGCCATGTAATAAATATTCATAATGTCAAAACCCCTGTACTTTTATCCCAGCTGCTGTATGCTAACATTTCTGAAGTTGTCTGGACAGGTTCTGCAACATCTTACAACTGTTACTGAACACTAAAGGCAGTTGCAAATAAATGTAGTTTTTTACCTGATTGGCAGTGAATGTGGATGTTCCTTTAACAATGTCATTGGTTTGATCCCCAAGGAAAGCATCAATGGATAAAATGTTCACCTTGAGTCACTTTGGATAAAACTGTCTGCCAAACATGTAAATGTATAGGTATATGGGGCATTCTACTGAATTGTCTCTCTGTCAAAAAGTCAGAGTTGGAAACATCTCAAAAAAATGTGGCTTTTTCCAAAAAAATGTGCATGTATGCAAATTATATAATATCTAATGTACACATTTCTAGTAATTGTGCAGTTAATTATCATATGTATTTTCAAAAAGTTTTGAAATGTTTATCCTCTCCCCAAATTGATCACTACCAAAACACAGTAATAATAATTTAAGGGTTATATTGACCTATTAAGATTTAGCTTACATCTGATTGTAAATTTTTGCTATTTTATTTAAAAAGAAAAAAAATTAGAAGTAAATTATTGTATTTTAAATCCAATTTTTCTTTGTAAAAGGCAAAAAATTGATCATACTGATTTCAAAGGATTCATCACATTTTCGACAGTAATGCTTTGGTAGCAACCACAACACATTACAGAATATTAACCCGCATACTAAAAGACTAGTAAAACATGCTAAATTACTAAAAAATGTCATATCTTCATACAAAAATTTTGTTTATTTCCCCCAAATATGAGGATTATGATTCCCCTTTTGTCACTATCGAAACAGTGATGACATGTTTCGGTAATGACTCTTTCGGTAATGACAATTCAACCCAAAAAACAATCAAAAGATGTCACTACCGAAATTCCACCAGATGTTAATGACTGTTTCGATAGTGACCATTTTAGATACTTTTGAACCTAGCTCAAAGACGCTAATCAGCACATGGTTAGCTAGCATAGTATACATATACATACAACTAAATGTTATGGAATAACTACAAAAAAAAAAAAAAAGTGTGCTTAGTTGCTGAAAAAAGGTGTTCGGTAGAGCTGTTCCTTTAAGTTACACACAGATTTTTCAGACTTTTGAACACATTTACCTCAAAATGATGAGACCTACTCATACCTTGTAGCTATGAGAGAGGGGGACAGGAATATTTCCTGATCATAAATTTAGGGGTTTAGTTAAATTCAGTCTCAGCCAATATACTAAAACATACACTGTTTAGTGACAAAAAATGCGTGACTTTTTTTTTAAACATAGTTTAAGAATTTACAAAAAACTCACTTTTTAAAATAATCAAAAAGATACTTTTAAAAACAACAATGAAAAAAAGAATACATAAATTATTTCAATATAATTTTCAAAAGTTTAAATTTAGGGGTTAGGGTTCGGGACAGCCACCTCCCAATTGAAAGTACCCAATAAATTATGATTTTATATTTATTAAGCTTACTGATATTTTAAATATTATTGAAGGTTTCAACAGATAATAGAAGGATCTTAAAGGAGAAGTTCACTTCCAGGACAAAAATGTACAGATAATGTACTCACCCCCTTGTCATCCAAAATGTTCATGTCTTTCTTTCTTCATTCATTGCAATTATGTTTTTTGAGGCAAACATTTCAGGATTTTCCTCCATATAGTGGACTTCAGTGGTGCCCGTGAGTTTGAACTTCCAAAATGCAGCTTACATGCAGCTTCAAAGAGCTCTAAATGATCCCAGCTAAGGAAGAAGGGTCTTATCTAGTGAAAGATCGGTTATTTTCTAAAAAAAAAAAAAATAAATAAAAAAAATAAAAAAAAAAATTACAAATTATGCTCTGTGTGAACTCTATGCATTCCAGATCAATAGAGTTATGGTATGTAGAAAAACTCCTATCACATTTTCTCCTCCAACTTCAAAATCATCCTACATCGCTGTAGAAGTACCGACCCAGTGTTTACAAAGTGAATGTGCAAGAAGGACCAAACACCCTTTACAAAAAAAGGTAAAACAACATAGGACAATTTTGAAGTTGGAACAGAAATGGAATACACAAACCGGAATACACAGAGTTCACGCAGAGCTAGACAAGATGAACGTTTGAGGTTAAAAGTATATAAATTGTAATATGGATTGTTTCGCTACATAACACTCTTATTCCTCAGCTGGGATCGTTTAGAGCCCTTTGAAGCTGCATTTAAACTGCATTTTGGAAGTTCAAACTCGCGGCCACCATAGAAGTCCACTATATGGAGAACATTCCTGAATTTTTTCCTCCAAAAACTATTTCTTTACGAGTGAAGAAAGAAAGACATGGACATCTTGGATGATAAGGGGGTGAGTAAATTATCTGTAATTTTTTATTCTAGAAGTGAACTTCTCCTTTAAGCTATTAAAATCATACAATACATACATCATACAATAATACCTCACCTCTAAGACTCTAATTGCAGTTCGCATTTATTCATTTAACAGACACTTTTCTCCAAAGTGACTCGCAAGTGAGGAATAATACAACAAAAACTGTTCATCAAAAGGAAATAATAACATTAGCAGTACTGCAATACAAAATTGGCCAGAAGGCTACAAGCTAGTGCAGAGATCCAAATATAAAGATATTAAGGAAGAATTGTTCCACAGAGGAGTACAGAAAAAAAATGACTATGGATGGCTGCGAACTGAGTGCTTGAGGAAAAGTTGGTTTTTAAGGATTTGAGTGCTGTTTGGGTTGAGTTTGGAAGATCATTTCACCAGTGAAAAACAACCCAGGGCTGTGTTTTTCAAAAAAGCCTAAGCAAATCGAAGAAACCATTGGCACCAACAGTCTCTACAATCTCACAAACGCAGCTCAGAACATTCATCACCGCCATTTTCATCATGCAAAAAAATTGTGAATATTTTTTGTCAGGTTCATATTTTTGTCATTGTCAGAATTAGAACCGATTTGGCCCCTGGGCCTTCAATTTCTGTTTAATGACTCCACTACATCAAGGGAAGGAGGGGAGAGAGATCACTGTCATTTATATTAATTCCATTAGGATCACTCTAGTAACACATCATGCCGAGAATACCGAAACGAATTACACCAGCAGGATGACAAAAACAGAGACACGTCCCTCCCCTCAGTGACCCTGGACGATCAAATCTCACATCTGTCCCCTGCTCAACCTTGAGGGTGCATGAGTCAAGTTGGCGGCTGCAGTGAAGAAATGTCCGGCAATAGCAATGTCACCATGGCAACGGCTGAATGATTGACAGACAGGCGACAGACAGGATGTGAGTGTCCCATTCCAGGAAATCCCCTCGTGCCTGATGTGTAATCCTCTTTATGAAACAGGACAGACTGCTGAGGTATCAGCGAGACTGTGTGTGTGTGTGTGTCCAGTATGTGGGAAAATATGAGGCTGCAACTTCATCATCTTTCTCAGAAGTGTCTGAAGCTCTTCAGCATCGGCTTAACATCATTCATTCATCCATCCATCCATCAACCACAGCCAAAGTGCCCTTCAGCCACTGCTGTGCTTACGAGCTACACAGCCTTAAATTATTAAGCACTAGACAGCATATATAAGTAATAGGAATAACAGACAATGAATTTAATTTATGCTAAATACATTTGTATCTCAGTATAATGATGTACAATCATTGTGCACATCTCGACATACGATCACGGGTTAGCTAACAGGACTATGAGCTGAGATGAGAGAAAATGAGGAGATTCTGCCATTTTGGGTGTCAAAATGAACCAGTAGGACAGCAATACATAATATCTTAATTCATCTAAAATGTTAAAGCAAGATATTTATGGCTAGGGTCAGTCCACTAATGAACACACTTTTATATGGGTTCCTCTCTATTTAAATTTGAGGGAAAGTTTAAATGTCTTGGTATGTCTTCCTTTTGCTTGAAAGACGGCAGCACTCAAGCTGGCATGGACTCCACAAGTTTGGGCAAATCCTGAAAATCCATGTTATCCCAGCTTTATTCCGGCCTTAACATGATAAACACCACAAACTACATCTGATTGGTGATGTAGAAAATGTTCAGAATCTTCTTTCCCCTGCATTTTATATTATAAAACATCTTTGTTTAAATTTTTCAAAATCCTAAAACTTTATTTTATCTTAAATGGGTTAGAAAATAAAACAGATCTTCAATGTGGACTCTTTTGGAATCCACTGAGTATACACCTACGTATAAATACATAACATAATAATGTGTTGTGAGACTAAGCGGAGATATAGAAGTTACACTGACATCTAGAATGAGTACAGAAAGTATGGTTGCGGTTCAAGCTAACACTTTGTAGTCAAACAGCATCCTCTGTTGGGCCAACATTGCACTGCACATAGAGAGAGCACTGGATCTGAGTTGCGTAGGATTATTTTAATTCTAAATCTTATTTAGCATGTTTTGTTCCAGTAATGCAAAATGTGAAGCACAAATGCAGTGTTTTTTGGGATTTTGGCAAATGTGAAGGCTCCAAGCACATTTTAGTCCAGCACACAGATAGTTTGCTTAGCAAAGCAAGTCAAGTGAAGAGTACGTACATGACATAATGAAGAAATGCACTTAACCTGACTGAAATGGGTCTTTAGAGTATAGATAGAGTAGCATGCGAAAGTTTGGGAACCCCTTGCAGAATCTGTGAAAATGTGAATAATTTTAACAAAATAAGAGAAACCATACAAAATGAAAGGGAAAGGACGTGATGTGGCCAAGTATGGTGACCTATACTCGGAATTTGTGCATTTATCCCATCCAAGTGCACACATACAGTAGTGAACGAACACACACACACACACACACGTTGTGTTTACATGTTTTATAGGGACATTCCATAGGCGTAATGGTTTTTATACTGTACAAACTGTATTTTCTATCGCCCTACACCTACCCTACACCTAAACCTAGCCCTCACAGGAGACTGTGCACACTTTTACTTTCTCAAAAAAACTAATTCTGCATGATTTATAAGCTTGTTTCCTCATGGGGACCTCACAAATGTCCCCACAAGGTCAAAATTTACTGGTATTACTATCCTTGTGGGGACATTTGGTCCCCATAACATGATAAATACCAGGTGTGCGCACACACACACACACACAGAGCAGTGGGCAGCTATATTGCTATAGCTGCGGCGCCCAGGGAGCAGTTGGTTCAGCACCTTGCTCAAGGGACTCACTTCAATCATGGTATTGAGGGTGGAGAGAGCGCTGGTTATTCATTCCCCCACCCTTAATCCCTGACGGACCTGGGACTCGAACCCATAACCTTTCGGTTACAAGCTCGACTCCCTAACCATTAGGCCACGGCATGTTATTTTTAAATGCATGTTATTTTTTATTTAGTACTGTCCAGAGTAAGAAATTTTACATAAAAGATGTTTACATATAGTCCAGAAAACAAAAAAAAAAAAGTGAAATTATTAAAATAACCTGCTTCAAAAATTGTGTGGTTACCTGGATGATCTACGACTGTTTTATGTTTTATGATGGTTATTCATGAGTCCCTTGTTTGTTCTGAACAGTTAAACTGAGCACTGTCCTGCAGATTCTTCAGTTTTCCAGCATCTTTTGCATATTTGAACCCTTTCCAGCAGTGAATGTATGGTTTTGAGATCCATTTTCACACTAAGGACAATTGAAGGACTCAAACACAACTGCTAAAAAAGGTTCACTGATGCTCCAGAAGGAAACACGATGCATTAACAGGAGGAAGATGTCCAAATTTTTCTTATTTTGTTGAAATATAATTTTTTCCATTTAGTACTGCCCTCCGGAAGCAACAGAAGTTACTAGCATGTTTCCCGGAAGTACTGCACAATTTACCTTGATCTTTAAACTCAAGTTTTCACCCCCCAGCTCTTAATAAATCGTGTTTCCTTCTGGAGCATCTTCTCAATTGAAGAACCTGCTGGACCTGGAGGATTTTTCTGAAGAAAAGTGCTCAGTTTAACTGTTCAGAACAAACAAGGGACTCATGAATAACCATCACAAAACAAAAAAAAAAAAAATATAGATCATCCAGGTAACCACACAGTATTAAGAATCAAGGGTTCCCAAACGTTTGAAGCGGGCTATTTGAATCATTTCAGCTATTTTTTTTTGTCTTGTGGCCTATATGTAAACACCTTTTATGTAAAATATCTTACTCAGAACAGTACTAAATAAAAAATGACATGCATTTTGCATGACCTCTCTTATTTTTGACCTCTCAGATTCTGCAAGGCGTTCCCAAACTTTTGCATGTCACTGTAATATCTTTGAGATGATCAACATTTATACAGATGTCAAAAATAAACAGTACAAATCCTCATAGATGTAATGTTTTATTTCATGCTACGACCAGCATAATCACACGTAATTACACAGAGGGCAGCCCCCTCACCCCTTTAAAAAAAAACAAAACAAAACAAAGCCTTGTGAGGCACATTAGAGAAATGATATGAATATATAAATATTTGGTACCATTTAAATATGCGTCATTCCATTTCTGTTTAGGGAATTTGAGTTGATGACTAGATTAATTCAAGAGGTAAAATATGTTGTTTACATTCGTATTTTCTTTTCTGCTTTAGGGCGAAAAAAACTTTTGTACACAACAGCAAGACACGAGGGACTATGCTGTCAGATAATGAAACACTGGGACCACATCATTAAAAAGTTGGGAAGGAAAATTATGTGCTTTGGCTTCCTTCAGATATTTCACCTGAAACGCGTCCGGAACATTTCATCATGCCCCGAGGCAGGAGCATTAATTTTTTAAAATGCTCTTGATAATGATCAGAGGCATTGTACGCCTTAATGTCTCATTCATAAAGATGATTCTGAAATCTTGCATAGTACCACTGTTCATATGATATCAGGCATTGTGCTAAACATCAGTCAATATACACAGAAAAACACTTAAAATAGCATTACAAATATTGATTTCAAGCATTTTACAATATTTAAACCCACCAAAGAGGCCTTTTAAGGTATACAGTGTCAAACCCTGACAAAACACAATAAAGATTTATCCGTTTTCCTTCAAGATATTTAATCTAAACAATCAGACCTTTAAACTCTCTTTGGTGTCTTTTCCTTGGCATACAGCAGACTTTATTGTACAGTAACCTACCTGTACCATGTGCAACACTACACAACTCACGTTTCAGTAGCACGTCTCACATATATACGAATAAGAAATCCACTAGAAAAAGCCTATTCCTCACCATTTTGCTGTCATTCAAAGGCAACGCTGTTACTGATTGCTCTGTATATGCGCAGCAGCCATGTCAGCAGCACACACGAATGGTCTGCCAACTCCCACAGGGCGCTAATGCGATTTATGCTGAATACACATGTAACATTGTTCTTTAATCCTTGAGCATAGTCAAAGAGGTAGAGATGGATCAAGAACAGCCAGAGATGGAGGCCGATGAAGAGGGAAGGATTTAGGAAGGAGACAGAAAGCAAAAATGAGTGAGGGAGAGCAGATGTCTACAGTCTCGGGAGTCCCATTGGCTCGGCCTAATCTATCCAGTGGACGATGTGTTTGACTTTCTCCATCCATCTCTGCCTCCCACAGCTACCAATGCAAATCTGGAAGAGTGAGATACTGAAGGATCTTTTCACAAAACACAAAAAAAACACTGAGATGCATTCCTCTGTCTCTTTACACGTATCTTCTATCCTTTCTCTAAACCTTCGCTGCCTGCTCTAGATTTGTCTTTTATTATTTCAGTTAACACAGTGCTGGCAAATCTTTATAGCCACAAAATACCACTTTCCAAAGCATCTTTCATATTCCATTTTATCCAGACATATGCAACGATGATTAACAAAGAAAAGCCCTTAGAATAACACCAAGATACTGCTTATGTGTATATTAGAATCCAGGAACCAAGAAGATATAAAATCTGCATCAATCAGTGTCGTCAGTTCAACCTATCACTATAATCCAAAATAGTTTCTGAAACTTGATACACCATCTAACTCAAGAATCTAAAAAAAGTAAACAAAGATAGCGTCGAACAGCGTTTGTTTCAAAAAGATTTTTTCTACGGGCTGTACAACAGCTTCTTATAAGAAAGCGAGTTATTCCTTGTCTTCTCATTCTGCTTTTGTTGTTTTTGACTGTAGAACAGACTCACCAGTCAAAAGAAAAAAATAAAAAGTACCTGAGAAGGGGAGCAAGCAGGGTAACTGACAGACTGAAGAAAGAGAAGATTATGTGATCAATAGTCGCAAACTTCTCTACACATACACACCAAAAAAAATTACATTCGATTTCATCATAATGTACCTTGGCCTAGTTGGTTTTCCAGTTCTACTGCCCTCGGGATTCACTGTGGAACACAGCAGAAAATAGTAGTAGCTTCCATTCTCAGTAGCATTGTGTAGAAAGTAAAAAAAAAAAAAAACATTTTCGAACTCTACAGAATAGCATCAAGTCTTTTTGAAGTGCAGCCTGTCATTGGGGATTTCCTTGGGATCCAATTGAAATTTGATTGAATTTCGTCCTATAACTAAAATCTAGCGTTCCCCCTGTTACTTTTGTTCTCCCTGACATATGTGACACCTGTGAACTCATACAATCCCTCATTGGAGTGTCAAGCAACTGCTTTGATTGTAGTCAGCCTTGCACAGAGGGAAGAAAACCCCTCTGTTTTACTATTTGGTGTAATACAGTAGCACAGTGACTTGACTATGTCCTCTATAAGTTCTGTCGTATAGGGTTTCCATACCCTGGGCAGTGTGTAAACCAGCTCAATCCACTCAGTAGAACTTGTCATCAATCCGGAAATGTGGACGTGTAACGTCATCTGGGTTTAGGAAGACTGAAATAGACTTGCCAGGGTTTTCTGTCACCAGCTGTTGCAGTCGTTGTGCTAGCCGATCATCCTGTGGTGATCCCGCACCATATCCGTGGCTAGGCGATGATAACCCATGGCCATTGCTCGCAGCTGCTACTGCAGCCTCGCGTTTGAGCTGGCATGCCTGCTGTGCCTGCTCCAAAGCGGCTCTTAAGTGCTCTGCGGGGTCAGAGCGTAAATGTGCAAGTTTTCGTGCCACTAACAGGGCGGCGCTGTCCGTGAGGTGCTCTAGCATGTTGCACTGGGGGAGGAAGTAATTAGGACAGTTTTTGCCCAGAATGCAGTGAGCCAAGTCATCAAGTAGACCGAGGAATAGCCGTGCAGAAGTCTCATGATCTGGGCAGCTAAGGTAGCTCGTAGGCAAGCGATCGCAAGCCCAAAACATCAAGGTACGTAGGTGGTAGAGGCTAAGGCCCGTGCGAGGGCGAGCTAAGAGTCTTGACAGTACAGCTTTAGCTGCTTGGAAGGCTTGTGCCATTGGGTAGGGCACGCATTTCTTTAGCTGAACCTCACTGCGGGAGAAGGCAAGTCTCCATTCTCGGTCAGGTCTGGTTGAGGGGCTGGCAGCTGGAGAACAGCAAGGAAGTAAGTAGAACCCGCTGATTGCCTCCTCCTCCGTTATCTTACCATCCCAAAAATGATTGGTCGTGAGCCAGCCCTGAGCGACGGCTGGCCAACCACGAAATGACACCACTGGAAGCAAGTCGTAAAGGATACGGCTAGTTCCCGCAGTGAGAATCAGTGTCGTTAGTGGACCATTCCGTTCCACACGGTCAGGAACAGGAATACCTCTTTGAGGATTTTGCCGCAACTCTTCTACCGCTGTCCCAACAACACTCCAGAACCAATCTGCAACCAGCAATGGAGAGAAGTAACATCCATCTAACGTTTGAGGCGGCTGCAGGGACGGGATTGAGCCTCGTACTGCTTCGGTTTCTTCCTCCTCATCTTCCACATTCTCTCTGTTTTTCTCGTCTTGACAGCAGATACTCCAACGCGTCAGCATTGCAGGGTCGCAGAGGCGCAGGCTCAGCCACGAATGGCATGGTGGGGAATGGCGCATGTCTAGTGTCACGGGTTGATTGCGGTCGTGCAGTTTAAGAGCGGGCACCAGGAGAGTGAAGTCCAAATCAAAGTCAACACCTTTGGCGTAGTCACCTAGGTCCTCTGGATTAAGGTCAAGAACACCTTCCCTGGCGCCACCTGATAGCAGCAGGTATTCATTGGCAACCGGCAGTCGCTTGTCTACCTTCTGCACCAGGCCTGTGAAGATGAAGAATATTCATGACAAAAAGAGATAACATCACCTGTCTTTAAAAAGACAAATGGAATTGTGAGTAGACATTGCATGGGAAGGGACTCAGAGGAGAGTGCAATGTTATCATACTTCTAAACAAATTAACAAGTTCACTCAAAAATAAAAATTCTGTTATTATTTACTCACCCTCAAGTAGTACCAAACCTGTATGAGTTTCTTACTTCCATTAAACACAAAAGACATTTTAAAGAATACGGGGTAACAGGGTTCGTACAGATACAAATTGCGTATCGCAAATGATTTGATTTTTTGATCCCTTTTAAATCCTGACCTGAATCAACTGATTTGCAATATGCAAAGTTCCAATCTAATCAAATGATTCACGACACATGATCTGAAGTCCCGGTGTAAAACAAATGATTCACGATCCGACTGAAGCGCTTCACAATAGTGAATCATCATAGTTTAACTGATTCAGTTTTAAAAAGCTCTTTTTCACCAATCACTATGTGCTTTTTAAAATCATTACAACCGATGCCGAAATTTGAAAACGAATGACTTTAATTTGATCTGGTTTTTGCTGATGAATTGCTTGAAATTACTGATCAAAGTCACAAGTTTAAATCAATCGGAGTGGTTTCAGCATTAATGACTCAATTGATTTGGTCCATTTATTTGATTGTTCTCTGACATTAAAAGAAATGAGCGAAAGAGGTATGATGGTTTTTTGAATTGCGTGAAAAGATACATGCTATGTCAAATTTTAAACACTTATTTCATAGATACATTGATCCACTTTCAATAATTCAAGAACTTTTTGCTTTTTTCAAGGGTTTTCCAGGCCTTAAAAGTCAAAAAGTGAAATTCAAGTACTTCAAGCACTTTAAGCACCTTGTACAAACCCTGTGGTAACCACACAGCTGCTGGTAGCTACTGACTATTTTTTCCATACTATCGAAGTTAATGGTTACCAACAACTGATTAGCTAGCACCTTCCTTCAAAATTTCTTCAACTTGAGGGTGAGTAAATGATAACAGAATATTAATTTTTGAGTTAATTATCCCATTAAGTTGGTTGATGGAAAATTCTGAAAAATAAAAGTCCATTTGTTAGTGGCTTCTGATGTCTTATAAGATCTCCTGGTAACCAACTTTAAAAAATATATATACTGCTCCCAAGTAAAGTGCACTAAGAATAATCTTCACCTTACTAATGCTTTGCTAAATGGCCAGAGGTGAGATGACGGGCAAAAACATTAAATGTGCTGCCCTATTACACACAACTGATTAGGATGCAGGACTCAATTTAAAGAAAATTCCAGTTGTTCCGATTAATTTCTTATATATTTCCTGCTTTAGAACAAACATGGGAGATCATTTTTGCAAAAACCCACTCCATTGGCTTTTACAGGATGAACCATGATATAGTGCAAGACAGATCACTGATCAGGAGCATCGTCTTAAATCATATTACCAGAAATACACCTTTGAGAATACAACCTTGAAGTGCAACTATATAATATGCAGTACGTGTTAAATAATTGGTTTCTGAGTGAGGAATAAAAGCACATAAAAAGGAAGGAGGGAAACAGAAGAAGATGCTTTTCCTAAGAAGACAGAAATCTCCCTAAACCTCTTCTCGGTCAGATAATTCCAGCTCATTCAAAGGGAAAGATATAAATTAATAGTCTCCCTCAAATCTGTTTTGCAATTCAACCCACTGCTCTCATTTTCAGATTTGACCCAGCTCTTTAAATTCTTTAAAATGAACATTTAAAATCTCCAGTGGAATATTTTCAGTGTAAAAGAACATCTTGCCTTTTAATATTTCATGAAGACAGAAAACGGTCAACACACATTTCTTTAGGATTATTCACCACACACTCACTTTATTTTATTTCAGTCCACTGTAATTAAAAGGATGCTTTGAAAGGAGGACAATTACTGAGTACTGTAAATATAGCAGCCATATGGAGGTTACTTAATAGTGCTTTAATGACCAATAATCTGAAGACAATCATTCACTAGGGAAATAAGGAAAAGAATTGTTGTCTTGCTGGGGGTGTTAAAATCATGTTGTCCAAAACAAGCAGCAATGACTTTACTAATTACCAGTTTGTTTATGCAAATGAATTAATTATGTTCATTAGTCCCTAAGGCGGAAGCCAACAGCACCAGGTGCATTTCACTTCAATGTTCAACATGATTGACCACTTACAAAACAAAAACCAAATAATAATAAAAACACTCTTCATGACAGACGCCAAAGGGAAGCTGGTTAGCATACACACTTACTAAACATATATCAGAGCCCAGCATGCACTGCTGTCAAAGTATGATAGGCCTACCAGAGTTTGAACTTAGTCACCTCTACACGACATTTGTGGCATAAATAACTACAATATTATGAATTTAAATGACACAAGATGCTACATAATCTGTCTATTAAAGCATACATACACATTATCAATTTCTGATTAATACATGTATACTGTATGATGGATGAAGCCAAGCTATAGTTGCATTATCCAGATCTGTTTAGTTAGACATTTTAGAAGACTATTTATTGTTCATGTTTGTCTGAAATCTAATGTACAATGTCTATGTAAGTCTGTTTGATGCTAAAGAGGCACAAAAATCTTCATAAAAATAATTCACCCAAACATTTATATTTTGCTTTCATTTACTCACCCTCATGCCGATCCAAACCTGTATGCATTTCTCTCTTCTGTGAAACAAAAAAAAAGTTATTTTGAAGAACACTGGGGTCCAAACAACATTGGACCCCATTGACTTTCATTGTACTTTATGGCCAAATGGAAAAAAGTGACATGTTTGGAATGACATGAGGGTGAGTAAATGAAGGGCTATCCCTTTAAGGCAGATTTTTAAAATTCTTTCATTTGTGACCGCAGAACACAAAACCAGTCATAACTGATATATATATTTTTTTGCATTGATGTGTGGTTTGTTAGGATAGGACAATATTTGGCTGAGATACAACCATTTGAAAATGTGGAATCTGAGGATGCAACAAAAATAAAATAAAATATTGAGAAAACCGCCTTTAAGTTCTTAGCAATGCATATTACTAATCAAAAATTAAGTTATGAAATTTACAAAATATCTTCATGGTACAATGATTTTTGGCATAAAAGAAAAATCTATAATTTTGACCCATACAATGTATTGCTGGCTATTGCTACATACATACCTGTGCCATTTATGACTGATTTTGTGGTCCTGGGTCACATTTAACAAAATTTTCCCTGAAAAATGATCAAATACCCTAACATGACTACACGAAAAGAACAATACACGTCTTCACGATTTGAAAATTGTTAATGGTGTTTGTTGCGGGGACCCAGTGACCTTCACTCCAGGACAACAATGTTGAGTGTTTTTGTTTTTCTACAATAACAATGATCCCTTTTGCCCTTTACATTTTTAACACAAGTCCGATTTAATTAGCTCCTCTGGGAGAAATAGGTTTGCAGGATTGTAGTGAGTCTAGAGGCTGGCATGCAGATGGTATGTTAATGTTTTGCAGGTCATGGAGGTGTGAAAAGAGAAATCGAGACAATTGCTAAAGAACGCAAACATCAGTGCCAATTTAAATCAAGGTACTTGCATTACATAAATTTATTCTGATCTTCTGAAGTAAATTAACATCTAAATCCTGATGGACAGGTAAGGGTCATCAAATGTAAATCATCAGTTTTCCATTCATACATAACGAGGCAGAATATTCCAAATGAATGCTAAGGAGCACACTACCTAGCATAAAAATAAAAAGCTGTCTACCCATCACTCTCAGTAGGTGTGTGATGGATGCTGCTTTGAAAATGTCTGCATATTTTTAGAGAGCGAGAGATGGAAACAGCAAGTAAAAAAAAAGTAGGCTTTTGGCTGAACATCAAGGGGTTAAAGACGAGAGAAAAAGGGGAAATGAAAGCAACAGGAGGCAGACAAAAAGAAACATAAAAGTTACACTGGCAGGGTGGGAGAAAAAGAAATGATCCAACCATGTCAGTAAACAATGGTCCAAAAGTAATCCCAAGTACTGGAAGATTCACAGGTAACAATGCAACATGTGAAACAAAAACAGAAGAGCTAGAGGCTGAAAGGTTTCCTGTGGAGGAGAGAGGAGGCTATGGCAAATAAATAAATAAATAAACAGGTGAGGGAGGAAAAAATGAGAAAGAAAAAAAGAAACTGTCACCTAATCCAACATTTGACAGGATTATGTGAAACAGCTCCAGCGATGTTTTTAGAGAACAATACATTCCTGCAAATCTGTCTCTCCCTCACTTACGTCATACAAAAAAGAATCACATTTAGTGTGTTTACACTGGCAGGGAAGAGCAAGTGATTAGAAAAGGGTGTTGGGGGAGAATGTGACGTACTGAGGAAAAAAAGAAAAACAAGGGGAACTAGAGACATCTGCTGGACAAACACCTTCACTGGGGTCAAGCTCTGAATCAGAGGCCTGGATAAATAATTATGCTTATCAGCATAATAAAAAATGAAATATCTTAGAACTGCCCATAAATGGCATTTAGTCTTTCACATGTGTTTTATAAAATTCACACATGCTATGAACATCCTACCACCCTGAATGTAAAAAGGAATAATGAAGATACTTACATTTGCAATGTGCATGTATTATTTTTTCATAATATATTAATATTATATCCCCCTTATTCTTTAACGCGGAAGCAAGCCTATGGGTGAGACCTCTGGTTCATTAGCCGCTATACGGAAATAACGAGAAGAATAACAACGTGCAGTGAATGGTAAAACTGTTTACACTACAAACCAGTGTGTTCGTAATTAAGAAAATAATCAAAATAATCAAAATAATATGATAAGATTTGCAATATAAAGCAGCAAAGTAAGCTATTTTTTACAGCTAAAAATAGCTGGATGCAGATGAGACCGGAAGCCAGACCCATAAAACTTACAAAACTCTTACGGGAAGAAAAAGGTGGATACAGATTGATAAATAGATATTAGATAATAAATATGTAGACAGACTTATAGATAGGAAAGAAGACAGAAGATGCCCATGCCTAAATGTATAACAGGGTGGTTATATTTTACTGACTTTACCTAAACAGCGATAGCAGTAATTTAGAGGACTGAATAAACAAAAATAAAAAAAAATTCTACACAGTGTGGGTTTCACATTATGTGTATATTTATGTGTTCACATGATATTCTTACCCAACATATTAAAGATGAAGTCTTTGGCCGTGTGCACCTCGAGCGCAGTCTGGTCTCCGAACTCACCCTGTTCCAGCTGCACAAGCTCCTGCACCTGAGCCGACAGCTGCTCCAGCGTCGTGCCCGAGCGGAAGTCCACCTCGGACACCCGCTTCAGCGTCGCCGGTGCACGCGGGGCCACGGCACTCATGAGCGTCTCCATTGAGCATTACCTGAGAGAAAGCATAACAATATTACAATACTGTCATAAAATCATCACACTTATTAATATGAACGTTAACGACTCTTTATAAATGTATGCATTTTAATCATTCGTTTTAATTACTTACTACATGCATTAAACATTTCTCACAAAGTAATAAACACACTAAACCGCTGATGCATAAACAAATCAGTATTTACTCAGTACCGCTAATTAACCAGCCCAAACTCAGATTAATTTTTAATACCACCTACATAGTTCAACGCAGGTTAGTTATTCATAGCGGAATGTGGGTCAGTGGGCAGATTAATCAGCTAATTAGCCAGCTAATGTCTCTCTAGCGAACCAACTGATCCACTTGACAGGTCATTATTATAAACATAGCGACACCTCTAAAATATGTCATCTAAACAAGAATTCCCCATGACATGTGCTGTATGAGAGGGAATAGATTGTTTTTATGTGATAAACGAGCATGAGAGGCGTAAACATCAAGCAGCCCAAATGAGCCGACTAGCAGGTGTGAAGCGAGCTAACGTGCTAACCAGCTAAACACCTCCAGATTCAGCGATGACATTCGTTGTTTGTAGTTTACACACACACCCTGTTTTCCGCAGGCTCCGTGCACTCTGCCTTAGACCCCGGGTTGGTTGTTGCGATTTCTTTTCCGAGACAGGATTTCAGCTCGCGTCATTTCCAACAGGTCCCCCTGCGCGCACCTTCCCACTGGCAAAACTATTCCCGGAAATCATGGACCTCCACCGTGAATCTTGGGATTAGTAGTACTTTTTAACGGGACGCAAAAGTATCCAGGACATCAGCTTTAGTTGGAATTATACAGAAGAGTAAACTACATGCACTGATTTAAGTCTCACAGCAATCGCTCGGCGTTGCTGTTAAATTCTATTCTGTTAAACGCCTTTTAAATTCTGCGTTGTTTCCTCTTCTATTATGCATCTATATCTGTATATTATATTTTATTACTATTATTATATAGTTTGACTTTGAACCAAGGTAGCCATTTATTTTTGTTAGGAATTATTATAAGTATTCTAATATGTTATTCGGGGGAAAAAATCATTTATCTTCAATTTTTCAAATAAATATAAATTGTTATTTTGAACTTTCTATTCTCCAAAGAATCTGTCAAAAATGCATCACAGTTTCCACAATAAATAAATAAAAATAACAAAATAAAGCAATGAACACAACTGTTGTTAACACTGATAATAATAATAAGAATAACAACTATTATTACTAATTATAATAAAAATAAAAAGTTTAAGCATTATGAGTTCTGAAGGACCATGTAACACTGAAGACTCAAAATTCAACATTGTCATTCCAGAAATAAATGACACTTTAAAATACACTGAAATAAAAAAAACAGCCATTTTGTAAAATATTTCACAATATTACAGTATTTTTGATTAATGCAGCCATTGTAAGCATATAAAACTTATATCAAAAACATTCTAAAAAAATGATAATAATAATAAAAAAAAAAACTTTACAAACACAAACTTTTGAACTGTGGTGTGTTTGTATCTGACTAAAAAAAGTTCAGCAGCTATTTTAAACTGTATAAATATTTTACAATATTACTGTTTGTTACAGCATTTTTGATTAATGCAGCCAAGATAAGCATATAAGATGTCTACGAAAAGCAAAACAAAACAAAACCTTTTAAACCATGGTGTATTTGTATCTGACTTTTAACATAACCGAGAAAAAAGGTAATTTAGCAGCTATTTTAAACTGTTTAAATGTTTTTGGATTAATGCAGCCATGTTAAACATACAACATACAACATCTATCAAAAAAAAAAAAAAGAAAAAAAAAAAAAAAAAAACTAAATAAGGTATCTAACTTAACCTAACCCAAAAAAAAAGTTAAGCGGCTATTTTAATTTGTACAAATATTTTACAATATTACTGTTTATTGATTAATGCAGCCATGGTAAGCATACAAAACAAAAACATTACAAACAAACAAACAAACAAAAAAAAAACAACTTTCTCACCCCAAACTTTTGTACTGGTGTATTTGTATCTGACTTTTGACATGACATAAAAAAGGCAGCAATCTCCAGTGAGCAAGATAAAGGTGACAGTGAGGAAAGAGGAGAAACTCTCTAGAAAGATGCACAAACATTTTCATAAACATTACTTTTTTAAAAAACTGGTTGGAAACCATGATATTAACAGTAATTATCTGATTAAATGGTATTAAACTAAGTATAACTTCTGCACTTAAAAACACACGTGATTTCTTTTTAGGTAGCTGAATATTTTCACTAGATTGGAGTTTTCGATGATCCGCATTTTTTTTTTTTGTGCTCTGGTCCTCAACCTGAAAAAGTTTGCGAACCACAACACTGCCCTTTAGAGTGAGGGAACAAGCTTTTAAAAGACAGACACCGTGGACTCATCAAATGCTCCCCAGACAGCTTTTAAACTCCTCCTCTCCTCAGCTCTAATACTTTTTTTCCAGGAGGTGAAGAGTGATCAAAAGATCTTCAAAACCCTCCCCAGCTTTCCCCGTCCCATTCCGACCCCCTCTGCCGCGGTGTCACCTTGAAATACCTCCCCTTTGAAGCAGCATCTGAGAGGCTGACAGCGCAGATAATTGATGCCGTGGAAGAAACGGAGGAGGCCTAAGACAGCGAGGTGCTTTTAATTCTTCACTTCTGCAGCATCACTCTCTCTGCACCATCCCCAACAGCTCCACACCTTCTAATTAAAGCCTGAACCCTATAATCTAATGCGCATATAATTAGATCTTCATTTATAATACAAACCTCTTCTACATTCAGTTCTTTAATCAAGCTTTTGTACTAACAATCCACTTGCCTCTCACATAAAACCGGTCATATTTATGGCACAAAAAGCCTGGACGGCAGTTTCAAATAAGATTTTAATACTGAAGAATGTTTAGTGACAGCTTTTGAAGCAGCACATCAGAAAGAGTGATGATCTTTTTGGTGGAGGGGTTGAAAGGAGACTGACATGTTGAAATTGTATTAGTAATCTTCCGCGGATGTGCCGTTATGATTGACGCCTACAAAAAGAGAGTGGGAAAGAGAGAGTTTGGGTAATCATATCAGTGTGTGCGGGCATTTCATTCAAAGTTTAAAAAAATCCCAACCTCCCACACCTTCAGACGACATCGCTTTCGACAACCGGGGTCGCACTAAATCAGACTGGGAAATGAATTGGCGCTGCCCACACAAGCGAGGGTAAATGCGAAATGTCAGCTGGTGTTCAGGGGGGGAAGTTAAGCCACATGAATACCGACAAAGAGAGACTTCAACTCCCATGAGTCGCAATTAACAACACCTACCTCGCTGGCACTGACCGCTTCTTGCCCAATTGAAGTGAAACCAAGTTAAAAGTTGCTTGCCCACAGCGCTGCCCCTTAGATGCAGGTTCAAACACAGAAAGATCATTCAAGCGCGATGAGAATTTAACGACCGAATGACCACAGGGCCACTGCAATGTATTGGTTGCTTTAAACATTGATTTTTACTGGCTGCATCTATCCAGACAGAGCCATGGAGGAGACACTTAACACAGCCTCGTGAAGCAGAGCGCGATACGCCTTTATGGATTTTAACGAGGAGACCCTGATCTGACTTCAGTAATGAGCGACTGGTGGAATTCCCAGCGCTACTGAAATGTCAGGGAGGAGGAAACAAGGAAGAAACTTTTCTAAAACAGGCTTCAGTTTGGGAAAGCCAAAATCAGACCTAATTATACATACATCACTTAAAATGCCTTTATATTGTTCAATCCTTCTAGGATAAGCATGAATGTCTTTCTTTCCACAAGTACAGCGAAATTTCTTATTCTTCCATCAGGAGACTGAAATGGTTTGATTGCCTTGCCCCGATTTGCACGGCTCTCCTAATAGCCCGAGTTAATGAGGGTTTTACGAGTGGTGTGATCACTTTATTGGGACGTGCGGCGTCAATACAAGCCTCTCGCCTCAATAGAGCTGGCTTATGAGGCCGCCCTTGCAAATTGACCTGAGGATTTATAAAGCAATTTTCAAAGGTCCCCAACCCAAGCTATATGCCGACAGTCACAGGCCCTGGAATTAGAACCTCATTGGATTTCACTTTTCATTTGAATAAAGATAAGTTTGGACACTAGAAGCGCGAAAAAGTGAGGTCGCCGATAATGAACTGCTTTGTACTGTCACACTTACAGGATCAAAGCCCGAAGGCTATTGAGATCGTTGACCTGGGTGACACGTTCACAGAGACATTTCCTCCCATATCGGAAGGTCAAACTGGCAATCAACTCTGCAGACGGCTTTATTTTTTCAGACAAAGGAAAAGTATGTACATACACTTTCAAGACATGAACAAACCCAGAGTGTGACTCATTCACTCTCAGTAATAAGCCACAAAGGAAAGCTTCTCAAGTTTTTCTTTTCCATGCTGACAAAATAAAGATGCCTGTGACAGCGTGGAGAGAGAGAGACAGAGAGAGAGAGAAAAAAAAAGAATTATGTTTGATCCAAAGGCCTTATCATCACTTTCCAGACGTGACTGAAAAGGGGTTAGATAAGATGTGAAATTCTCCACCCCTTTCTTCTTCAGCCACCCTATAGCTCCTCTTTTCTTGTTCAAATGACAAAACAGAACATAATCTCTGAAAATGTTAAAATCACAGGGTCAAGGTCTGGCAAATGGAGTTTAAAGAGCCATCGCAGCCCAGCCAACGATCAGCAAAGAGCCTCCAATCGGCGCCAGCTTGCTGAAACTGGGGTCATTGGTTAAGGCCTGGTGGTAGAGCGGACCACAGAAGCAGCCCATGCCAGCGAGGAGGACTGCACCCGCCTTAAGGGGAAAAAAGAAGAAGTGTGTGTTAAACTATCTGATTGCTACTGGTTTGTTCGATATTAAAAGTCATTCAGTTTTCAATAAAAACTGTCGATTCAAGCTTTGGCATTCAATTCACTCCAAACCAACAGACATTTTGTTCCCATGGAGGTCATCAAGTAAAGCACTCCATAATGAGTATCATTATTCTACTACGCTATTCATTTGCTTGGTATATTATTCAGAGATGATCAAAAGGTGTTTATTGTGACAACAGGATAGATTGATAATGCATGCAGACATGGCAACAAATCAAATAGCCAGGTGCCAGATTTGAAACTATTGATGTTCAGTTATTAGATACTTATGAATCAGTGACATTTGATAATATTACTGACATTCAGCTCAATAAGTCAGGCTGCATCTAAAAACATGAGTTGGTGACTAACAGTCTCTGAAAAGAGTTCACGAATACACACTATTTGAGAAACAGTAGCCGCAAAATAACTTGATGTATTATAGTGCTGTGCAACAATTAATCACATCCAAAATAAAAGTTTTTGTTTACATAATATATATATGTATGCTGTGTATATTTATTATGCATATATAACTACACATGCATTGATATATTTAAGAAAAAAATATGTTGTTTATATATTAAATCTATTTACCTATTAATTATATCAATAAAAATATATACATGTAAATTTCAGATGCAACATTTTACTGATGGACATTTTAATGTAATTTTTTGTTTCACAGAAAAGTAACATTATTATTATTCATCATCACAGATGGATTAGAGTTTAATAATACACAAAGTGCAGGGTAGTTCTATGACCCTGCCCCTAAAGGGATTCATTTTATGTGCATTATCCTGCTTTTTACAAGGCTACTTAGCAAATAAATGAATAAACAGACATGGTATATTGTATATTTGAGTTTTCTACTATTTAATAATGTGAGAAACAAGAGACCACAGAGGGTTAGAAAATGGAGATTAAACAGTGCTATTAGGAAATCAGTTGCCTGGGACAACTGCTAATTTATAAGATTTAGAATAATTAGACAATATTACATCACAAAATATACAGCCACTGACCAATCACAATAAAATATCCCAAACAGACATAAGGCCTATAATGTAAAAAAATAAAATAAAAAATAATAATAATAATTCAGATAAATTTGAGACAGGTCACTGAATTTACCTGAAGTCAGCCTATATTTTACAGATATCAGTCATCATTGTAGTTATCATAACTCTGATTTCAGTTTAGAGCTGAAAATGTTTATATTAATGTAAGAATGATGTTAAGAGGTATTTACCAGAGCAGGTTTTCTACAGCGGGCGGCTCCTAACAATGCCAGACTGTGGTAGATGTGATACTTGTTTGCTGTATCATATAACTGAAGAGACAAAAAGAAGAAGAAGAAAAAAAAAACGGCTAAAACTTTTGGCTAAAAGTGTTGCACCTTGTTCTAAGTAATGACAATGCATGACATTCATAAGGTTCCCTAGTAATAGTAGTAATAATGTCGGTTACATGGTAAAAAAAGATTTGGCCTATTACTTCCAACCCTGTATTATACAAGCCCATTTCCACCACAGAAGGAGAACAAAAACATACTTTGTTAAATCATAATTCCATAAAAAGTTGACAATTATGTGATAAGTCATAATTAAAAAGTCATAATTTTGACATAAAAAGTTATTACATAAACGTCAATAACTGAGATAAAGGGGCAAAATTATGACTAAGTCATAATTATGGCAGTACATATGTTAGTCATAATTATGACAAACATTCTTTCAGAGTTTTGTCTTTTCATGTCATAATTATATATTTGTTTCATGTCATATTTGTAATTTGGCGGAAATCGACTTCCATACCAAGGTGCTCTCTGTGTACAAACAAACCTGTTTTCAAAACGTCAAGATAAACAGAGTGACAAAGCAATAGAACATAAATAGCCAAATATACTCACCTCTTTCTGGTAATCACTCGCTTCACTGCGTCTGAATCCTGCCCAGGAGAGAAAAACACCAAAGAGTTGCAGAAAGCTTTATAAAACTTTAAAAAAAAAAGCTCACTAGCGTGCGCTCGGTCACGATCGACCTGTCCAACGCCCAGCAATATAATATTTTTTAGTCTTAACGCAGCAATTGTCTGACGAGACCCATCAGCCAAATAAAACACAATCGATCAGAAAGGAGACCTACCGTGAGCTCCATATGCACCTGCTGCGATAGCAAGAGCTCCAGAAATCCCTGCTAACCTCTGGACAACCGAAGAAGCGTTCATGACTTCTCAAGTAACAGGGAACAACTGAAAGCACATGTAGGAAACTGATGTCATTACGGATCTAACAGGAAGAATGATGCTATCTACTCGCAATTACGAGCGCTGAGCCAAGATGGCGTCCAAAGGCACAGTTTCACATCACGTGAGCACTGCTATAAAACTCTTCAGTGAGGTGACAATGAACTAGTTATGATTAAACAAATTATACAGTATGGTAAGTACAACAATTAAAACACAGTTATAATGAGGTATTTCTTTAAAATACTACACTGTGCGAAAAAAGATGTTTTTTTTTCATTCAAGGTCATAGAAACACTTAGGCCTTAATAACAGTATTTGTATAATTTTCTCTCTCAGATATGCAACCCCATATTCGTCTGAAACCCCGACGTGCGACTGCCCTGACCCTCATTCACTGTTTCATCAAACAAGCTCTCTACCTTGGCCGCCGAAAGCCCCGCATAATGTGGTGCGTATGAATTATTAATAATCCGCCATTTCACTTCAAAAAAGTTATTAAATCTAATTTTTGTGGTTTATAGGTTAGTGCACATCTCTGTATATTCTACACAAAATGCAGACTGGTAATGCAAATTGTAATTCTTATAATTTCTATATAACCAGTTATAATTTCGTATGAATATGTAGGCTACTTTTTAGAATATGTACGGTTTTAATTTCTCTGTTCAGCTGTTGGGGGAATAAAGACATTTTGGAGTTTATTTACAAATTATCTGTGTACTGAAGCAGGGATGTGGGCTTTTGGTGTCCAGTGAGGGGCGCTGTTTTGCTTTAACTGAAGGTCTTTCAAAACTCTGGAAAACTTCTGTGGGTGTACGAAATAAGCCCTTAATATCTAGAAAATTACATTTTTAAAAACCCTCTTCTTAAATAAAAGCAAGGTTTTGGTCCAAATCTGTAATGAACACCGAATAATTAACCTCGTTTAATAATTAAACACGTTTCAGGCCTTACATTTGAATTTGTGCAGCTGTGCTGAGGTTAAGTAGAATGTAAACATTATAACTGCAGTCAATTAAAACATTTCCATACCTTCTGTACTTTCCATACTTTGTGTACACAAATGTACAAGAGTTTTGTGTAAGAGTTAGATTTAAATTTGAAAATATATATAGTATAACACAGTATACCCTGGTGAAAAAAACAGCATATGCTGGTAGGTATGTTTTGATGCTGGGATGGTGGTTAGGTATGTTTTGATGCTTGTTTAAGCTGGTCCTTTGCTGGTTTATGCTGGTCATGTTGCTGGTCAAGGACCAGCATAAACCAGCAAAGGACCAGCATCAAAACATACCTACCAGCATATGCTGTTTTATTCACCAGGGTATATGGGATTTTTCTTAGAGCTTTTCATTGACCTTTGTGTTTACACTCACACAAAGCATTTTTCATTTTTTACAGTATGTTTTGTAAGTTGTTTTCCATGTGAGGGCTGTTGGCTGGTCCCTGTGATAGAGGTGAGTTCATATTTTACTGTCCTAGTGGGGAGACTTGATCCCTAAATTGTGTGCCGTGCCTGACCCACTTGTAGATGAACCTCTTTGGCAGTACTAGTGTATATGATGATGTCTGTGCGCTTGTGTCTGCATTATCTGTGTGCTAGTTTGCATACTCTTGTTTAGCAAATTCAGTACTGTCAAGTACAGTTCTCTTAATAGGCTACATAATGTTCTTTGCATGTGTGTGGGAGCGAGGCAGTCAGGCAGATACAGAGTTGTACAGTATGCGTTTCAGAGTACATTAAGAGACTACACCTGACAGTCTGTTCCAGGGAAATGGCTTTGTTTTCTCACAAGCACTATTTAGCCACTAACAGTAGACAAAATGACAAGCAGAACAGCACAACCATGAAACATTATAGTATTAAAGCCATATGCACTTGATGCACTGTGGCTGTCTCTGTGTCAAGGCTTTCTAACCCAAACACTAGTTTTCACGGAAGCAATTTCTCCTGCAGCCTGTCTGCATTTTTGCCAGGCTTCATCAGAATCCTCATCTGCCAAGGTCATTTCTGTTTGTTAAAAAGTCAGAGTTTATTTGTATGCTCACAAAAAAGACCAATGCAATAGCAAACTTAGACATTCAGAACTGGTCAAGCCACAAGAAGTCTAATATTCCAAATCTGCTTTTATTAAATACTTGTCATTTAATATCTGTTAAAGAGATCCAAAAATGAAAACTGTCATCATTTACTCAACCTTCAAGGCAAAAAAGATGTTTTGAAAAATTTCTCAAAAGTGTTTCTGTCCTCCATTCAGTGAAATTCAAATATTTGTCAGTGAACCATCCCTTCAAGAGTGAATAAAGCATTCTATTCTATTCTATTCTATTCTATTCTGCTACTTTGATTCCACGATGACATTCATGTATTCGGTTTTAGCGAGTGGTTACTATATTGTGCAACATGTATTCATTCTTTGAAAGACATCCTCAGCATTGTGAATTCCACAATGCATGCATATATCTTCATCCTTCAACATAGACAGCTTTCTCAAATACAGAGCTTCAATAATAGATCAAGAATGAGGTTCTCTCGCTCAGTCTCTCTTTGTGTGCGAGTGTGGCAGGTGTGTGGATGCAGCCCCCTGTATGCAGTTAAATTATAAAGAGCCCTCGCAGAGTTCAGGAGAAAACACTGACCTCCGGTAACAGCAGGTTTGAGAGAGCACGCCACATGAGCTCCGCAGCAGAAACAACATGGTGCCTATAGCTGATTCTGAATCAGTGGATTGTTTTAGCACATGGTGTGTGATTGGCTTAGCTTCGGTCTGAGATCAGCTTTCTTGGTTTGCTGTTATATGTGGAAATTGAGGGCTTGAGGATGCACTGTAAGTTTCTCTAACTCTTGCTTTTGCCAAGTCAGGGAGTGCCAGAGCAAGAGAAGATATCGGTTATCAGCAGGGATCAAGCTGTTGATAGATACTTGGCTGTCTTTCTGACTCGGGCTTTGAGCTTAATACCACACAAACGTCTGTCTCTTGAAAGTTCAGTGGTGAGATACAAAGCTGATGAATCCACAGCAGCCTCTTGGCTGTATATAGCGGTATAATGTCATCTTGCTCACTGTTGACATTTGCAAAAGTAACTACAACTTAAAGGATCACACCATTTTTTAATTTTATTTTTTGGCATAATTTACCCTCATGTTGTTTCTAACCTGTATGACTTACATTCTTCTTTAAACTCGCAATTCTGACTTTATTTCTTATAATTGTGAGTTTATATCTTGCAATTCTGACTTTTTTCTCAGAAGTTTGAGTTTATATCTCGCAATTCTGACTTTGTAAGACGCAATTGCGAGGTATTAAGTCAGAGCTAGGAGATATAAACTCACAATTCTGAGAACATATCAGTCTTTCTTCCCTTTCAGAACTAGACTTTATAACTAGCAATTACGAGTTTATATTTCACAATTCTGAGGGAAAAAGTCAAAACTGCGAAATATAAACTTTGAATTGTGAGGAAAAAAAAGTTACAATTGCGAGATTCTCACATTTGTGAAAAAAAACCTCAGAATTGTGAGTTTTTGTCTTGCAATTCTGACTTTATTTCTTGCAATTGTGAGTTTATATCTCGCTATTCTGACTTTATAACTCGCAGTTGTGCGTTTATTTCACGGAAATCTGAGAAAAAATGTCAGAAAGTTTATATCTCACAATTCTGACTTTATAACTCCCAGTTGCGAGTTTATATAGGCTAATGCAATTCTGAGAAAAAAAGTCAGGATTGTGAGTTAATATCTTCCAATTCTGATTTTGTACCATGTAATTATGAGGTATTAAATCAGAACTGGACCCCCACAGAACTGGACTTCATAACTCGCAATTGTGAGTTTATATCTCACAATTCCAAGAAAAAAAGAATTGCGAAATACAAAGTTGCATTTGTGAGAAACAAAAAATCAGAATTGTGAGATTTTGTCTTGCAATTCTTACTTTATTTCATGCAATTGTGAGTTTATATCCCACTATTCCTCATTTTTAGTTCGCAAATGTGAGTTTATTTCACAGTATTCTGAGAAAAAAAAAGTCAGAAAGTTTATATCTCTATATATTCTGACTTTATAATTTTTGTAAGTTTATATAGGCAAATGTAATATTGAGGAAAAAGTCATAATTGTGAGTTTATATCTTGCAATTCAGACTTTATAACTCGCAATTGCTAGTTTGTCTCACAATTCTGAGAAAAAAAAGTCAGAATTGTGAGGCAAAAAACTCGAAAGTACCTTTTTTCACCTTTTCCAGTGGGGGAAATGGGCTTCCATAGAAAATTGTTCTTAAAAGGTTTTAAATTTCTGTTTATACAGAAAATGAGTCCAAAACTACAACAAATTATTGTTTGTTCTGTGATGAATTGCTTTTGTTTCTCTATTGTAAGTCACTTAGGCATAAATGTAAATATAAATGTACAGAATTTCTCCTTTTGTGTTCCACCGAAGAAAGATTGTGACAGTTTTCATTTTTGGGTGAAGGAACCCTTTAAGGTCAATTGCCGTCATCTGTGCCATGCTGTCAATTTCCACCTGGAAAATCCCCGGAGACAGATTTCCATTGGCATTCCCATTCGTCTCAATGGCAGTTTCTCAGATGGTGCAGGATTTGATCTACCATCCTTGCTCATGGGACCCACAGAAAATTTTGAGCCAATCCCTCCCAGTTATAAATGCCATGTGACTAATCAGTCTGGAGCTATATTGATTTCACGACCCTGCAACTGTTTTAGACAGTATCAGGATATTTTGTGATGACTTTCCTGTTGAAAAAAAAAACCAGCATATGCTGGTTAGGTATGCTTTGAAACATGGCTGCTGGTTTAAGCTGGTTTAAGCTGGTCCTTAGCTGGTCGTGAGCTGGTTTAAGCCAGTCATGTGCTGGAGCTAGTTGCTTAGGACCAGCTTAGGACCAGCACATGAACAGCTAAGGACCAGCATAAACCAGCAGCCATGCTTCAAAACATACCTAACCAGCATATTCTGTTTTTTTCAACAGTGTTATGCAATGATAAGGGACAACACTATGACTTTAGTATATTTCTTGTATATTTCTGTGTTGGTCTGTTGTGTGTCAGTCAATCGTAAAGCTAAAGGTGTGCTAACCTAAAATTCATATCTGCCAGTGGTACATCTGATTGTGATGTGTTTATTGCCACAAAATAAATTTATTATTGCTGGTTTTCAGTGGTCATTGCAAGTTTGTGTAACACAGTTATACAGAAATCAGGAACAGTATTCATGCTGACATTGTCGAAAATCCAACTTTGCAAAAAAGTGCTACTTTTTAAAGGCTTTCAACGGAGAGGCTTTCGGGTTTAGATTATAGCTAAATTGTCTACCATCAGGGAATAATTGGGCTATATGCACCAGCCAAACCTTGACCCCTTGATTACCACAGAAAATCATTTTGACTTGTCCTTCATCTTGTGGAAACAAAGGAAAAATGTGTTTACAGTAATGCAATTATGCAATCCTTATAAACTTGATATCTTATTATGGACGAGAGCAACCTTAACCTTTGCTCAGAGGCTTTGTACAAAGATAGCTTATGAAGATTTAGATGGTTTATGGAAATTTGTTTTTAAAATTTAAATCTTCAGAAACTTCCCTGTAAAATTTGGCCTTCACGAGCATTTAAATTATGCTGGAGATTAAGGAGCGCACACTGAGTGCATTGGAGATTCCAGTAATGTACTCTGATCTAAGCACTGAAATGCACCGTTTGCACAAAGTGCCTATATGCTAGTAGTAGTCAAAGTATGAAATAGGAAGATGTTAGAGACAGCAAGGAAAAAGATAGGGACAGTGATCAGCACAGTAATTAGCAAAGCTCATTAAGCTCATCTCCATCCTGCTTCAAAGGCATCTCATGCAAATTGACAGGATTTATCCGCCAGCTTCATTTTGAAAAGTTCAGGTTACCAGACCTGTAGCGCTTACCTGCTTAGAAATGCCATCGGAATGTTTGTAATTAAAGATTTTACTGGTTAATCCAAAATGTTCTCTTCTTTTTCATACTATTTGATTGAGTTTTTTGCTTTTAATGTTTTTGAAAGAATTCTCTCGTACTTACTAAGGCTTAGTTAAAGGCATAGTTCACCCAAAAATGAAAATTCTGTCATTAATTACTCACCCTCATGTCGTTTCAAACCCGTAAGACCTTTGTTTATCTTTGGAACACAAATTAAGATATTTTTGATAACATCTGGGACAGAAACGTTCAAGGCCCACAAAGGTAGTAAAGACATTCTTAAAATAGCCATCAGTCATCCTTAATGTGACATCAGTGGTTCAACCTTAATTTTATGAAGCTACAAGAATACTTTCTGTGCACAAAGAAAACAAAAATAATGGTGATACAGCAGCCAGCCAGCTGTTGTCTCTGTAGTGACAATTTCATATTGCTATGCAACCCGTCTTGTGGATCTAAGGATATTTGGATGGTTGCCAGGTGACGCTGTCCTCATACTGAGTGACATATCTCAGGGCTGGGCTTAGAAAATGGACTGATTCATCTTATTTTTCAAGAGGCTGTTTGCAGGAGGCCATCATTTACATTATCTGACCAGCCTCAGCCTGTGCTGCACACAGAAATAATGACGTCCCTGTTGAGTTCTCACCATCTCTAAGATAAATTCCAGCAGAATCTGAATTGATTTTTCAAAGATGATTGATGGGCTATGAGGGTCTTAAGAGAACCTCTCGAAGCTCAGACGCAGCCTCCTAAGCAAGATGTTATCATCATTTGGACAAAATAATAAAAATGAGAGGCGCCTCTTAGTCTCTTTCTTCCAAATAGTGACTTTCATTAACAAGGTTAATTAAAAGAGGAGAGAGAGGCTGTATTGTTTCCTGGCGCAGTGGGCAGATTACGGTTAAGGGAATGTAACTTACGTTGTCCATGAGACTTCCACATTCATATTCATCCACGTACGAATCCAACTCCAACTCTAATACACACAAACACCCAGAGAGGCAGTCACGGATGTGGAGACAGACTTCAGCAGCACTGCTGGGCAACAATCAACACCTTGTTTATTCTGATAAAAAGACGAAAAAGGAGAGAAGAACAAGTTCCGCTGATTTTCACTGAGCCCCCTCCAGGGCAGATTCCCACTGCTGTTCACCCTTGCCTTGTTAAGCTGGTTCCATGAGTGCATCACAAAACTTTTGCTTCTGTAAAAACATCCATATGATGGAGATTCACATCCTCTAAAGTGATATCTGACAGTGTATTTGGCACCTTCACCACCGCTGATGCTTGTTTTGTTGCACTGCATCCTGCTGCTAGACTCTATCTGCTTCATTTATACAGCTCAGCAGAGCCACACTCTTCACCTACAACATTGCACCCTGGAGGTGTACAGGTGTATAGTACAATGTATTGGAAATCATGTGTTGTATTTTTGTGCATTCTGAGATTATGTATTTTGTGTGTTGTTAAACCATCTATTTGCTGTGGCGGGTTTACTGTGCTCTTTGGAGCAAACCCTCTAGTTAAATCCCTTATAAGTGCGACATTATTTGGCTAATAAACTAGAATCATGATTCCAACAACCCAGTTTCACAGGAAAACGTAACTATTTGACAAGGTGGCAATTTTGTATGAATTCGTAAAAATGTGATATGCACAAAAACCACCAATTCACCAAAAAGTAAAATAGTTACAAACTGGCATGAGATTGTGTGATTTTTAACACTACCACCTTTAAAGTGTTCTTGTTTTACTTTTAATGGATAGTTCACCCAATAAAGAAAATTCTGGCATTAATTACTCCCTCTCATGTCGTTCCAAACCCATAAGACCTTCGTTCATCTTTGGAACACAAATTAAGATATTTTTGATGGAATCCGAAAGCTTTCTGACCCTGCATAGACAGTAGGGCTGCATGATAAATTGCAATAATATCGCAATCGATATTCATGCACGCATCTTGTCAGAGAAGCACAGTTCTGTGATCAGTAGTAAATTGCCATCTGAATGCCAGAGGACGCTCAGCTGAATAAACAGAAGATTTAACTTTCACTGATTCAGCGTGACTAATAAACACACGACTACGACAATATATGGTTTATCTGAATTCTTCTTATTGTAATTGTCCTTATAATAATGCAATGACTTTATCACTGCTTAGAATACTATGGGATATGTTGCGTCTTATTCTGTGTAAGAATCCACATCATCTGACAGAAGGATTTATTACAAACACTCGACTGTCGTTATGAAGTGAGTTTGGAGTAAAAACATGTTATTAAATGTGGTATTTTCATGTGCTTTCAGATGTAGCAGCATTTACTACACAGAGCTGTAGTTCAATGAGAAGCTACGCAAGCAACTTTATTATCGCAGCGCGATTTGATAATATCGATGTATAAAATCGATGATATCGTCTGCGTGGTTTTACAAAGCTTGTCAGTGAATTATGGTTTTGTGTAGTAAACACTAGGGATGCAACAATACAGTTAGTCCACGGTTCAATACGTACCTCGGTTTTTAACCACGGTTTTTGGTTCGGTTCTGATAGCTTGCCATATCAGTGTTTTTTTTTGGTTGTTTTTTTTTGTATCTAATTAACAACTAAATACTCCTGTAAACCTCTGTACACTGGAAAAAGTGTGGATTATGTCTGCTTAATATTTCTTTTAAGAAAGGTATTATTTTTCTGATTTTTAGAGGGGTAGAGGTGATTTTTGGGTGGGAACTCCAAAACGGGGTGGGCGCTCCAAAATAGGCCGTGGCTTCCTCCCTTTGACAGACAGGCACATGACACGTATGTGCAACTTTTCCCCCCAATCCGCTTCAACGCAAACTCCGCCCCACAGCTGATTCTACAGATTTTATTGGTTGTGTCAATCACAGTGTTGATTTCCTACACTATGCTACACAAATGCTAACCCCTAAACCTACCCCACACCTTACCCTAACCTTAACCAGTGAAACTGACTGCACAGCGGGATTGCCCCTGAATAGCGTGGCAGATAAACAGTTAATAAGATTATGTGATATGAGAATGTCGGCCCGTTCTGTAACTCCCCAACTGGACCCACCGGAAAATTGGACCTTTTTAGTTACATCCAGCGTCACTACCCACTCCTACCCTGCGAATTTCAAGCCCCGGGACACCCCCATTGCTTAAAACAAAGCAATAGAGTAAAGCCTTTCCTCTGCGCTTCACTGGGACGGCTCGTGGGAGAGCTCGTGGGTGATTCCCATTTATATCATTAACCACTGGCCACAAGTTTTGGGGCTCTGCTCTCACTGAGCATATTTATTTATATAGCATAGTTTATTATATTTGATATCAACTACAAACAATGTTTAATTTATAAAGTTTAGTTTTGAAATGTAAGTCAATAACAATAGACTGAAGCCAGAGCCAATGGGGTCTTTGCGCAACGAGACCCTGCCCCATTTTTTTAGGTTATGCCCACTTTTGGAGTTCCTGCCCCATTTTGGAGATCTCTGGTCTGCAGTTATACATACTTGGATTTTTACGTGAAATGGGATGGGTTTCATTCATACTGAACACCAGAGGGCGCCCTCATGCAGAAAATCCACGTATGTGTCAAAGAGATAACACTGATGACGTTCTAGCCAGGAAATCTCTAATATGGATAAAGGCATCACCATTGCTGTAACTGAATGAAAAAACAATATATCTTCATTTGTGTTCTGAAGATGAATGAATGTTTTAAGGGTTTGGGTGAGTAATTAATGACAGAATTTTCATTTTTGGGTGAACTATCCCTTTAATTGTAATAATTTTAGCCCACTGAACATCATTGTACACTATCACGGTAAAAATGATTTTTCGAAGTTTACTGAAATATATTTTAGAAGAATACAATTTCACATTTGATTCAATGTGTTATTTGCTGTTTCTTTGTAATTATTTTTGAAACGTACATACGTGAACATTATAGTTGATCTATGAATCATAATCGCAATTCTAGTTTATTAATAAAATTGTTAGCCAAAAAAGTTGCCATCTGATCATTTTGTGATAAATAAATGCTGCCTTGATGAACAGAAAATGTACACAAGTGTCTCATATAAAGAAATTCTATTGACGTTATGCAAGCACTAATAACATTAATTGGGCCAGACAAATATAGCGCTGACTTCTGTTAATAAGAGTCTTTGTTAATTAATCTATAATGAACCTAATTTACATAGAAACGATATGAGCTGAAAAGAATGACAATGACTCATTTTAAATATGCTTGCTGCAGCACAGATAACACCTATTAGACTGAATTATTGGTGGTTAATGAAAAAGACTTTTAGCATAAAACAGAAGCACAACTGTTTCGTTTAAGAAGTCCAACGTACACTTCTGTCTCAACCAGTTTTGTGAGTTTGGGTTGTTGAACTGCTGTTTGGACAGTCACAGTTATCACAGTTATCACACTATTTACTGCTACTAGTGACACATGCATTACACGCTTCACCTTTAAATCAAAGTTTAGAGTTTATATCTTTAAATAACATTACATATTGCAATGTGTGATAACATTATCCTGTCATGCAACATGCAAGTCATCCTATTTGGCATTCACAGCAGAGTACATTCGGAGATAACCGTAATATCTGTCGCTATCTGAAACTGCTGGGCAAAGTCAGAGGGATTGGGGCTGCGGCTAAAGAAATATTGACATCTTAGAGGACACACCGATAAGTGTGGTGACAAAGAGTTCTCTGAGTGCTTATAGCAGATTATTGTTTATTGTGCCCGACGATATCTCGGTTTGAACTAATCTTACCTCATCTGTCTTTTAGTTTGTCCTGTATATTTTTATCTCCCATTCCCTTAGATCATCTGCATTTCCTTTCATCCCCTCATGCAAGGATCTCTTTGCTTTTTTTTGTCTATTTAAATGAACGAAATCATCGTTGAGTTTGTCATGATTTATTTTAGGCCGTTGCTTCATTATTTAGCCTACTCTGAATTCTCATTTGCCTCTTTACTATTCTGCGAGTGCATCTGACTTACAAATGCACTGGATGAAAAAACAAACTATATAAACAAATAAATAAATGATTATGGTTAATTAAGGGAATCAGCACTATGTAAAGAGCAGGATGAGCTGACTTAATAACCTGTGAAATTGTGCTCTATTTAAAGAGGAGCTGTGTGAACAAACGCACACACCGAAAGACAGAAATGTTAAAACAATGTACAGCATCCGTTTACTCTGTCATAAATTGGAACGAAAGCAGGAGACAAGACCAGTCACAGTGATTAGCATCAATCAGTTTGTTAGAACATCACGGTGGCCTACATTCAAACTGCTGGTGTGTTCAAACTCTTGCTTCCTGTTTCTTCAGAGGACTGGTATGGAGAGAATTCCCTTCATGGAAATATCAAACAACCATATTTCCTCCTGCCTTGATTTTTTTTCTTTTAACAAGATATGTGTGATGAATAATTCATTGACCCTGGGATTCTTCCCCAGAAGGCGAATGTACTCATGAGGGTGTGAACATGCGCTAACATAGGACCACATACACACATAGACGCACAGTATTCACACCCACATGTACACACACATGCTCTTGTTCATGCAGAAGGTAAAGTGTGTATGAGAACGCACACTCATGCTGCGCATCCTAATACACTGCAATAAATCTGATTCCACCTTTATTAGTATCCTTTTGTTTTGTTTTTTAGTACACATCTAACCAACTGCAAAACAAGAAAGAAGAAGACAGGGGAAGAGCAACAAAATTGAAAAAAAAGTATGGAAGGCCTCCGAGAAAAACAATTAAAAGGTAATTCTATCTTTATTCATAAATTGCGGCTTTAGTTCTTGTGATTGCAATTTTATATCTCACAGTTGCAACTTTGTATCTCGTAATTGTATGTTTGTATCACAGTTGTGACTATATATACCTCACGATTGTGACTAAATTTCTTATAATTTCAACTTAATATCTTAAGATTGCAGCTTTATATCTTACCGTTAGGAGCTTATATGTAAGAACTGAACATTTATATATCACAACTGAAATAATATGTCTTATAAATGGGACTTGAAGGATTAGTTCACTTTTAGACTAAACATTTCCTGATAATTTACTCACCCCCATGTCATCCAAGATATTCATGTCTGTCTTTCTTTAGTTGAAAAGAAATTAAGTTTTTGAGAAAAACATTCCAGGATTTTTCTCAATATAGTGGACTTCAGTGGGGTTAAAGGTCCAAACTGCAGTTTCAGTGCAGCTTCAAAGTGCTCTACATGATCGCAGCCGAGGAATAAGGGTCTTGTCTAGCGAAACAATCAGTCATATTCTAAAAAAATTATAAATATATACTATACAGTAGTCAGCATTTGAAGTGGATCAAAACCTTTCATCAAAGTTGTCCTAAAACCAAAAAAATACTAATTTTTATCTTAGGACAACTTTGATCCACTTTTTTGATCCACTTCAAATGTTGACTACTGTATACTATAACAAATGCTCGTCTTGCACTATACGAGTGCACTATGCGATCGTGCAAAAAAAAGTCAAAAGCCTTTTACTAAAAAAGGTAAACAACGATGTTGGATGATTTTGAAGTTGGAGGAGAAAATTGCCCTACCTTATCCTTTTGAACCGAATTATACAGACGAAGAATTAAATATGTGTGAGTTTTACAACATGGTTACATAATGTATGAAGTCGAGCTAGTGCAAGATGAGCATTTGTGGTTATCTAAATGTTTATTTTTTTTTTAGAAAATGACAGAGCATTTCACTAGATAAGACCTTTATTCCTCAGCTGGGATCATGTGGAGCCCTTTGAAGCTGCATTGAAACTGCGGTTTGGACCTTCAACCTGCTGGCTCCCATTGAAGTCCACTACAATTGTAGTTTTGGTTTTTTTTTATGAATCTCTGCCATCACCTTTCCTAATAACGCGCTAGTTAGCAAGTTTTGTGGCTAAACGTGCTAAATGCGGCTACAATAAACAATCTCTCCGAGCTCGTCACTCCACAGAGAGAAGAGAGGGGCGGGGCGAGCAGAGCTCATTTGCATTTAAAGGAACAATCCCTCAGAATGGGATGATTTTTGCAGAGCTCATTTTGACAAGGTAAAAATGGTGTTGTTTTACACAACCATTGAGAATTTTTAACCAAAGTATATTATAGACTTTTCATTAAGACCCTAAAGAATCATATCAACTTGTGGAAAATGTCCCCTTTAAGATTACAAAAATACCACTGGGTGGATTTTTATCATAATAGGGTGGTTGTATATACACACTGCCAACACACATTTATATTCAAACAACATGTAAAAGTGAGTTTTGCATCCGATGACCCCTTTAATATCTTGCAACTGCAAATTTGTACCTCATATTTAGGTACAAGTTTATATCTAACATTCAGATTTTTTCCATAACATTTATGACTTTATTTCTCTTCATTTTGACTTTATATTGCACATTGCTGACTTTGTGCCTCAATTGCAATTTTATTTCTTGTAATTGTAAATCTCAGGGTATTTTCAGACCTTTTGTATTGGAACCTGCCTCGTTTCCTCACTTACAATAGTTTGGTTTGTTTCGGAATATATGAATAAGGCGATCAAGCCCAGATCCGCACCAAAAAAAATAGTCCCCAAAATCACCTGAATTTTTAAGTGTTGCCTGGTGAAGGTGAACCAAACCAAGGAGAAAATGCAACATTGTAACAGTGATCTACAGTTAATGTGACTTTCTTTCTTTTCCTTTTTTATCTCACAATTACCTGCTTTATTTATTTACTTTGAAGTGGAAGCTAAAGCTATTTATTCAGAGCCCACACAAGAAACCAAAACATTGCTCATACTGTATGTAAAATGCATACACAAGTCACTACTGCCGTACACCCCGCTGTCTCACATAAATGCATATTCGGTATGAAAAATGACCATGAAAAAGGATTTTCTTTTATTTGTTTTTCCTCTCTTCCTTTCCTGTCTTTCTTCCTATTTATCCCATCTCCCTTCTGTGCCTCTCTACACTTCTCTCATCCTTTTCTTTTTTTTTCTGTGAGTGTATATTGAGGGCAGGTGGATGTATCTGGTATCTATTTCTCCCCTTCTAGCTCTGTCTATTTTCCTCATGCCAGATCTCATATGGGCTTCAATTATGAACAGATGCCAGGAAAGCGCGAGACACGTGCACACATGCGCTGTAGAAGCATGTCTCACCTCGTCTTGTTAGAGCTGCTGTATTAATCTGTTTCTTGTCATGCAAGCTGAGAAAGAGGAACAAAGAGAAAATGGCAGGAGAAGGAAAGGGACAGTGGGATGCCAGTTTTCTTGCCTGTGGTGACTGCCCTGTGACCCTGCCAGGTGGTACTGACTCATGGACACCTGATGGCTGCTTGTTCGAAGCTAATGGAACTGGTTTCAGACTGGCAGAACTCAGAGAAATGTAACTAAGATTTAAGAAGGACAGAGAGGAGACATGTGCTCACCCGGTGAGAGATTGAAGACTGTAGTGTTGCCAAGTACAATGTGTTCCTGGACATTTTGTTTGTCCTGAAAAAACATTTCAGCAAAAAACTCAGTGTTACCCCGACCCCTTAAAACACCTATCTTTCTTGTGTCGGAAAGAAATTATGTTTTTTGAGGAAAACATTTCAGCATTTCTCTCCATATAGTGGACTTCAATGGTGCCTCGAGTTTGAATTTCCAAAATGTAGTTTAAAGTAGTTGTAGTTGTGGCTTCAAACGATGGCAATTTATATACTTTTTAATGTCAAGTGCTCATCTTGTTTTCCTCTTCCTCTGTTTTTTTTCCGGTTCGTGACAGTTAGAGTATGTCGAAACACTCCCATCTCATGTTCTCCCTCAAATTCAAAATCGTCCTATATCGCTGTTTTACCTTTTTTGTTAAGGGTGTTTGATCTTCTTTGCATGTTCACTTTGCAAAGACTGTGTCGGTGCTTCTGCAGCGATGTAGGGTGATTTTGAAACTATTTTTGAAGTTGAGGGAGAAAATATGATTGAAGTTTTTCGACATACCCTAACTGTCTTGAACCAGAATACACAGAGTTCAGGCAGAGCAAGACAAGACAAATGTTTGAGATTGAAAAGTATTTAAATTGTATTTTTTAAATAAAAATAACTAATGGTTTTGCTAGATAAGACCCTTCTTTTCTCGGCTGGGATCATTTACAACCACATTTGGGATCGTTTGAAGCTGAATTTAAACTGCCTTTTGGAAGTTCAAACTCGGGGCACCATATCAGTCCATTATATGGAGAAAAATCCTAAAATGTTTTCCTCAAAAAACATAACTTCTTTACGACTGAAGAAAGAAAGACATGAACATCTTGGATGACAAGGGGGTGAGTACATTATCTGTAAATTTTTGTTCTGGAAGTGGACTTCTCCTTTAAGACTGCACAATAAAGTGTCTCCACTATATGGTTTTGTCAGTCCAACTGGCCTCGAAAGTAATGAACGTTATGTATTTCAAGCAAGATAAAAGCTTGGTTTCATCCAGACTCTTGTAGAGAAACCCATCAAACTGCCTTGGAGGCTACTGCAAACGTTTTATTACAAGTTTTTATCTCTGCTTAGAAACATACTGATCATTTACATTCTACCAGTGTGCAGTCCAGTCTCATGAATAAAGGCCCATTTGCACCAAGGGCAATAACTATAATGATAACTAAATGTATTAATTTTTTAAGAATCATTCTAATTTAATGAGAATAGTGGAGTTCACATCACAGCTGTAATGATATTGTTGGAATCACTTTTAGAGCAGTGTTTTTCCAGCTGATTGGCACCAAAATCAGTCAGCTAAAATATAATAATATAGTACAGTGTTTCCCAACCACTGTGCCATTGCACAATAGTGTGGTGTGACAGATTGTCATGTGTTCCATGAAAAATGCCTTCGAAGTCTATGAAATTCAGACAGAGCATTATTTATGGTCTAGCCTATTGAAAACTGCTTGTGTACTTGTGTTGGTACTTGGTAACCATACAGTTAGCCATTGACTTCCATTCTGCTGTACAGCAGCTCTAAAAGACAATAGTGTCATTATTTATGTTAACTTGGTTTAGTTTAGATGAATAACTGTATTAAAGGAGAAGTCCACGTCCAAAACAAAGATTCACATATAATGTACTCACCTCCTTGTCATCCAAGATGTTCATGTCTGTCTTTTTTCAGTCGTAAAGAAATTATGTTTTTTGAGGAAAACATTTCAGCATTTTTCTCCATTTAATGGACTGATATGGTGCCCCGATTTTGAACTTTCAAAATGCAGTTTAAATGTGGCTTCAAACAATCCTAAATGCAGTTGTAAACAATCCCAGCCAAGGAAGAAGGGTCTTATCTATTGAAACGATCAGTTATTTTCATTAAAAAAATGCAATTTCAATACTTTTTAATCTCAAACGCTTGTCTTGTCTTGCTCTCCTTGAACTTTGTGAATTCTGGCTCAAGACAGTTAGGGTATGTCGAAAAACTCCAATCGTATTTTCTCCCTCAACCTAATACCCTAACTGTCATGAACCGGAAGAAAAAGTTCAGGCAGAGTAAGACAAGACAAGCGTTTATACATTAAAAAGTATATAAATTGTATGATTTTTATGAAAATAACCAATTGTTACACTAGATAAGAGCCTTCTTTCTCGGCATTTAAACTGCATTTTGGAAGTTCAAAAATCGGGGCACCATATCAGTCCATTATATGGAGAAAAATGCTGAAATGTTTTCCTCAAAAAACATAATTTCTTTACGACTGAAGAAAGAAAGACATGAACATCTTGGATGACAAGGGGGTGAGAACATTATATGTGAATCTTTTTTTGGAAGTGGACTTCTCCTTTAAGTTCAAGGACCTAAAAATGAAAATTCTGTCATTACTTACTCACCCTCATGTTGTTCCAAATCTGTAAGACATTCGTTCCTCTTCAGAACACAAATTAAGATATTTTTGATGAAATCTGAGACCTTTCTGACCCTGCATAGACAGCAACGCAACTGACACGTTCGGGCACAGAAAGGTAGTAAGGACATTGTTAAAATAGTCCATGTGACATGGTTCAACCATAATGTTACAAGAATACTTTTTTTGCACAAAGAAAACAAAAATAACTGACCTCTTCCAGGTCAGTCTCCAAACCACTGGCTGAACCACAATCAGTCACATGGACTATTTTAACAATGTTCTTACTACCTTTATAGGCCTTGAATGCGGCCAAGAAAGGTGGTAAGCATTGCTGTCTATGCAAAGTCAGAAAGCGCTCGGATTTAATCAAAAATATCTTAATTTGTGTCCCGAAGATGAACAAAGGTCTCACGGGTTTGGAACGACATGAGAGTGAGTTATTAATAACAGAATTTTAATTATGAGGTTAACTATCCCTTTCATCAATTTGAAATAATTTCAATTGAGATATAAGCAGATCTACAAAAGCCAGCAATGTTGATATTCAGTTCAAGTCAGTTCAGTTTTGACTCAATTCAGTTTAATACCAGTGTTGATGTTAAAAGGTGTGATTCAGCTGTAAAATTAAACATTCTTTCTGCTAGTGGAATCGCTTTGGTGTCCCTGTAACGACGTACTAATAGCCACTCAAAAAACCTCAGAATGGCTATTCGGTTTAACATTCAAGCACTGCAACAGTGAGCTTTTCACAGGCAAGCACCTTTTAAAATCTAGCTCAGGTAATACAAACATACATGGAATGTAATTAGTACACCCAGCAATTAAATCATAAGCACATTACGTTTACAGACACAATTAAACATTGACAAAGGCGCCACATTTGTTTAATATTCTAGTTAATTATAGCATTTCATCACACATGGTCTTACTCTCAGCATGAATCCAGTCTTCATTACCATGTATCTCAAATGCTCTGACATAAGCTACCGTATTCATGTCATATTAACGCTATGCCATCTTCTTAATTTTATCAGTCGCCGGACAATGTACTTTTATTAAACACGCAATTCCTTTGAGTACATCACACGCAGCCCCGAATGCTTCTTATACTCTGAGTTTTGACAGGTGTCACCCCACCGTTCTAATGCTGTGTGAGAAGAGACCTGTCAGACTGTCTGTCTAAAATAAATTTGCCATCAGCAAGGTAATGAAAGCTTCATGAAGTTAATGTTTAAAGATAGATTACATTTTCCACCGTCACCACTCTGTGATTCGTCACCACCACCGGGGTGTAAAGAAGATTTTAGTTCCACGTGTTGATGGGAAAGTGTGATGCTTGCACATGCAGGTCTGGGTGTGTGATCTTTATATGCCTGTTCATGTTTTCTTGCCAGTGTGTGTGTACGTGTGATACAGCAACACCTCTTTGCATACGCTTTGACTCAATCGCATTTGTGAGGCATTTGAAGCGTGACTGGTGAACATAGACACGGGGGTGAGAGTGTTGTTCCAGGGAGCCATTGCTTGTTGAAACTGAAAGAAAGAAAAACAATTCCCCCATGTGTAGGAGAACTGACTGCTTTCACAGGATCTCACTGCTTCAACAGTGCATGTTTTGTTTTTGGTAAACATGTCAGATGGCAGGTAATGTGAAAGGCAGTTACTGAGTGGTTAGAAAACTGGTCCCAGACCCCCGGATGGGCCTAGTATTTAATCTGTCTTAAACCCTGAACTCATCCTGCAACTGATGCCTCCTGACCTCGTCTCCAGGGGTCGCTGAACTGTAGATGACCCTGTACTGTGTCCCCCAGCAGCATGATAATTACATCAGTGATTTCATTACCAATACTCTATTGAGGACATTGTCCGATCTGAATGTCAATGGTATTTTACTCTAGAATACAAAAAATTTAATTTTACAAAAAAAAAAAATCATATTTCACCCCCAAATTTAAATATTAACACTTTGCATTAAGAAACTTTTTTTGGCATAATTATTATTTATTTATTTTAAATTATTTTCATTTCAGTTAATTGCATTTATCTGTACTTTAATGCATCCAGACACATTTACATGTACATACATTTACATTACATAAAAATAAATCTGTATACATTATGGGTGAATTTCACAAAAAAAAAAAAATCATATTTCACCCCAGAATTACAATTTAAACATTTTGCATTACGAAAATTAAGGCCTTTTTCATTATTTTATTTTATTTTATTTTATTTTTTGTTTTGTTTTGTGTTTTGTTTTTTGTTTTGTTTTGTTTTGTTTTGTTTTATTTTATTTTATTTTTTATTTTATTTTAAATTAAGTGCAGTTACCTGTACTTTAATGCATCCAGCCGCGTTTACATTTACCTTATTATACAAAATTTCTATTTCATAACTAAATTGCTAGACCTTTATACTACTACAACTACTACTATTATAAATATATATATATATATATATATAGCATTATTATTATTATTGTTGTTGTTGTTATTTTTTAATTATTTATCTTACATTATTTTAATTTCAATGAAGTGCATTTATCTGTACTTTAATGCATCCAGATGCATTTACATACATTTACAATATATAAAAATACATTTGTATACAGTATAGGTGAATTTTACAAAAAAACATTTCATATTTCACCCCAAAATTAAAATGTAAACACTTTGCAGAAAAATAAGCCTGGTTTTTGCTTTATTTATTTATTTATTTATTTTACATTATTTTCATTTCAATTAAGTACATTTACCTGTACTTTAATGCATCCATATGTAATTACATTTTTCAGAATTACTGGAATAATTTTTTTTTTTGTTATACAAAATTTTCATTTCATAATTAAATTGCTAGACGTTTATACTGCTACTACTAATACTACTACTAATAATGTTAATAATAATTTGCATTATTTTCAATCCAATTAAGTGCATTTATCTGTGCTTTAATGCACCCAGATGCATTTACAATTGCCATAATTTTGTTCCATAATTTTGTTAATTAATTAATTTATTTATTTATTTTTTAATTGGTTTATTTTGCATTACATTTCATTTGCATTCCAGGGAATAATTTGTATTGCAGGGAAATGATACCAAAAAAAAGAAAAAAAAGAAAGCAACAACAGCATGAGGATCTTAATGACACAAATTCTTTTGATTCTGAAGTAAAATATGACAGTTTCACACATACAGACAATATTTTGTATTGTGAAGATTTCCTGTATATGGTAAACAATGTATATACATTTAGTCATTTGGCAATCAGAAAGTTTAGTAACTGCCTCTGTAGGTTGCAAATTATATTTGTCAAAACACAGATGGAAGATCATGATGACTTAAAGCATCCAATAAACCCAACTAGCTTATTACATTACCATTGTATAAGAGCAATGATGATTGTACACAAAAATTGCTATTAGATTACAATGTGAGCGTGAAGGTGATGAATTGTTGAAGGTGTGGAATCTGTAAGAATGTGTGCATGCATGTTTGAAGCATCTTTGTGAAAACAAAGCCCCCTCAGCCTCTGACAGCAGGAGAGAATCTTATAAGACACTTCAAAGATTCTTCTCACTGGTCACTTACTGAGAATAAGACAGATCAAACGTCCCTCAGAACGAAATACGAGCAAGAGAGAGAGAGAGAGCATTGCAGAATACTTCTTTATAGAATGCTCAACTCCCCAGGGGTTTCCTGTCCTGTTGTAGATGACCCCCAGAGGGCAAACACTGTGTATGTTTGTGCGGTGTTTGTGTGTTGCGAATATCAAAGAGGTCGTGTGGCTACATCAACTCTAGCTCTGTGCATATGTCAGTCTTCTCTGGTGTGGACCGTTACCTTTGATGGCTGATTTTTATCCATTGCGTCCTCAGCTCCCAACTCTCAAGCTCTCAGTCTTTGGTTCAGTGCAGTGGACATGTGAAATAAAGGTAATATGTCTCAGGGACATCAGGCAGCTTTGTTTCTGTCTCGGACAGTATCTTGCTTGTCACCGTCATGAGTAGTGTCGTCAATCATAGTCCACCTCCCCCTCCCTGACCTAATTGCTCTTTTCTGTTCACCTCCTTACATCCATCTAACACGTCCTCCCTTTTTCTCGTCCCTTGTCTTCCATGTTTTTCTTTGTCTTCATCACTGATAATCTGCCAGCATGACTGTTAAAAGATACTTTGGCAAAGCGCCATATCAGTCATTACAGAAATGTGACCAATAAAATGGGCCGCATGAGACGGATGTTTTTTAGCACTGTTACAATGCCATTTCTTCAACAAATCAAGCTACTGAAAAAAATGATTTCTCCAAATATAGCCATTTTTGAATCAAAGAGCTTTGGAAGTTAATGAGGCTGCCACAGAAGAACGTTTTTTTGTTTTAATGGTTCCATAAAGAACCTTTAACATCTGAAGAACCTTTCTGTTTCGTAAAAAGTTCTTTGTGGCCAAAGAAGGTTCTTCAGATTATAAAAAGGTAAAAAAAAAAAAAAAAAAATGGTTTTTAAAGAATCTTTGACTGGTTCTTTGTGGAGCCAAAAATGGTTCTTCAATGGCATCATTGAGAAGAACCTTTTAAAGCACCTTTATTTTTAAGAGTGTGGGAATGATTTTTGGAGGATTTAAAAGCAGGAATGTAGAGCTTGTGATTTTGTCAGAAGACTTTTGTCAGAATATTGATTTATTTTTTTAAATGTGTACTGTTTGAGCTGTAAAGCTATTTAAATCATTTGTACAGTTGTTTTGAGGTAAACAACGTTGTTTTTAGAATATAACTTTACACTGTTCACATTTTTTTTAAAGCCTAAAAAATATATAGTGTCTGCACATGCAAATCAACCATAAATGATGAAATGACAACATAAACAAGATCTATGTTGATCTATGTTATTTTTATGTTTTTACGAAAAAAGGAGGGAGAGGTGATTTTTTTTTTTTTAATTGTTCTAATCAACATTATGACACAAGTGCTATAAACACTTTAAATATTTTGTGTCAGTGCTCTGCTTTTATACAGTCATTCCATTAAAGCCACACTGTAAAAATGGTTGTAGTATTTATATATTATTTTTTATATTATTATATATTTTATTATATTTTCTATAGTTTTTTTTTGTATTATTTTTAGATATTTTTATAAAACACTCTAAAAATACTACGGTAAAAACTGTTAACTGGTTAATGGTAATTTCTGTTTTCTATGTTGGAAAAATCACTGTAAAAAACAATTTGTTGAGTCAACTTAAAATAATTGGTTACCCGGCAGTTCAGTCAACTCAAAAAGGTTTAGTCATCTTGAAATGTTAAGTTGTAGTAAGTGACAACTTAGATATTTGAGTTGATTTAATTTAAAATTTTAAGGCAGCGGGGTAACAAGCCCAGCTTTTAAGTTTAACAAACCAATTTTTTTTAGTCAACTCGAACATTTAAGTTGTCACTTTGTACAACTTAACATTTCAAGTTGACTAAACTTATTTAAGTTGACTGAACGTAAAATTTTAAGGCAGCAGGGTAACAAATTAAGTTGACTTAACAAATTGTGTTTTTTACAGTGTTGTGGAAAAGTTACTTGTGATGAATTTTGATTCATCATGTGCCTTTCTTTGTACCACCTGAGTTATCAACACGTTCTCACTCCCAACTCGTCACATATTGACGAGTTGGGAGGACCCCTTGGCGTCACTTTTTGATGCTTTTTGAGCATTTTTCAATGAGTCCTCCATTGTTTTCAGATGTTTGTCTTAATTTAATGGTTTGCATGCATTTGTAAAAATAGAAATTATTTTATATAAATGTATACTTTCACTGGAGCACCTAACCCCACCCCTACCCTAAACCTACCCACTTCTGAACAATATAATACATGCAGCAGGCAAATACAAGTACAGTAACAGGTATTTATTGGAAAAACTGACCATAAACAAGCAGTATAAAAGCATTACAACAAGTCCTGTTGCATTCCGAGTCTTTTGAATCATCAGTCATGAATACACTGGTTTGTAGTGCAATCAGTTTTACTGTTTGCACAATGTCCTTTTTCCTATAGCGGATAATTAAAGTTATCAAATACTTCCGCTTTGAAGAATAAAGTAGATACTGTAAAATCTACAGGTTGCTTTGTAAGGTTGTTAACATTTTATTGTATTTTAGACAATTATTCTGGAAACCACAGCTGCCGGTTTTGTTTTGTAAAAACAACAGGATTTTTCATACAGTGCATGCTGACTCTGGCTCTCAGACTGTAGATAAATAATTGTCTGTGGAACATTAGGGAAAGTGCCTCTGTTGTTTTCTAGTGTGTATGGTCTTGTAAGGTGGGATACTGTGGCAAGACAGGCCAGTAAGTGTCTCCCTCCTGCTGTGGGAGGCAGGAGGAATGAATCCCTCTTCTGCCCAGAGCAGATGTTTCCGCTGCTTTAACAGATTTAGACACACCTGCTGCCTTCAGCTTCAGTTCAAATTAAGGTGAGCCGGTCTGCATGAGTTTAAGATCTCCTGAAGTTCCTCAGTGTTGTCTGGAGACTAGTTAGAATGTGATCTATTTCTGTGTAACTAACTGGACGGGTTTCAGCTGGGTCTCACTGATGCCCGTGCTGACGCTCAACACATTATTCTGTAGAGCACAATTAGAATATAGATATTCCCACAAGAGTGCTGGGATTTTGCTTATTGCTGTCTCTAATTTTTTCTTTGTCTCATGAGTTTAGACATAATAGTACTACAGTTTGTGCAACTGGAGCAGAATCAAAGATTATAGTTATTACATTTTTTTAATACATTTATCAAACTGCTGCTTTCTCATTATAATTGACTGATGTTAAGTGATGGAAGATTGTGAAATAATTGCATGTCATGTAGTTTACAATTAGAGTCTACTGAGTTAATTTTAACTCTGCATAAATTTGATGATTAAGTTATAATGGAATGTGTTTCCTTTCTGTTTTGTAAATGTAACCAAACATCTGACAATCCTGTAAATAGGCAGGTCATTGTCAGGTGCCATTTGTGTCCCCATAAGCCATGACTACTGATATAAGTATCAGAATACTGAATTTACTTACATTTTTGACTGATTTGAAAAACCACAGCAAATTCCTTGTGTGTTTGCACACACCTGATTCTGATTCTGATTTGATTCAGTTTATTTAAGAAAATGTGCATTGTTTCAGTGGTTTATTCTGGTTTATTCACTATTACATTTTATTGGATTATAGAATTAGGAAAAAAATGTTCTGACCAAGTTTTGCTTTATTAAAATCAATTTTCAAAAAAACAAAAACAAAACAACAAAAAACACAATTTAAATAGAACAAATACGATTGGATTTTACAAGAAATATATATTTTTTATCAATCTTTCAACTTTACATTTTCAGCTTTAATTCAGTGTGTTACTTGCCTCTTTTCTTTGTAACTTAATTATTGTGAAATTTACTAGCATTTTCCAAGTGACTGTTTCTAAATCAGTATTTTTTTTCCCAGTGATAAAATATATTGCAGTAATAAAGTATTCTAATACTTAAAATATTATGAAACTATTTTACCTTTATACACTGAAAAAAAAAACTTGTGTGTAGAAACAGTTTTCATTCAAAATTAGTTTCTTTACACAAACAAAGAAACGGCATATAACATAATGCATTGCCAATTTGAATATTTGAAAAAAATTGAAATAGTTGTATTTATTTATTTATAGCCTAATCTTTGTTTATTTACTTCGATTGACTTAATTTATGTAATTGTTTATTTAATGTCAATTAACATTATTTGTTATCTGATGTATGTTATGTAGTGTTTTTTTTTTAAGAAAATGTGCATTGTTTCAATGGTGTATTCTTAATCATAACATCAACCAGTTTGCATGTCCCCATTCATCACTATTACATTTTAATGGATTTTAGAATTAGGAAAAAGTTTTCTACTCAAGTTTTGTGTTTATTGAAATCTTAACTTTGTAGACATACACTGTAAAAAAAAAAAAAAAAACATTATTCAAATTGTAAATAGAACAAAAAATATTGGTGTAAACTTTACAAGAAAATTACATTTTACAAGAAATATATATTTTTTAATCTTTAAAATTTTTTCAACAATTTTCACATTTAATTCAATGTTTTATTTGCCATTTCTTTTCTAATTAATTGTGAAATTTACTAGCAATTTCCAAGTGATTGTTTCTAAATAATTAATTTTTTCAGTAATTTTCTGAGAAAATAGATGGTTTGCAGTAATAGTAAAATTATAATACTGAAAATATTCTTACAGTAAATATTTGCAGTGATGTGTTATTTTACCATTATACACTGAAAAACAAATGGTGTAGAAACAATTTTGCACTCAGAAATTTAACAGACAAAGAAACGGCATGTAAAACATTGCATTACATGTAATAAATAGCTAATAGCCTCATGTTTGTTTGTTCATTTTTTACAACTTCAGAAAATCTTTTTTTCCCCTGTCTGAAGGCCTGTATTATGCTGTTATGTGATGCTTCAACATTTTTGCTTATGTATGATTAGTTCTAGGTCTATTTATTATATAAGTCCTGAATTTTTAGGCACAAATGTCATCGTTTCTTGAGAATGACCAGTGCTATCTTTTGGGTACCAAAGACGCGCGTTTCCATTCTAATATCAAACCAATAAGCCTTAGCACAACAGGCACATAAAAGAAGATCCCCCATCAGTCACCGCGGTTGAGATCGTGTGATAGTGAACAAGAGGGGCTTCTGCCACTTTAATATGCCCTGACGTCATTCTGATGCAGGACTGAGGATGACCTCGTGCGCGAGGAAGGAGAGAGAAATCAAACGTATCATATGATATAAAATTCAGCCTTGTTTTTTTTACAGCACTACGGCCGTCAGCACGCAGTTATACGCCGGGGTCTGTTAGCGCTGTGTCCAGCAGACCTGTATCATACAGGAATGCAGGGATGCTGAGAGGCCGGCGTGTGGAATGCGCGCGTTGTCACAGCGACAGAGCAGCTTGGATACAGAGCGTCACGGAGAGCGTGAACGCGCATAAGAGAGAGAGAGAGAGCGAAAGAGATGGGCAATCAAAAACCTCACAGCATCTCTCTCGTTGCAAAGGCGCCCGGAATCTCGGGGAAACGACAGCGGAGCCGGTGAGCACCATGACCGCCTTCAGTAGCTGGAATCAGACGCTCGAGATGCCGATAGATTAGAGACTTCACCGCTAAAGTCAGCGCGTAAAATCGCCGTTTAAAGCGAAATATATCAAGTCTAATACGTTTAAACGGGAAGAGACTGTTGATTAGACTCATAAGAGGGGAAAACAGGTCATAGAAGTGAATTCGTGCTTGTTGTTTCGTTTTTCCCCATTCGCGCTATGATGGGAGAAGCTGGCGGTCGTTTCCAAACAAGCTTTTCAACGGACAAATCCAACTAGACTTCATTTGCGCAGACGTTCTGTTGATAACAGTTCTTCACTTCTGAAATCGTTTCCTCTGAAGCTGTCTTATGTCTGGGTGTTGTCGGGAGAAACCGTGAAACATTTCCTGCTGTTCTTGGGCAACGGAGAATCTTTTGGTTTATTCCGAGCTCAGGCTGATGGAATTGCGCTGAGCTGCGACTGAGAAAAAGAGGAAATACCCACAGATCTCCAATATACAGACCTCGGATTTCTGCCTGCGGCTCATTCCCAGGTAAAGGCACTTCTGCGGAAAATGTATTATAAATTCATCTCTTTCTGCTCTGACTGTTTGTTAGGCTGTTGTATGGTAAGCAGGGTTTTCAACTAGGACGTACGTAAAATGTTGTTGGCATAAGCGGAAATGATAGGAGCACTTTTTGCTGTTTAAACTGTGTGGTGCTGCAACCTGTTCTGAAGCCTTTTTCGAAATGCAGAGCGACAGGCGCTTCATCCGCGCGCGTTTCAACTGGGGCATAACGGGCACGCGCGGATGGTGCTGTAGCGTGCATGATTGTGTGTGTCGGGATATTAAACGTGCATATTGACCCATTTTAATACTAAGCATTAAAATGCTTTCAATTTGTCTTTCCTTTTTGGCTAGGGCAGATTCATATCTATGGCTATCCTAGTTCCCTCCAATTCCCAGGCACTGTTTTCACACATTTTGTTTCAGCATTTAACTGTTACTGTTTTTTGCATTATATCTCAAACTTTGATGTAATACATCCACATTTATTTTCAGACAACTTAAAATATTTTAGCAATCAGCAAAGTAAACTGCAAGTTAATGTCATGTGTCAAGAGTACCAGTACACAGTTGGAAACATGGTCTTTTTAATTCTTTCCAGGAATTTGTTGCGGTTAAATACACTTTTTCTACTTTTTTTTAACTGTATATGCCATTTCACATCACCGTCACCCAGCCAAACATTTTAATTCCAATTCAAAACAGCAAATAGAATTAGAATCAAAAATAGCAATGCATAAGCTGATATTTTATGTATATTTTGATACTGCTCTGTACAATCTACTTGCTATTGAACTGAACATTCATTATATATAATTTCACATATAGAATTAAATAAAATCTACTCAAGTAAATTTAACAAGGAAAAAATGTAACTTTAGCTTGGCCACTAAAAGTTTGAGTAATTTTTACTTAGTCAAAGCTTACTTGGCAATACTTTGAATATGTTAAACCATGCATTTAATGTTTATGTTACTTAGAAAAATCTAAATACATTATATCATGTAGACATCATATCTACATAATTAGTAATGTGGTACTCATTTGAACACAGAGACTTAAATACTTGGAAAAAAATACATAGTGGCGGTAACATTCCGTGGTTCATTTTTGAGTATGAATGTGTCATTTTATGTAACATAATCACAAGTTACCAAATCTAACAACAAAAGCAATGATAAAATACAGCTGGAAAACAGGACAAAATCAACCTTATTAATTATCCACGCACCAGTGCATGATAGAAACACCAGTATCAGGAAAGTTGAGATGGTTTTAATTAATTTTATTATGTTTATATTTCGCTTTAACTTCTACAATTGAGTACCAATATAGAATTAACTTTTTGTTGTTTTTTCTAATTATTGCCTGAACAGACTTTTTCATGTAGAAATTACATTTGTTTTTCTGTAGTATTTACTACACCACGGAATATTTTTTATCAGTGTATATATACTGTAGGCTATATATCATATCACATATATAATCTACTATTCATTAGCATGATCATAAATGCAGTTCAGATTCCAAGTCAGGGGTGAAATTCTGTTTTTCTTTTTTTAAATAAATCCTTTATATTTGCACAAAGAGGCATACATCTTCTGTTAGTAGTGATTTCACTCCATGTAGTCCATTTACAATTTGTTAAACAGGGTCTTCCCTTGTTTTTTCTCTTAACATGTTTGAAAATGCTTTGACGTCATAAAGCGCGAAAATTAGATAATCGAAGAATCACTCCAGCCCCCAGCATCCTTCTCTGTCCTCCTGCAACACACACTTACACATACACTCAAACACTGGAACGTAAACCTATCACCGTATATCAAAGACAAGTAATCGCTGGTTCACTGATGTGCTGAACATCTGATGGGAGGAGAGGTCGAAGCAAGAGCAGCAGTTACCCCCCACACACACATAGTCTGAAAGAATGGGCCACATTTATATGCTATCCTAGTATGGCCATTCCAAACCTAGTGGATAGCAGAATTGAGAAGAGACAGAAGCGCTCTGTTCTGTGAGCAGGGAATGCTGAGCTCTCTCTCTTTTTCTCTCTGGCCCAAATAGCAGATATGGAGCTCACTGTGTCATTTGGGAGCAGTGTAATGGATGGAAGCAACTGTGTGACTGTCCTTGTGCTGGACTGATTTGTTACTGTAGATGTTCATTTTTCCACTCGCTGCAAAACTGTAGAGTTTAAATTGTGTGTGGGTTTTGGACTGTAGCTTATGGACTGTACCCAGACACCACCCGTATTTGTTTGCTGAACATTTCATTTCAGTGCTTTTATGTTGCTGCTATAACATGTGCCACTCTTTTTGTAAGACTTTCTGCTAGATGTTGGAACAGGGTTGTTGGGATTTGCTCCCATTTGAGGTGATAATGTTGATATCATTGTCATGCACATTTTTCTTCTTCCTTGCTTTAGTGTTGACAGTTTAATCAATTACTTCAACAAATTATACATTAGTTGAAACAAGTATCAACATTTAACAACAGCATGCGGAAACATGTTTTTAGAGTGCTATTATGGAAAAAGCATATTTACAGCATGACACATTCTGACTTATACAGTTGAGGTCAAACGTTTACATGCACCTTGCAGAATCTGCAAAATGGTAATTATTTTACCAAAATAAGAGGGATCATACAAAATGCATGTTATTTTTATTTAGTGCTGACCTGAATAAGATATTTCACATAAAAGGTGTTTACATATAGTCCACAAGAGAAAATGATAGTTGAATTTATAAAAATGACCCCTTTCAAAAGTTTACATACACTTGATTCTTAATACAGTTGGTACCTGAATGATGCACAGCTTTGTTGTTGTTGTTTTGTTGAGTGATAGTTGTTCATGAGTCCCTTGTTTGTCCTTAACAGCTGAACTTCCCGCTGTTTTTCAGAAAAATCCTTCAGGTCCCACAAATTCGTTGGTTTTTCAACATTCTTGTGTATTTGAACTCTTTTCAGTGATGACTGTATGATTTTTAGATGCATCTTTTCACTCTGAGGACAACTTAGGGACTCGTATGCAACTATGACAGAAGGTTCAAACGTTGCTCCAGAAGGAAAAACCATGCATTAAGAGCCGGGAAACATTTTCTTCTGGGAAACATCTTCTGTAGCTTCTGATGGGCAGTACTAAACAAAAACTATCATATTAGGCAAAATAAGAAAAATGTACATATCATTCTGTTCAAAAACACAGCTGTGGATCATTCAGGTAACAACATAGTATTAATAATCAAGAGTATTTAAAATTTTGATTTTTATTTTCTCTTGTGGACTATACGTAAACATCGTTTATTTGAAATATGCATCTTATTCAGGTCAGTATACTAAATAAAAAACAACATGCATTTTATATGATCCCTCTTATTTTGTAAAATAATTAACCTTTTGCATATTCTGCAAGGTGTATCAAAACTTTTGAACTCAACTGTATGTAACTAAGTTAAAGTGCATTTGTTATTTTATGTCATTTTGTGGAGATACAAGTTATAATGTTATATAACAGGATATAAATAGGAGTTTTTATATAATTTAAAAAGATGTTTACTTTAAAAAAGATTAGAGGATTGTTAATATGAGAAGTGTTGTTTTTATTGTCATGTTAGTCAACAGTATGTGTGTGTGTGTATTAACATCGTCATTGTCATGAATTCCAACTAAAAATTTCATTGATTTTGTTGATTATCAGCACAACAGGCCAGTCAAGCTCATGCCAGACTCAGAGAACGATTTCTGTAAGAGCTTCATTGTCATGCTGGAACATAAAATTTCTTGGAAAGCACACAATTCTCTAGAATGTCACTCACTGTATTTGGTAACAGTAAGTTTCATCTGCACTGAAATAGTGAAACCCATTCATAAGGCGGTTAAGGCGGTTTCCAGACACTTTTGGCCATATTCAGTAGCATATTTGTGTACAGTAGTGCAATACGTAGACGTGTCATTTCAGCTATTTGCTGCGTGTGTGCGTGTCAGCAGCAGCACCAGACAGCATGTCTTGTTTATTCATGCAGAAGCTTCGGATCAATGAGCTCTAATTGATTTCAATGAACTGATTAAAGACAGGAAGGCAGGAGGCCACATTGTTGGAGGATATATGAGCATGTGTGCATGTGTTTTATGTGTTTGATGCCTTGCTGGAGTATAGACTCTGTGATCTCACAAGATGGAGAGTCCAAACATATGGGTGTAGATGCACACAGAAGTGTATGTGTGTGTGCTGGTCTTGTACCCTGCAACAGATGGACTGGACTGAGCCTGATAGGGAGTTGGACACCATGCTCTTGAATCTCCGTGTGTTCATCTGATAGTTACTGATTTCTCTGTAATCTAATACTAGGACTGCATATGCCATATTTACCTTGCCGTTCGTTCACTTTGTCCGGAGTGTGTTCATTCAGAGCAGCTCATCAGATTAGTTTATGCTCGGTTGGGGCTGTGAGATATGTGTGTGTGTTGTATTGTCATGGATGAATTAAGCTGGGGGATAAAAGGTAGTGCTGTCAAAGGTCAGATTTGATGGTTTCCCCTGGTTTATGTCATTTCTATCCGCTTTTGTTGTACAGAACCTATCCAGGTGTTTAGTGGTCTTGGATCAGAGCCTGTGTGATGTCCAGATGTAAGGGATAGATTGAGGGGTAAAGTGAACGAGATAAAAGCAGGATTCTCTCACAGACACACACACACATTCTGGATTCTCTCTGGTCATGCATCTCAGAGCTTTAAGTCAATGCTGGCCATCATGTCACCACTCGGCAGCCATTTTAATGAGATCTGTGTCCTCACTAGGGTGTGATGGTACTCCTGTCTCCTCTGGTTTGTGTTTTCCCTCCCTCCCCCTTCGATAGATTGTTCTATTCTTTTTTGTTCGCAGCACCTCACTTATCTCTTACTCATAGGCTCTCGTTTTAAGGTTAGAGGAAGGTCAAATGCTCAAAAGAATCACATTCGCACACACGGCTACCACGGTGTGTGAAGTATACCCTCACATCGGTGTTATAAAACAGACCAGTGAAGAGGGCCAAGCGGATTAAAGACATGAATGAAACCATTGGACACACACATAGACTTACACACACTCGCATTCACATCCCTCAGTGTGTGAAGGCACCTGTTGGGTTGTAAGACTTAAAGGTGATGTGTGAAGAGTTGCAGCTCTGCAGAAATTCGATCTTCCCAAACAGAATTCTGCTATGTATTCCATATATATATATATATATATATATATATATATATAAGCTACAAAGTTTTAGGTTGGTGAAATTTTTTTATGTTTTTGAAAGAAGTCTCTTATGTTCACCAAGGCTGCATTTGTTTGATAAAAGTAAAAAGCTAAAAAGTAAAAACAGTAATGTTGTGAAATATTATTGCAATTTAAAATAACAGTTTTCTATTTTAATATATTTTAAAATTTGTAGAATTTTAAGCAGCCATTACTCCAGTCTCATGGTCCTTCAGAAATCGTTCTAAAATTAGGGCACTATGATTTTTGCAATGCGGATGGAATCAGGGAATGCAGTCATGAAAATGGAATTTACTGTATAATGTCACAGAATTTGGGAAATTTTGGGAAATTTTTGAATCAAAATCAGGTCAGTACACTTAAATCAAAACATGATATGGACTAGTATCTGTGAATATAAAGCCACAAAATACAATTTAAATGTAAATCCTGCATGTTCTGCATGTTTCTGTGTGAATGAATGGCACAGACGCACGGTTTCATTTACTACTCATACTGAAGTGTGCGACGCTCGCAGTGTTTTCTTCCTCTGCCCTTTCTTGTGAGAAAACCAACACTACCATCATATCATTTATAAACAGAAACTTAAAGGTCTTCACAGCAACCTGTCAAAATAAAAGTTTGATATACCTTGAAAAAACTGTGACAGAAATATATTACTTAATGCAATGATAGTACTGCTACTAATAAAATAATTATTAAATCATTATTTTTAAGGAATATTTACCAGAAAAAAAATTTTTTTTTGAAAAAACAAAACAATAATAATAAAATTAATTCTTTAAAGATGCTTTTGATTATTAAAATTTAATGAAACTTTTAAAATGGAATGCAGAAAATGAATGGAATACACAGAATTTGGTAAAAATAAAACTAAATTTGAGGGGGAAAAATAAAACTGATTTTACAGGGCCTTAAAAATGTCATTTTATTAAAATTTTAATAAATTGCTGTTCAGTTGTGTACTTTTAATGATTTCAATTAATTAGTCATGATTTTGGATTAATAAAATGTAATTTAACCATTAAACCAGTGTAGAAGAAAAGTTTAGAAAAATTGAAATGGAAAAAATCGGACTCCAGAAAAATTAAAATGGAATTTGGGAAAAATAAAACAGATCTTATAGGGCCCTATAAATTGCTGATCATGAAACTCAAGAAAAGTGGTGCTAAAGATTTTTTTCTTAGAATTCTTTGCTGAAAAAAGAAGTTAAAATAAACTTGTGTTTTGTATAAATGTATTTACTGTTTTGATCAGTCCTTGTGTAACAGTTGAAAAAAACAAAAAACTTATTGATCATGAAATTATTTGTAGAAAAGAAAAAAAATAAACTATATAGCTAATATATATAGATATATAGATGTATATGTAGATGTGATGTGTGTGTATATATATATATATTGATCCTGAAATTATTTTTAGAAAAGAATATATATATATATATATATATATGTGTGTGTGTGTGTGTGTGTGTGTGATATCGAAAAATAATGGGTTTTCCAGACAGTTCTACCGCCTACATTGTCTCCGAGGAAACTGCTTACTTTTAGCTGTCTCTGCTTTGGGATAAAAATATTTTAACATCAAAAAAATACACACTTCACTTTTAACTCGAAGTTTATTATGGCAGATTTGTCAGCTCCCAGAGTGTGTTTGACGGGACAAATAAACCCACAATACAAGCAGCCGGAGCAGATCGCAGGTTTCCAGGGCATGACGCTGTGAAATTCATTCAGTGTTAATAAGAGCCGTCTAAAAATATATTCACTCAGGTGGGGATGGTGTTAGCTGATGTTTTTCCTGTTTATGTTTAGAAATCTGTTTAAAATGCTGTGTTTAATTCATCATCTGCTGTTCGTACATTCTCTCCATCCATCTAATGGAAATCACTGCAGGTTGAACACACAGGTGTCGCTGAAGCATCAACAGAGACATATCTTGATTGCATCGATCCGCATTGATATTCAGTTTAGTCACTGCCACGCGTCACGTGACCAGCGCAGCAAGGTCACTGCTCGTCTATGGCCTGATTTCCTCTTCCTGCTGTTGAGGGGATTTGAGTAAATCCGCATTGCACGATGACGCTCAGCTAGATTAGTATATTTATTATGTAAGACACGCGCATACACACACAGACACTTGCACTTATATCTGTAATCATATTCCGTCAAATTTTGGGGATATAAATAGAAACATTAGTTGCCAGTCTGTCCTCGAATGGAATTCAAGCAATGCATTCACCATCAGAGCAGCGGGTTGAAATGCATTGAGTGGGTTATTACACCATTTCCTTCCTGTTCTGTTAACATATGCACACACACACTTACACACACAGAATGAGACTATTAAGCCAAATGGCTGCTCTTACGGCAAGTGGGTCCTGGCTACTCCTGCTAACGCTGTGAATTCTGGGAAACCGATATAGTTTGAATATAGATGTTAATCTGGTATGATGGACACAATAAGATCAAGACCTAGCCATTTAACTGCTAAAACAACCCGTTTTCTTGATTCGTCTCCCGCCTTACTTCTCTGTCCAGTCAGGGTGTTTGTTTAGATAGTCGTGTGTGTGTGTTTTGACTGTCTGCTGTGGGTGCCTGGGTCTGTCTGTGCCCTTGTCTGAATGTTAATGTATAATAGGCGTTAGACAGCACACAGTAAGTGCCATCATAATGGCCTGCGATATGACAACCGGCCGTCACAGGCAGGTTGCTGGGGACAATAATGAAGCACTGAACATTCCGTTTGTATTTTCTATCGTCGTTCTCCCCAGCTTTTTCTCTCTCTCCCTAAAGTCAACATGAAATAGCATTTGCGCTTTACTTCCATAATGTGGCATAATTATGAGTTAAACAGGATTTTTTTAAATAAAAAGGGAAAAAATTAGATGCAGTCAAGGACCTGATTGGTTTGTAATTTTTTTTATAATATTTTTCTTGATATATCCCTTTTTTTTCACAGTGTTGCACCAATACCACAGGTTCTATTAGTAATATTTTAATTTATTTATGTGTTTATACAGTCTCATTTTTAATAGTGGTCAACTGGTATTGGCCAGTATCCGGCATTTTTAATTACTGGCATCGGCCAATGTTTTCAGTTTGGCCAATATGTCAAAAGCTAGACTTTAATGATATTACGCTCTGTCAACTCTGCCGGCTGCAACTCTGCATCTACACAAACTTAGTGCCGGTCACTTTCAGGCGCTGCGTAATATCATTGCGCCTGCTGCACCCATGGTACGGCAGCAAAGTTCCTTGATTATTACGCCAGAATGAGAGTATAGTTCCTAGCCATATCAGCCTAGAAAATCTTAACTTTTCATTTTCCGTCAACATGGTGTAACTACAGAAGAGTCAAGTTTTAAATAGGAAAAATATCGTCATTATATATGGTCATCTTTGAGCGAGATGCTAACGGTCTAATCGGATTCAATGATCTATGCTAAGCTATGCTAAAAGTGCTACCGCCAGACCCGGAGATCGGCTAAATGGATTCAAAAACTATAAAACTCAACTGTTTAACTCTAGGGGAGTTGGACAATGAGCCAACAAATACATCAATAAATAAACAAAGAGAAAGGATTCCTGGTGTAAAAAGACTAATTTATTATTTTATTAAAAATACTATAATAGGATTACAGAACCAAAAATTTGCCAACTAAATAAATCTTTTTTATTCATTTTAAATGATTGTATCATTCATTTTTATCTGACTTATTTCTAGTTTAGTAAATATTATATAAAATAATACATTTTATTTCAACAATTGTTATGCACGTGTCTTTATTATCTTTAAATTAAATCTTGTGATATTATATATATGTATATTGGCTCTTAAAAGATATCAGCATTAGCATCAGATTTTTAACATTTTTAAATGATCAGTCAGTCATTTTTGGTCAGTTTGGCCAAAGTATCAGAAGCTGGACTTTTATTTTGACAGCACTAAAAATGCCAGCACCTGAGAGCTCCTGTCTAATAAAATTTTTTGTCTAATGAAGTATTGCAACAAGTGATACAACTTCTATTCTAATAAACATTTAATTTAATTGTGAGAAATTAGCACTATAGTGTTATTATTAAAAAAAAATAAAAAAATAAATAAAAATAAAATAAAAAAGCATTCCCAGTGTACAAAGACTTTCTAGGTTACTGTCACTGTTGGTTACAGGGTTTACTTCTATTTTATTCTTGTTTAACAGTTGCTTGATTTGTGAAAATACTATAGGATTACAGAACCAAAAAATTGCCAACTAAATAAATCTATTTTTCTATTTTCAAATTTATTTTTTTTATTCAGTTCAAATTATTGTTTCATATTTTCATTTATTTATATTTAATTTAGTGAATATTACACAAAATGAATATAAATTTAATTTCAGCAGTTGTTATTCATGTGTTATTATCATCTTTAAATTAAATATTGTGATATCAGCTCTCAAATTATTATTACCATCAGATAGCAAAAAATCAATATCGATCAACTACTAATTTTCAGTAGTTCAGCTATTCAAAGGCAATTTGTCTAAATAACTGCATGTTGCTTAGACAAAGTATAATATTATGAGGTAGTTGACAAATATACATGTACTTCACCCGCTTTTTTTTACCCCCTCTCTTCCTGTCTTCTGTCTAGAGGCATTTCCACACTGAGGACATGACTGTGTGTCTCTGGCTGGCTGGTTATGTAGGTTAAGGAGGGCGACGGAGGCACTGAGGACTGAGCGCTGCAGTGCTGCACTTTGGGAGGATGATGTGATGGCTAGAGCCTCTCTCTTTTATTCTCTCTCTCTCACATTTTCTTTTTTCTTCTCCAGAGCACTGCTGGTCCAAATACTCCTCTGCAGTGCAGGGTTGGCCACTTGACCTGTGTCAATATTAGAGCACAGCAGCTGCTCCTAGATCAGTGCAGCAGGTGTATTGGTTGAACCTGAAGTGAAAGAAGAGAGGATGGAGAATGGGGCAGCTAATCAAGGATCTGCACTCACTCCCTGATGCGCTATGTACTCTTTCTGAAAGTACGCTTTTAACCCCCCATTTCTCTCTCTCTTTCTGTCTCTCTCTAGTGCTCTGTTTCAGACTCTAGTACAGTGTGTAGCTATTTTTTTAGATGAAAGACTTGTCATAAGTCTTCTCAAGAACGTTGTCTGTCATATTTCACCTCAGCTTCAAAAGAGAAAAGAAAAATACATTTTGCATAATAAGTGTTTTTTGTGCAGTCATAGTTTTTTTTGCAATTGCAAAAACAGTGTTTAAAATGGTAATTTTTTTTAAGGTGCAGTACAGTAGCATTGACAAAAAAGAGGATTTCATTGCTTAACTGAATACTTTTACATTTTTATGTAAATATTTATTATATATAAAATAATGTAAAATATCATAAAATAATATTAATACACAATAATAAAAAAAGCAAAAATAATGCAGTAATAAAAAAAAAAATCCACAATAATAACGATGTGAATATATTTGAAATATATATTTTTTTTTTTTCTGTTGATTTGGGGTTGAGATATTACCTAGACATAGGAATGAGAGCAAAGAATTGTAAAGGATTGCCAGTGTGTTTTGTCGTTTTGTTCATCCTTGTTACTGTCACAATCAGCGGCGAAAAAAATCCACACTGAGCCAAGACTTGAGCAAAAGAGACTGAAGGAAGGATTCAGAGAGAAAATAGGAGGGAGGGAATTAAGTAAGCTCAAGTCTCCAATAAAAAAAAAAAGCATGACACGGTTTTCTTGGCCGATTCAGCTTGTTGAGTTGTTCGTCTCTTCCTTCTCTTTAAGCGCTGGGCGTTGCGTTTGGTGCGCTGCCATTTTACACGTGAAACAGCGGCTTTTTCAAGATTCATTAATCAGAAGGCTCTTTCTTTCCCTCAAGGCCAAATCAATTCAGCAAAAGAACAAAAAGTGGAAAAAGATAGGCGGATACAGTGAATGCTTGTATAGATGAGTTGGCATCGTGTTAAAGGTTTCCAAAGTCACTTCACTCAGTAGAGTTCAGTTGTAAGAATAGTGTGTTAATTGCAATGTCAATAGTTCCTGAATTCAGTAAATATTAAAACAGCCATTTGTCTGAGTCATGCTCTTGCTATTTGTACATAAGCTTGCTGTGGTAAGTATGTGGATAATGTAAGTTTGAATCTAGTATGCAGTGATGTCTATGAAATTCTGTTGGATTGTTGTTGCCTGCCAGATGAGTGTGATTGCTTGCAAAATGAAATCACATTATCATTAGCAAGCACCGCTCTTAAAAAGGGCAAAAAAGCCTTTCCTCCACCAAAAAAGCCATTTACCCGCACTAAGAATAATGGGCACCTGGCAGTTGGTTGTGGTGCATCGGATATTGCAGCTTGTTCTGCCAGCACCACCAATTTCAGAGCGACAGTCATTTGGGACAAAGTATGCTGCATCAGAGACATGGACACGTTAACACCCTGCTGGACAGCGGAGGATGTTAATGTCACTCACTGACAGGCTCTTGGGAACGGCACATAATATGTTGCAGCTTTTTTTGTTCACAACACATAGGATGGCATAACCCAATGAAGTGGGATGTCACTTAATGCAATCCCATGGCTGGCTGAAACACCAAAGAAAAGAGTTTTTGAAAGCAGGAAGGAAAATGAAAAATTCTACTAAATTAAACATGTTTTCAAGAATAAGACTAATTTCTTGCAAATCATGCCTCTCATCTGTGAAGAGAGGAATCATATAGTCTCTCTCTGGCCATTTTAATTGCTTTCTTAAAGTAGACCTATTATGCTCCTTTTTACAAGATGTAATATAAGTCTCAGGTGTCCCCAGAATGTGTCTGTGAAGTTTCAACTCAAAATACCCCACAGATCATTTATTATTTATTATAATATTTTAAAAATGTCCATTTTGAGCGGAAGTAGAAACGCGCTGTTTTTGTGTCTCTTTAAATGCAAATGAGCTGCTGCTCCCTGCCCCCTTTTCCAGAATAGGGCTGTGCCTTTACAGCTTGTACCTCAGATATTCAGCCAAAAACATCTGTTTGGTTTTGATTATCATGTCTATTGCGCTGAAATCAGGAGTTTTAAAGCCAAATCAGTTTAAACTTCTTATATGTGACCCTGGACAACAAAACCAGTCATAAAGGTCAATCAGGGCTGCCAACTCTCACGCATTCAGCGTGAGACTCACGCAATTGACCTAATTCTCACGCTCTCACGCCACACCCCCCTTTTCTCACGCAGACTCGTGCAGCAGTGAGAAAAAAAAAATCGCGCCGCATGATCTCGCAAAGCAACGCGCAGAGAGACCAGACAGACAGTGTAGTGAGTTTTTTGTGACAATTGTGAGGGAAATACACAATTTATTCCAATAAACTGTGTAGTCAGCCGTTCTCCCTCCCATCTGCACCGTGTGAATTGTGAACGCAGGCAGGTCAGTGAGTTACAGGGCGCCCCGTGTCTCCGTCCAGTTTAGGCTAGTAGCTAATATGCTGTTATAGTTTATATAGAATTAAGTTAGCATTAGCAGAGTTGTTTGTTTTGCAGCACTGAGCAGTTATTTTACATAACTTTATCATAAAAAACATGACAAATATCTGGATATGCCTAGTAGTTAATGTTAATTATTGTTTTCTAAGAACAGAATGTCAAGTCAATGACATCCCATATTTAAATGATTTTATATATATACCTAATACACTTCTGCTAATGCAATGATTTTGTGTTTGTATTTTTTCCACACCAAGCCACGCCCCTCTATAAGCCCCTCCCCCATAACCAAGCACCGCCCCCAAAATCTCACTCTAGGCTGAACTCAAAAGTTGGCAGCCCTGGGTCAATTTTTGTAAAACAAGCTTTCCATTGTTGTAAGGTTTGTTAGGATAGGACAATATTTGGCCAAGATATGATTATTTGAAAATCCGGAATTTGAGGGTGCAAAAAATTCTAAATATTCTAAATATTACTAATCAAAAATCACGCTTTGATATATTTACGATAAGAAATTGACAAAGTATCTTCATGGAACATGATCTTTACTTACTTTACCTACTGATTTTTGGCATAAAAGAAAAATCGATAACTTTGACCCATACCGTATATTTTTGGCTATACCCGTGCTACTTAAGACCGGTTTTGTGGTCCGGGGTCACATATACAGTTTTCTAAGTGTACACATCCGAAACACACACACAGAAAGTGTCTGTCACAGAGCATGTGAGTACTAAACTAAGTACTAAATTCTCTTTCATGTCTCGTCAAATACACACGTTTATGTTAAAAACAAACGAGTTACAAAAACAGTTGGTTATGTCTGTGAAGGTGAACAGCTGGGAAAGAAACTGCATATTATTGCATATTTATATTAAATCTGTGTGGCAGCAGCAACCAGTCTTAAGTAGCACAGGAATATTTGCAATCGCCAAAAATACATTGTATGAGTCAAAATTATTGATTTTTCTTTTTAGGATATTAAGTAAATTTATTAAAACTTAATTTTTGTATTAGTAAAGTGCATTGCTAAGAACTTCATTTGGACAACTTCAAAGGTGATTTTCTCAAAATTTAGATTTATTTGAACCCTCAGATTTTAAATAGTTGTATCTCATCCAAATATTGCCTTACTCTAACAATCCATACATCAATGGAAAGCTTATTTATTCAGCTTTCATGTGATGTATAAATCTCAATTTAAAAAACTTTAGCCTTATGACTGGTTTTGTGGTATAGTAAATAAATAAATAAATACACTGCTCTTTTCTCTCTTCTGAGGCTGGGACTCTAAATAGTGTTCTGTGCTCGTCTGTGCAGTTAGCATGCTTTACATAAACTTCTGTGATGGCATAGAACCGGTACACCATTGTCATTTGTGAAAACAAAATGACGGCACTGTCGGTTAAAACGTGCAGATTAAGGGACAGTAATTAAGCTGTCGAGCTGACGAGTGAGGTGAGAAAGACAAGAAGTTGGCGAAAGATTTAGTTTCAAAACGAAATACAAAAGCGCCTTTTTAAAAAATATTTTAGACTTTGGAAGGCCTATTGACTTTTGCCGTATATATCTAAGATGATATTGGGCGAGTTGCATAAAAGGTTTAGACTAGTCTTAAAAAGTTAGTCAGCTAATTTTTTCTTTATGGTCATAATTTTTTTTTTTTTATTTAGCTACAGAAAAATGTAGATTAGTCTACAAAGAATCCAAAAAATAAAACTGATTACTCTTTGGTTAACTGCTAGTTGGTCCGACTAGTACTTAAGTACTGTCTTAACACAGAGGCTAAGTTTATGCAACTGGCCTGATTTTGGGAGCCTTTTTAACATTTGTTTCTTATTTATTTGGTTCCACCGTTTTTGCTGATTTTCAGTATTTTATATTTAAATCCTACCTATATCATGGTGTATTCATTTTGTTAATAAATTAAACATTCTATATATATATATATATATAAGTGAGTTTTTAATACAGTTTTGTTGTTGTCAATTCAATCAATTGAAAGTGAAAGCATTTACAAGCAATTTAAAAGTGAATAAAAGCGAGGAAAAGAGGGAAAACTCTAATGAACTACTGTACCTCACCATCACAACTACTGAATTGCACTAAGAACATTGAATTTCACACACTTTCAGCTCTTTTATTTTCCAAATGTAATAGAATTAGTAATTAGTAATTAGTAAACGAATTGAATCGAACTGAAAACCTCGTACCGAACAGTTCATTATGAATACGTGTATCGTTATACCCCTAGCGGTAATATTATAATAAGATCCCCTTCCTACGTCACAGGGGGAGCGAAATCTGACCGGCTCCTTTTTTAAACATGCTTGCAGAGAAAGGTTTACCTAAGCAAAGTTACTGGATTGTCCTTTCTCACGTTTTCCGGGGATGCACCGGGGACCCTATTATAGCACTTAAACATGGAAGAAGTCAGATTTTTATGATATGACCACTTTAAATTGTTTTAAAATCATAGCGGTGCCAAGGTTGCAAGTACACTGTACAGTTTCGACCTCATTTAATATATGAATAAAATCTATTTAAAACTCTTTTAATTGAGTGGAAGTATCAGAAGTGATTGTGACAAGTTTAAGATAAAGATGTTTTTATAACACCATGATGAAAACATCTTTATATTGATCCCGTTTTTGGACGGAAGGTTTTTCTTTCTCTCTAACACAGCTTTATGTCTATTTGAATTATTGAAACCTAAAGTCATTGTTAGTTAATCACACAGAGCAGATCCATGCATCAAAGAAACACAGTAGCAGCAATCTCCGAGCTTTCAGACGTAATGAATCATTTGCAAGCCTTTCTTGAAGCGCATCAGATGAAATGTCAGCCGTTTTAATATTAATTTCAATGCCAATGTGGCCAATGTAAACAACGTTGTCATTATAGAAGACTACATTTCCCATGACCACCCTTCATTCTCGCAGCTTTTCTTTGCTCTTTCACCCCACTTCCCTCGTTCACGCTGCTCAGTCTCTCTGCTTAATTAACCATTGATCAGCATGCTCATAAATTAGGCCTCCAGAGAAAGGCTTTCTAAGCCTCCTACTTCATCCATTCTTCCCTGTAATTCAATAGACGGGGCTCGAACTGCTGCGTTTAACCACAGATGTGTCATTTTTAATGGACCGAGGGACATTTTTCACTTCCTTAACCTTTTCTTATTGTCTTTTTAAAACCTTGTTTGTTATTTGTAGATGTATGCACTTTCCTTTGGGGCCATAAAAGGTTAATCAGCAATGTTTTCATTCATTTCTTCCACTGGGATGGGGGTTGAGATTTAAGCTTCAGTCTAATTAGGATAGACTGGTATCTCCCTAGCCCAAACCAGCCCGCTTCCCACTTAACCATTAGCATATTCTTCACACACACACACACACACGTACTCACACATACACGCTGTGTCAGAACCTAATGAGGCAAGCCGGTTGCTAAATGGATCAGGACCAGGAACATGTGTCTGTGGGGGCAATCAGCAGACATGATTTAGTGGGGCGAGGCCTCCCTGAGCCGCCGAACTCCGGGTTTAATGGTCAGATGTCCTCGGAGGGGAGTACAGCTCTGTGAAGCACATTAGCATGTCCGTTTCACCATATCTCTAATAAGCTGAATGCATCACAGTGTTGCTGTGATGTATGGAGGAGTTATTTTGTTTTGTTTGAGAGGGAAATCTTCTAATGACGGCCCGTTGGCGTTGTTCGATGAGGAGAGTATAATGAGTCAGGCATCCAGGTCATTTGTATTACCTTGCTGTAGTGCACATGCTGGAATTTTTATTTCCATTTGTTTCTCTCCTTTCTCCTGCAGAAGGATGTTATCTGGTGTACAAATGAGGGCGGTTCAATAAATACGTATTGAGTTGCCCAAGTCATTGATAATTTTGTAGCTCCTCCGAGCAATTGTTTAGTTCTTGAGTGTGTAACGCCACACTTCAGTTACAGAGTAGTGATATTCAGTGAATGTACTTAGTGTTTTTTTTCCTGTATTACTGAGATTGTAGAGGAAACATTTTTTATGTTGTTTTTAAATGGTAAAAATGTTTAATGAAAACGTAACTGTTCTGATTTAGCTTCAGGCAACTGATTTAGCTTTAGGACCCATGTATTACATTGGTCATCAAATTGCGATCCAAAATTTCACAGTGCCAAAATTGTTTATCATACAAAAATGTACTGAAATGTATTAATTGGTTTCTTAATGTCACTTGGATTTTTTTTTTTTTTTTTTGAAATCTAATAATTATTAATAATTCTCTAACAAAACACGTTGTTGTCACGAACTTTATTTATTCTTGTCATAAGTGAATTTGAAGAGAATTTGAAGATACACTATCATTCAAAAGTGTGGGATCAGTAAAATATAAAGAAATATAAAATTACCCTGGTCAAAAAGTAATAGATTTAAAATGCATTTATTTTATGCTAAGTATAGTTCAATTCTATTAACATAATTACTGACATATCGCTCAAGACCTACTAATTTGGAGTCCTACTTGTGCACAATGCACATTACTTAATATTAAGCCTAAAATATGTTTTAATGTCACTATTGATGAGAATTGTATGGTCTTTAAATGCAGAATATTTAAAGTGTACCAACTTGTAATAGTTCCACTTTAGCACAATCAAATATGCTTCAGCTCTACTTACGCACAATTAAAGTGCATTACAATTTCACATTAATTGAAATTTAAAAGTTGCAATTTAGCAGACTTTAAATATACCAGTTTAGTATACTAAAAGTTGAATTGCAAGGTATTTTTCTGAAGTACATAATCTATGTATATGTATTTGTAGTATACTGTATATATATTGTAGCATTAAATAAATTTATTTTAAATACATTTTAGTATTTTTATTTTTCACTAGGGTAGATGCATTAAATTGATCAAAAGTGACTATAAAGACTTGTTACAAAAGTATATTTCAAATAAATGCTGTTCGTTTGAACATTCCATTCATCAAAGTATCCTAGAAAAAAAATCTGTTGCAATTTCCACAAAATTATAGCAGCACATCAGCTGAAAATAACAAGATAAGTTTCTTGAACAAATCATTTGATTCATGATTTAATCATATTTGAATGCTTATTGAAGAATCATAAGACATAGAAAACTGGCTGCTAAAAAAATCAGCTTTGCCATCGCAGGAATAAATTATGTTTACAATGGAGATCAGTTCTTTTATATTGTAGTAATATTTCACAATATCATCGTTTTACTGTATTTTTGATCAAATAAATGCAGGCTTGGTGAGCATAAGAGACTTCTTTCAAAAACATTAAAATCTTACCCCCAAACTTTTAAATGGTAGTGCATGCAAAGCATTTTGTTTAAATTGTAATATTATTTTTCAAATTGTGTTATTGTAGCTTAAAATGCATGGAACTAGCAAAGCCAAGGCCTTGAGTTTAATTCTTTGGGAATGAATCTGTGAGATGTATGTCTTTAATTCAATGAAAATCAATGTACAAGAGTCTCCCAAATGCGTAAATAATTTTATATCTGAAACTATGGACAATAGCTTGATTAGCTTTCTTTCAGCATTGTTTTCCCTTCTGTCCTTGACCCCATCAGAACAGACCATTTGAGAACCTCTGCTGTCGCGTATGGATATTTTGTATTCGCAGTGGTTGGGTTCTGGCAGTTACAATGAAAAGCAAATCAACACCATACACTGGGTGTACATGCACATTTCTACCTACTTGATTGATGGTGGGGGCAAAGAAGCTAAATGAAATCTGTCAAATAAACTTAGCATCAGTTTTAGTTGTTCAGTCTCTTGCTTTCTTGGAGTCACAGAGTGGAAACCTCATGATGTTACTGTACACCGTGTAACCAGATGCAACACAATAAAGTGCCAAGCCATAAAAGCTATATTTTCCATGAACCAGCCCTAACCGGCCATGAATGCGACAGGCGACAGAACACTTTGTTGGTTATTTGCTTTCTATTTTTATAGCCCCGCCCACTGTGAAATCCCACTGGAAGAAATCTCTTTCTACTGCATATTAAACATCAAAGATGTTCTGATTGCCTGTGATTATATTGCACCGTGCAGCACTTTTGCTTCCAATGAAGACAGACAAATGACCTGTTCCTGGAACTTGTCACTTCGCATCTGGTTAGGACATGGTGTAACAATCCACCTTAGATGCTGTGAATGAGGCTGTCAGGATGTTGACGATTGCTTTAGTAAAGCCTTTTTCAGCTTCTCTGTCTGTCAGTTCACCTGATTCTCATTTTCTCTATCTTCCTCATCCCCTCTCTCTTCATCTCTCTCCCTTTCATGTGCCCTTCCGAAGCTCGTGTTAACTGCCTGGAGAGTTGCCCATGTCTCTGGGGAGTACTGTTCACTCTTTCATTCTTGTTTACTGCCGAGGCTACGGCAGGGCCACTCTCCCTCCATTACTAGATTGCTGACTGCCGTCGAAAAGGCCGAAAGGTTGAGATCTTTCCCACAGATCTGCAGATGTGCCTGCAAGCACGTGCTATGGCTGGTGTGGCCAAACACCATGCTGAGTTGAATTGGGAATGCCTTTCAGTTCCTGAATTGTAACTGAGGTAGCATGATGTGTAATGGCAATTCAAGTTTGAATGTAAAGAAGTTAGGGCTGGGGGAAAAATCGATAACGATAATTATCGCACGATATACAAGAGTTCGATAAATGTTCAGTAGAATGTTTATGCCGCAAAGGCGGAACGAAAGAGCGCTAATCATTTAATACGCGCCACTCGGACCATTTATCCGCTCCGACCAAATTTCAAACGGCGGTGTGGCGTGAACTTACTAGAGCAGATGCTTTCACTTGCTGATGAGAGTCGGTCACTAAACAGCTGCTGTGAGATCCAGTGTGAAGCGCTTAAATTCAGTGAAGAACATAAATGACTCGGTTTAAAGCCACATGAAACAAAAGATGAAGTGCTGACGAACAGGAGAGACATTGTGCGCAACGATATGCTCAAACGTCTTTTTATTCCAAAAAATTGCCATTATTTACCTTAGATTTACTATACCTGGTCTTATGACAAAAACGTACCTGGGGGCACTTTTTCACGAGACACGAAATACTTACCAGTAAGTACATATCACTGCAGTTTCCAAAAGAAATTAACACTACAGGCAGTAAAACTCCGACACCTTTTATTCCTTTTTTACCCTGGTGAAAAAACCAGCATATGCTGGTAGGCATGTTTTGATGCTGGGATCCTGGTTAGGTATGTTTTGGTGCTGGTTTAAGCTGGTCCTTTGCTGGTTTATGCTGGTCCTTGACCAGCAACATGACCAGCATAAACCAGCTAAGGACCAGCTTAAACCAGCATCAAAACATACCCACCAGCATATGCTGTTTTTTTTCACCAGGGTAGACAAAGTATGATTTACAGAGTTTGATAAAACATAATTTTCACACAATTACTTGAAGAATATTGACTTAAAACAATTTTAATATGCTAGGAGATGTAAAAAACTAATGCTTTTTAATGTTAGCTTCGTATCTATGGGTTTTCATAAATGGTAGCTTTGTTTGGTAGCTCACACAGTACGGAGATGTACTTGAGAGGTGAAAAGCTGTGGTTCGAATCCCGTCCCAGAACTACAGTTCGACAAAACATTTCAAACCTGCACGAAAGGAAGATTCAAATGGCACACTTGTGTCAATGAATGTGTTTTTATATCAGTTTTGCATTTGTTAACACTATCAGGTAGGTTTAGGGTTGGGTTTGGTGTAGGGCATATTTCCAACGTGATAGAACATGAACTTTTAGCGACAGTCCCCGGATATTTGAACTCTGAACCGCCACAATACGTATCTGAAGCAACATTATAAAAACACAGCAGTTTGTACTTACAGCAACGTAATAATAATGTAATGCAATAATGCAATTGCTGCAAAAAACTACCCAGAGGTACGTATTTTTATGAGACTGGGTTGGATTTACCGGAGTAGCACTAACTGCACAGTGGTATTGTGTCAGAAATGTGGATAGAAAAGCGTTTGTGCATTTATTCTAAATGTATTTACTGTTTTTCATACAAATACCTAGAAACCATATTACATTTTTACCATGCTATTGAGGTGCTATATTTGTGGTTTTAACTGTTGTTATCATGATCTAAATGTATGCTACTATGGAAGAGCAATAGTTAATTAAAAAAAACCTCAAACAGTCAGAATAATTAAATTTGACCATATAAAAAGGAGGTTGCTACAATTTTTACATATATTACTGATTTTGATAATGAACATAAATCTACATCTGCATCCTAACTCAAGCTACTATCAAATGTGCATTTCTAAGAGACTAATATTATTATTAATATTATCAGGCAACACAAACCTGTTTCTTGATTTAAAACAAAATTACTCATTCAAACATGCAGAACTAAGATTTTTTTTTCTATTAAAATATTTGTTTTGTTAAGGAACAATGACTGGAAAAAAGTTTAAAGTGTTCAAAAAACATAAAGCGTTGTCATGTTCTGACCATAAAAAATAGTTTTTAAAAAATAGCCATAATTAATTAACCATCTGGTTTTTACAACTTTCACATTGCAGCAAAAATCTGCCTTTAAGACAATTCAAAGACATTTATCATGATAATTATCAATATTGTGATAAATATCAATAATTATCAAAATCGACTGATATGAAAAAAACTATCTATCTATCTATCTATCTATCTATCTACCTTATTTTTTCTCGTTGAGTGACTTGTTTCACTCTGAAATACTTTGTTATGGAAGTAAAATGTAATTTGATGCTGTAATTTGATTGTTATTTATAATCAAAAGACTACTCGACCATTTCAGCAGAATGCTGAAATGCTGATTTATGTAGATTATATTAAAACAGACTTAGCTCCTGAGAAGCATTCATGGTGTTACTGTAGTCCTGTTTGGCAGTGGGAGGCCTGTTTTTGAGGATCAGGTATAAGGTGAATATGAACATATGGCAGACAGGCTGTTAGTCACAGGACAGTGCTAAATTTGTAGACGGTCTGGACCAAGGAGTCTAATGGGAACCAACCCAACACTGCCACCTACAACATAAAAGTATGATGAAACTGGAAATTTGAGGCTCTGCTCATCTCTTGAGAGCTTAACTTTACTAGACACTCTTTGTTCTGCTGTGTCTACACATTCTGCTTTCTGTCTTTATTTCTTCACTAGCAACAGTCATTGTAATGATGTATGAATGTGATGTTGTATTGTACTGCAGGGCATTGGACAGTGAAGTTTCATTTGCTCACATGAATCTATATTACAGACTGCCAGCCTGGGACAGGATTATAGCACATTGCTGTCAAATGAAAAACACACTAGAATAAGATTAAATGTGACTGTGCAAAATAATATTTTTTTAAGATAAAGTGGATTGTTATAAAAGACTAAAATCATGATGATAGTATCAAGGAGGAGAAAGTGTTATTTCACTGTCGTATCTAATCATCAAGCAAGGACAATTACACTTTTTTTGAAAGCTTAGTAGAGTCAATACGCAATCAGAATTGAAGATATGTACTTTCATTCATTGTTGTGAATGATTCACTGCTGCATTTTTGTCTATGTAGTATTTCAACAAAATGTAATACTTTAAAAAAAAAATCGAAAAAACAATACCTCTCTCAAAAGAAAAATTAAGCAGACATATACTAAACCACGCTTTTTGTAGTGTACAGAGGTTTATGGGAGTATTTTGTTAATTTGTTGCAAAAAAACCCCACACTGAAGTGGCAAGATATCAGAACCGAACCGAAAACCGTGGTTAAAAACCGAGGTACATATTGAACCGTGGACTAACTGTATTGTTGCATCCCTAATGGATAGATAGATATGAACATATGTGACCCTGGGCCACAAAACCAGTCATAAGGGTTTGTATACATCATCTAAAAGCTGAATAAAGAAGCTTTTCATTACTGTATGTTTTGTTATAATAGCACAATATTTAGCCGAGATACAGCTATTTGAAAATCAGGAATTTGAGGGCGCAAAAAAATCAAAATATTGAGAAAATCACCTTTAAAGTTGTCCAAATGAAGTTCTTAGCAATGCATATTACTAATCAAAAATTAAGTTTGATATATTTATGGTAGAAAATTTACAAAATATCTTCATGGAACATGATCTTTACTTAATATCCTAATGATTTTTGGCATAAAAGGAAAATTGATCATTTTGTATTTTTGGCTATTGCCACAAGTACCCCTGTGCTAGTTCCTATTGGTTTTGTGGTCCAGGGTCACATATGTTGTGTTACAATCTAAAAATGAAATGATAAAGAATGTTTATATAAAAACCGCATAAAATATTTCTGATCTCTTACATTATACAGCAGTAACCACATTTTAGCCTGAAGTTCTCCCTTTCTATTTTTTACCCCGGCTTGTTGTTCCCTCACTGCTCCATATTCACAATCACACACCGGCTTAACATTACTGCCCCGAGAGGCACACACAAACCCGCGCGTACACGCGGGAACTACCTCACAGCACTCTGGCCTCTTTGCACCGGCCGATATGGACACTCAGGGCTGTCATTCAGCTCAGACCATGGCTGGCCAGAGGAATTGTGGGTAAAGGAGCGCTCCCGGGCGGGCGTCTCATCTGTCATCCGGTGCGTGTCAGTGATGGAGCGAGTGTGTGTTGCCATATAATCGCACGGGGCGCATGTCCCATTATACTCAACATCAGCACACCCTACACAGAATAAACAGCCCGGCACTTTGATGAAGAAAAACGACAGGCACCCTGGAGTGAGAGCTTTAGAAAACGAATGAAAAGAGAGGGAAAAGTAGAGATGGTGGAAAGGGGAAAAAGTGCTCAGCACCAGGGGTTTTTATTGTAAGTTGCCTTGGTACACAAGAGCTTTCTAGGAATATAAATGTAAATGTAAACATAATCCGCTAGGCAGAACTACACATACGCAATTCATGCCAAACTTACTTTGCAGCAGCAGATCTATATGCAAGCTGTATGCAATTGGACTTGGAAAACGCTTACACATGCTTCACAAAACCCGGCCCGCATACACACACGCTCTCTCTCTCTCCTTCGCACACCCTCGAGGGCGTTTTAAACATCTATGCGGTTGACTGTGCCATAATTGTTCAGTGATACAGGTGTTATTCGCATTGCCATGCGAGCTAGGGCATCTCATAGAAAATGAACAGTTTGACAAGAGCATGATGATTCGCCTGCGGTTGATTGGCACTAATTATCCACGTCTCTCTTATTTTTTTATTTTATTTTTTTTCAAGCTACTCGGGCTAAATGCACCTGCCAATCAAAGCGAAATAACACCATTAAGGCATTTTCAGTTGAAGCATGTAGGTCAAGTAGACCATGTGCTATGAGAGCGTGTTCATTTAAACAAACACTCACAATCAGGCCCTGGCACCATCAAACACCTGTAGTGTGGAAAGAGGGCAAGTGGGAGACAATGGCTTTTGGAAACTATTTTTGGGAACACATGCAGGCAAAATGCTTTTTTAGCCGGATTATGTTTTGTTATTACATAAGTGATTTATTAGATTTGTTGAGACAGATAACTTTTGATCTTTTTGACTTGTAAATTAAAAGAACTGGTTCACAGGAATCATTTGTTTATATTACATTTATCAGACTGTACTGACTGTAAGTTTTTTTGTTTTGTTTTTTTCCAGTCTGAGATTGCTTTCAACTTAGCAGTCCAATACAATCATCAAATCAAAGATCTGTCATATAAGTGGGCAGATTTGCTTGTGTGATCATCAGGTAAAGGTGACAGTAATGGCACACATGATTAAAAGGAACTCGGGATGCGTAGGGGAAAGCGGCTGCTGCTGTTTGTGGTGGTATGATCTGCGTAAATATGGATTGAAAGTTTGCCACCATAATGTCACATTTCATAGCGTTTTTGCTAATGAATTATATTTAAAGTTCGCACAGCGGAGTTGGTGCTAAAATAGACTCCACGGCCTCCACGACACTGGGGTAAAAGCAGGGGTCTTGATCTCTCAGCCCACAGGCTACATTTGGCCCACAGGATTTAATTAACTTTAAATCTGGCCTTTAAATTCAACATGTTGGTTGGTTAAATACAAACAAACAAAAAAAAACATGAATATTGTTAATTACTATTTAAAGTCATTTTAATTGTTTTTTAATATTTTTAAAATGTAATTTATTCTCAATGGCAAAGCTGTTTTTTTGACGTTCATTAGTCTTTAGTGTCACATGATCCTTTGCAAATCATTCTAATGTATCTTAATATTAATTTATTAATGTTAAAAACACTTGTTGCTTAATATTTTAATGTAAACTGTGATACTGCAGTTTACATTAAAGTTTGGGATCAAACTTTTAATGTTTTTTTAAAGAAGTCTCTTATGCTCATCAAGGCTGCTTTTATTTGATCAAAAATACAGAAAAAACTGTAATATTGTGAAATATTATTGCATTTTCAAATACTGGTTTTCTATTTTAATGTACTATAATTTATTTCTGTGATACAAAGCAAATTTTTTTTAGCATTATTGCTCCAGTCTTCAGTGTCACATGATTCTTAAAAAAATCATTAATATGCTGATTTATTATCAATGTTGGAACAGTTGTGATGCTTTTTAACTTGTGATACATTGTCAGGGCTCTTTCATGTATAAAAGGTTAAAAGGTGTTTTTCTTTTCTTTTTAAAGAATTTAATATCTTGTATTAAAGGATGTGTTAAATTGATACAAATAGTGATAGTATATTGTTAGAAAGATTTCTGTTATGAATAAATGCTGTTCTTTATAAATACTGAAAAAAGTATCCCAGAAAAAAAAAAATTAGGCATCACAACTGTTTCGAAAACTGATAATAAATCAGCATATTATAATTATTTCTGAAGGATCATGTGACTCTGAAGACTGGAGTAATGATGCTGAAAATTCAGCTTTGCATCACAGGAATAAATAATATTATAAGTACATTAAAATATTTTAAATTGCAATAATATTTCACAATATTACTGTTTTTTCTGTATTTTTGATCAAATAAATGCAGTCTTGATGAGCATAAGAAACTTCTTTAAACATTTAAAAAAATCACACAAGTTTTGAACAACAGTGCATATATACACAAACACACATTGTTATATTATTTTTCATTTATTTCTATATTGTATTGTTATATAAACAATTTAATTTTAACATTTTATTTTTAGGCCTATAACCATGCAATATTGTAACTGTGTCTCAAATCACTGTCTAATTCACACATACATTATTTCCTATATAGACATCATTTTTTCCAAACTGGACACATTGGAGTGCAAAGACTAAATTAGTTGTCTAGGCATACAATCTCAGATGTCATTAGTCCTGTTATAGTTGTAAAAACAGGCCCTCGACGGATACATTCACCTGGCTAGGGGCTCCCAGGCAATGTGTAAGTTTGTGGCCCTTGTTTTAAGAGCTCTTAAGCGCTGCCTGGTATTTAATTTGATGTTTATCTTTGTCCTCACTCAGTATATTGAAATATCAGTCAGTCAAGCAGCAGTGTAGTCCTCGAGTTTAGTATCCTGGAGTGCACAGGAGAAGACATTTAGCATAGAGAAACTGTTGCTGTATAATAGAATTGACACAAAATGGCAATTCACTTCACAGATCAATTGTTGAATCACGCTAAAGTAAATGCCACCCCCTGAGGTTGTTTTAGTTTTTCCAAGAGCTATTCAGGATTGGAACTTGCTAATAGCTTGAGCATATCAGGCCTCCAGTGGTAACGCACCATGGAGAGGCCCACCAATAAATGAATCACGCACACTAAATTAGCATCAAAATTCTCCTACTCACTGCGATAAACTGTTTAAATTTCATCAAACTGAATACGCCAAAGGCTTCATGTTATTTGTGTCTAATTTTTAAAAAATTACATTGGTCAAATGTGATTTAAGGAAGCTGGTTTCCCAGGGTGCTAGAGTGGATTGCATATGAATTTAAATTGGGTTGGCGCATAGAGGATTGGTTTCAGCTATTAGAGAATGGAAGTAAATGTGGAGGTGGAATGGGAAAGGATTATACCCCCTTACCATGACCTGGACGGAGAGAGAGAGCGTGAGCGAGGGATTGAAACGGGGGGAAAGAAATGTGCGGAACGCAAATATAACATGGATGAAGCGAGGGGAAAAGAGAGAGGAAGATATGAAGCTGAAGGTTACAAGTGGGGTGTTATGCGGTAATGAAAAAGGGTTTGTGGGGAGAGCTGAAAGGAGGAAAAGAGAAAAATGTTGAAAGAGAGAATGATATAAAAGGATGATTTCAAGCAGGAACCTGCAAATGAAAGACAGCGAGAGAAAGAGATTATAAAAGAGACGGGTGCACAACAAAAAGGATTATGGCGAAATGAGGAGTAGAAGGAGAGATGGAGAGAGACAGAAAGACAGTGGACTGATCCAATCTGAGGTAATCGGGTCTGTGGTACTGGGGGTTATTCATGAGCGATCGGGGGAAATGAGACGAGAGAAGTTTGAATCGCCATCGATTGTTACGTGAAGCCTCTGCTAAAGTGCCCCTCCCTTACAAGTCCATTTTATACAGTTACCTCCGCTCATTTCTGTGGTTTATAGCCTCCTCAGATTTGACCTTGGCCACAAGAGAGAGCCTACAGTCATAGCGATAAATTTTATATAGAAAGAATATAGACTATGCAGTACTAAGCCTTAAAATTGGCCATTTTGTCAGCTGGAATGTTATTTTAAGTTTTTGGAGGTCAGTCTATGGTTAATGCAGGTTTTGTGTCGAGCTGTGCTTTGAAGTCGATTTTCTTGCAATAAGACTTTCACACAATAATGTACAACAAAATCGCTCAGTCGAAGGGAATCTGTTTTGCTGAATCCAAACGACTAATAGTGCGTGTGATTATTCGCTGTGTTTGAGTTCATTGTACAGAATCTGTTTTTAATGTATATCATTTCTCTCCGAATCTCATAGCTGTCAGGCACCTCATAAGGCACAGCTCGTCTTGTAACAACACGGCTTATTTTTAAGGAATGATATGGATTTGAACAGTCCTGCGTGACATGAATGGTAATGATAGTTTGATGCGTAGGGCTACATCAGGATATGAACCTCCACCCCTGCTTATTTTGAAATTGGTTACTGTTAGAGCAGGACTAAGAGCTCTTTTGATCTCTTGGTACCTGACAGAGGCAGTGCGCTTAGAACTGGGCAAATGACATTCATGATGACAAATGAAGCTTTACATTCTGGAAATGTGGTGAACTGTAATTATTATATTAGTTACGGTGTTTTAATTTAATTGAATGACCAGTTAAGACATTTCATTGCTGACATTGGCTATGCAAGACTCTCCAAAAGTATTAGACCCCCAAAATTATTTGGCCACTTGAGTTATTTTATTTTATTTTATTTTATAAAAGAATTTCATCGCATTCAAAAAAAAAAAAAACACTCAAAAATCTAACTGATTGCTATATGCATGATGTTCAAGTGTTTTTTTATTTTCTTGTCAAATTAATTAATGCTTTTAATTTTTTGGTTAAAACTTGTGTGCCCCAATTTTGAACTTCCAAAATGTAGTTTAAATGCAGCTTCAAAGGGCTCTAAACGATCCCAGCCAAGGAAGAAAGGTCTTATCTAGTGAAACGATCTGTAATTTTTTCAGAAAAAAAAAATTGTATAATTTTTAAGCACAAAAGCTCGTGTAGCACAGGCTCTGGAATGCGCGTTCATGACGCTACGCTCATCTCAGAACATAGGCGGATCTACAGACCCAGTGTTTACAAAGCGAACGCTCAAAGACTAAGAAAGTGCAAGTCGGTAAAACGCTGTTCACAAACAAAAAGGTACAACGATGTCAGACAATTCTTAAGTTGTAGGAGAAAATAAGATGGAGTTTTTCGCCATAGTATACCTTTTTGAGCTGGAGTACACAGACAGTGAACTTAGACCTTATTCGTAGCGTCGTGAACGCGCAGCCCAGAGCTAGTGCTACACAAAAATGACCAATCGTTTCGCTAGATCAGACCCCGCTTCCTCAGCTGGGATCATTTAGAGCCCTTTGAAGCTGCATTTAAACTGCATTTTGGAAAAATCGGGTCACCAATGAAGTCCATTATATGGAGAAAAATTCTGAAATGCTTTCCTCAAAAATCATAATTTCTTTACGACTGAAGACAGAAAGACATGAACATCTTGGATGACAAGGGGGTGAGTAAATTATTTGTAAATTGTTGTTCTGGAAGTGGACTTCTCCTTTAAAAAAAACAAAGAAAAGAACTTATATTTTGGGGCCACTGTATGCAGTTCACTGTTGTAAATGACTGTTTGTTTCACAAAATAGTGTTGGTTTAGTGCCTGTAAATGTGACAGCCTAATCGTTGGCGATCGTTGATGATTGATCCTCCATTCAAAGCTAACCAATTAATCTCGTCCTCATCAATTCATCAATTAAAGAGAGCGCTTGAGCAGTCAACAAAGTCTGGGAGCCATGGTGTCCCTGGAGAGGACGTTGACGGCTGCAATATGGCTGCTGTGTCTTGAGCACTATTGGCTGAGCAGTATCTTCTAATTCATTTACAGAACATATTAGACTTGTATTTGCAGAACATATTAGACAAGAAATTATCATGACTTTTATGGTATCTGATTGAAATAACATTAAGTATATTGCTCTTTTGTTCCTGAGACAGTTATTATGATTACTTTATTAGACATATAAACTTTTACTAGCTTTTTGTGCATTGGGGGTATTTCGAATGATGCAAGTAAAGCCATTAAATTAATTAGCTGTTCCCTGTAATTCTTTATGAGGTTTTGATGAGACAATGGCACATATGGCGCCAGAGGAAATAAAAAAAGACCCCTCCCCATTGTCTCTTGATCCTTTTTTCATTTTCTCACTCCCTACTGTGCACATTCTTTTGATCCATCCCTTCATCTTGTATTCCGAAGATTTTGCTATGTGGGAACAACAGAGATTGCAGCATGGAGGTCAAGGCCCGCAGTTATCCACAGGTAGACCAGAAGCCATGGGAATCGGGTCAATACAATCACAACTCAATTAAATGCGAAGCATGGCTCTGTGTCGACCTAAATACGCATGCTATGCATTTAGTTCCTCTTGTAGTGCAAGATAGGGGGCAAAACTAGCCTGGCCACATTTCAAAAGTGATGTCAGCAGGTGTGTGATGTTCATATCTGTAGAGTCAATCAATATACAGAATGAGAGCGAAAGATGAAAATGTTTTAACAAACAAGACTCAGTACTAACTGAGGAAAATTGTATTGCTCAGTGGTGTCTCTTTCATAGCTCGAGGGAGATAACTAAGGTCTCAGATGTGTTTTTCTTCTAATATTGATATACCTTTTAAAGAGGTCATGAACTGCCTTTTTTATTATTTTGTACTGTTCTCTCAGGTCCACTTATAATGTCATCAAGATTTTTATATCAAAAAAACATTATAGTTTAGAAGAAATAGGCTATTTTCGGTCCTGTTTTTAACCCACCTCATCTGAATGCTGTTTGAATAGGTGTGACAGATTGTAGAGTGGGAAGTAAATGCCCATTGCTATGAATGGCTAACAGTTATGTTTGCTTGACAGCCTACATCCTTTACAGATGGACGCATAAATACTCATTACATATCTGAAATAACAGACAAAGCAATAGTGACCACATAATAAGAACAGTTACTCACACTTGTGTGGTGCGACGTGACTGTCAGATCCAATATAATCAGCACAGCATTGTCTTTTAGTTTCAATCTTTCTGAAAATCTTGCATCGAATTGCGCCTTGTTTGTAAACGAAATGAAATGAAGTGAACAAAGGACAAAAGTTCTTAATGACGCAGTCTTTAACTTCATTAAAAATAAAGCTCATCCACTCTTTCCTAATGTTGGGATCAGAAGGGAGGCAATGCAAAGATTGTGTTTTTCCACAAGTTGGCACTGCACAGCGTCACGCTGTCTTCTGAGCCATCTTTATCGTTTGGTTTCTGTGTAGTGATGCACTCTAAAAACTGCTGGGTTAAAAACAACCCAGTGTTGGGTAAAATATGGAAAAACCCAGCAATTGGGATGTTTTGACCCAACCTTCTGGGTAGTAACCCATCCACTGGGACAAAACAACCCATTCGAGGCGGTGTTTAGCCACACTATTACATCATAAAATGACATATTTGACAATTTGACGTTTTGACAGACTGGCTTTAATATAAGCAGTTTTGAGACTAACGTGAAAATTTCGACTTCTGAAACTTACAGATGTTTTTATAGTACAGTGACCTCTTGCATGTCAGAAGGTCAAGGGAATTTTGATTTCTCAGTTTATCAAAAAAGACTTTGTTACTTTGTTGTTTGACATTGTTACAAAAAAAGTTTAGTTCTATTTTCTGTTCATCAAATAAAAAAGTTTAGATTGCAACTGTTTAAGTCATTGATAATAATTTGAAGTCAAATTAAAAAAAGGGAAAAACATATTTTAAGCTAGTCATTATTTTAACCAGTTTAGTGAATTGTTAATTCCCTGACATTTTTTTTTATTGCATACCAGTCACATTTGGCAATGTTGAGTTAGCCACACTGATGTGCATGCTGTCTCAGGGTACCTCATGCAAAGACTTTGGTGTTTTGGGACCCTTCAGAAATAAACACATTTCTGGCCACATTTCCAGTTTTCAGCTATTCTTTAAGTACATTGATATTATGTCAAATAAGAGATAAATGTAGTGTTTTTTTTGTGTATACTCTTAGTATTTTAGTACAATAGTATTTTTCTTTAAATGTAAAGATGAGTTTTATTGCCTTGCACACAAAGCTAATCTCAAGGTCAGATCATTAGCCTTACTGAAAGATGGACTGCCGAAGAATTTATTTACAAATAAATACATCATAAATTGTTTTGCAGAGCAGATTATTTTCATAAATTAACTTTTTTTTAAAGATGGGCTTAATGATACCACAAAATGCGTGCAAACTACAGTCAACACAAGTTCCTTGAATTAAAAAAAATGGAATATTTCTTAATGTGGGCACAATGAATATATTTAAGCTTCATGCGCATCTTTGTAAAGATATCTTACATTTTTAAAGAAAAACATTGTCTTTTTTATCATTACTCACTGTGACCTTCCTCAGTTCAGCAGTATAGGCCAAGATTTCAAAGTGTCTTTAAGTAGACTGTAAACAAGAAGCTAGAATATGTTGTTATGTAGGCTAAGCGTAAAATAAAAAAAAAAGGAAAAATGTGAGGTGAGGTGATCTAAATGTGGTTTAGACTAGTGTGTCTTTTTTTACAGTCTTTACAGGTCCTGTGTGGCTGGGGTTAAATGTTATTAGTACAGGAGATGAGCGCTAGCAAACATTAGTAAAAGGAATTTTAAAACACTTCTGTGTCTCTGTATAAATATATTAATGCTTTACTTCTTTAAAATCAATACGTTTTTATATACTTCGAGATTAAATCATGATGTGGGCTTATTTGGAACACATGCAGGCTTAAATGGTGCCATGACCAGACTTTTGACTTTATTCATAAAATAATAACCAACTAATTAATACATTTTTAAATGAGAGATAAATCTTGCATTTTAACAATTGATTTTACTTATAAACCATAACAATATCTGTGAAAACACATAAACTTAGATTTTGGTGGGCTTAATGGGTACTCATACCCTTTGTTAAAATATAAAAGTTATTTTAAATTCTAATAATTACTTTTTTTTATTATTATTAGATAAATGCAGCAAAGCTTACCAACGCCAAACTAAAAATAAAATATAGAATATCAAATAAAATACAGAACTGTCAAATTAATTTGGACAGTGGAGAAATAATTCAGTTCATACTGAGATTTCTTACTTTTTGATGAGATAATCTTTTAAACCTCTAGAAGAGACATGATTCTTGTATTAACATAAGCAATAGTCTCCATTTTGTCTGACTGTTGTCTAGAATAAATAGTTACAATATTAAAGAGAGCTGATTTGTGATTCCCCCAAACTTTCCCAGGAGAAACTACTACCATAATTCTTGTCTTAAGTGTTGGTCTCCATGTGGTCTTCTTTTTGTCTCATTGCTGTCTAGAAGATTTGTGATCCCCCCGTTCCCCTTCCTATTGACACATGCAAGTTCACTTATTAAATAAAATGTAATTTGATTAAATATAATTCCAATTTGCTGGTAACTGCAGCCGCTTGACCCAGCAGTCATTTTCCTCCTCAGCGTGAGGTGCTATTTATTTCCTTTCATGAACCTCTCACTCGCCCCTGTTTTAAACACCGCATGATCAGAGCTCTTCCACTCTGTCCTGAAGGGTTTCTCAATGGTCTCTTCAAAGAGCTCTCGCTTCCTCCGAGTGTGAGGTTTCAAATGGTCGGGGGGGTTAGGTTAAGATGACAGGTGGGGTGAAATGTTGAGAAGTGGGTATTTATCCTCTCTAGCGGTGATGATAATTATGACCAATTGACATCCTCCGTTCCTCTGGAAACCATCCTCTCCAAAACCCTGGCGGAGGATAGTGCTTAAAACGTCTCATTGACAGGCTTCTTCTGAAAGAAGACAGGTTGAATTACATCAACCGTTTACAGGCTTGTTATTGTAAAGTCTTCAGATGGGATATAGTTCTTTTGCACTTTATCTGAGATAACTATTATGTTTTTTGACAATGAGAGAGGATTTCAAGGTTCTCGCTGAATCTCAAGAGCAGAAATAATGACTGTGCGAACAGCAACTGCCTGTTTTTGCTCTTGAGATTCAGCAAGATGCAATTTGTGTGGATGTGGAGTATATACAGTATATACAGTTATTTTCTCTGTGTTTTGTATCTTTCCTCATGTTTGTATTTCGCATTTATTACTGCTGTCTGTCAGCACCTGTCATTGGATTCCTCCCTCACTGTACACCTCCGTCTCTTTCCCTCACATATCTCTCTCCTTCCTCATGCGCTGCTGATTTAGCCAGTGATTTTCCCTCAGTAATGCAATAGAGAGCGTGGACTGGTGATTATTCTGCCAGCCATATTGACTCAGCAGCTAGTGCTCAGAGGTGTGGTTTAAATCAAAACAGCCTGTTACTATGGAGGCGTCACTCGCATCACTGCAGGGCTCCACCTTTTCATGAAGTCCTCATTTTATGCTGTATTTTCCTCAGTCTTTTTTTGCTTTTGCTGTAGGCAAAGACCTTTTCTGCACTTGGTATCCAAATCCCTTTACTTCTTAGAATCTCTGTCATATTCAATTAGGTTAGATTTTTTTGATGTTTCATCCATTTCTTATTTCACTCCTTTTCTCCTGTACCATTTTATGTCTCCTGTACCATATTATATCTTTTTTAGGGTTGACACAAAGTTCAATTTTTTAATACCAGTACCACTAAAATTTCATGATGATACCAAAACTGTATTTAACAGCAACTCATTTATAAGTAGAATAATTACAGTTATTATAAAACTATAAAGAAATTAAATTAAAACAATGCCATGTAGCTCAAATATTAGTTAAATATTTCTCAATTAAGTAAATAGCAGTGAGCGTTTTTCTTATTTTCTTGGTAATATTGTTATTTGATTAATATGTATGACTTTATACAGACAGCAGCATGTGTCTTGGGCTGTATTAACAGTGCAAGGTCTAATGCACAAATCTGATACTTCATTTTTTTTTCTAGATTCAGTTTTGCATGTTTCACTGAATAAAAAAAGGTTTGACTTTTTGTATATCTTGCAATTCTGTTTATAATTGCAAGTTTAAATCTCGGAATTCTGCGTTTTTTCCCGCAATTGTGAGTTTATATCACAAAATACTGTGAAAAAAGGTCAGAACTGTGAATTCATATTTCGCAATGCTGACTTTATAACTTAAAGTTGCAAGTTTATATCTCTTAATTCTGAGAAAAAAAAGTCGCAATTCTGACTTTTTTTTTCTCTGAATTTTAAGATATAAACTCACAATTGTGTCATAAAGTCCAATTCTGAGGGGGGAAAACAATATGTTCTCAGAATTGTGAGTTTAAATCTCATAATTTTGACTTAATTACTCGCTATCGCAATTCTGAGAACAAAGTCACAATTGCAATTTTTTTGTCAGAATTGTGTGATACAAACTCGCAATTCTGACATTTTTCTCAGAATTGTGGGATATAAACTCCCAACTGCAAGAATTATGAAATGCAAATTTGCAACTGTGAGTTTATACACTGTAAAAGAACAATTTGTTGAGTCAACTTAAAATAATTTGTAACCTGGCTGCCTTAAAATTTTAAGTTCAGTCAACTCAAAAAAATGTTAAATTATACTAAGTGACAACTTAGATATTTGAGTTGAATCAACTTAAAATTTTAAGGCAGCTGGGTTACTTACCCATCTGTTAAGTTTAGCAAACACAAATGACACAAATTACTAGTACAACTTAACATTTCAAGTTAAATAAACTTATTTTAGTTGACTGAACTTAAAATTTGAAGGCAGCAGGGTAACATTATTTTAAGCTGACTCAACAAATTGTTTTTTATTTTTTACAGTTTATCCCACTATTCTGCCAATTCTGACTTCATAACTCGCAATTAGGAGTTTATATCATGCAATTCTGAGGAAAAAAGTCAGAATTGCAAGTTTGTGTTACGCAATTCTGAGAAAAAAGTCAGACTTGTAAGTTTATGGTACAAAATTCTGAGAAAAAAGTCAGAACTGAAAGATATAAATTCACAATTCTGACTTTTTTCTAAGAATTGCATAATATAAACTCCTAATTGTAAATTACAAAGTCAGAATTGTCAGAATAGCGGGATATAAACTCGCAATTGCAAATTAGTTTTCTCAGAATTGTGAGATATAAATTAGCAATTCTAAAAACATATTCTTTTTTATCTCAGAATTGGACTTTATAACTCGCAATTATGAAGTTATAAAATCAGAAGTCAGAATTGTCAGAATAGAGAGATGTAAACTCGCAAATGCAAGTTCAAATCTCGCAATTCTGACAATTCTGACTTTGTAACTTGCAATTAGGAGTTTATATTATGCAATTCTGAGAAAAAAGTCAGACTTAAGTTTGTATTACGCAATTCAGAGAAAAAAATTTGAATTGCAAGATGTAAACTCGCAATTGCGAGAAAAAACATTCAGAATTGTTAGATAAATATTCGTAATTACCTTTCTTTTTTTATTTAGTGGCGGAAACTGGAAACTGGCTTCCATAATTTCATCACCCTATTATTAGGTTTAAAAAAAATACTGGTATTGTTACTTTTCTGCTATCTTTGCTTTATTCATACTCCCTTCTCTGTACAGTATAATTCCTTTTTTTCTCTCCACCTCTTCTATTTGTTCAAGTGACCTGTCCTTTTTCTGTCACACATGTATAAAATATTTCTGCATATTTTTCTTTCTTATTTCTCCTCTTTACTTTAGGGGTCAGTTCCAAGAGACCTGTGAGAAAAGGGATTAAAGAGAAAAGAGAAGAAACTGGAAATAAAGTAGGAAAAAGTAAAATCATAGAAATCATGGGGTTTCAAACAGGTGCAGAGAGAGAAAGAGATTGAATTTGAATTCATCACAGCTATGACAGATGCTAACACATTAGCCACACTATATCGTTTACTGTTGGCTACTTTTACTGTGTCATCTTAGAAACACTATTTAAGTGATGAAATGGATCTTTCATCACTTGGGAAACAGTCTGTTTTCTCCACAGATTAGCTCACACTCCATTTTGTCCACCATCTGCTTGCATCTGCCAAAATGATGCTATGTGCTAGTATAAGATAAATGCTCATGTTGATTTATGGTAAAGCGGTAGATGTAAGTCTGAGAAATAATGTGGCGGAAAGAGGAGCTTCTGGGACAAAAACCAAGTGTGATGCATCTCAAACAGTGGAATCTCAAACAAACAATAGTCACAGTGAATTTTGCTATTGCTATTGTTTTGTCTGAATGAGCTTAGAGGATAATTGGATGCTGGATTTGATTTATATTGACAAAATGTAAATCAAACTCAAGTCACAAATTCAAGCCCAAGTCAATTTACCTGTGACAACCTGACATTTATTTGTTTTCTCAAGTTGTTCACTGACTGCCTGCACATTTGTTAAAACTTACAATGTTGCATTTGTTGATATTTTCTGTTCATTAAATTTTAAGAGACAATTCAGTAAATTTCCATTTCATTTCATATTCAGAACCACTCCGAATTCAGTTTAACCAAGCTTTAAATGTGCTGAAATATTACTGCGGCATAATTTTTCTACTGCAATTTCTGTGAGTAGAAGAATGCGAGTAAATGAAAATCATTTAAAAGTTATGTTAGTGTACATTTTTTTATTGATTTTCCATGCAAATTGTTTTTAGCACACATTTTTCTGGGTGCTGTTACTTGATTTACATCATTTCTTTAGCGAATTGGCCAGTAAAACGACATGTATAATGTGTGCAAATAAACAGCGTGATCTGCAGGAGCAATTCATTGTTAGTGAATTCTCTCCTAAGTGCTTAACGGATTGATTTACAGTCAAATATCCTGATCTTTGAAATGAGCAATGGGTCTGGTGGTAGAGATTTAAATCAACAGGAAATTTGAATTTGGCTTGATTATTTTTGACACATAAAACCAATTATTTGGCATGAGCCCTTATACTTGAGTTTGACTTGCGGTTTGGAAAGCCACAACTTGGTTACGGCTCTGCGTTGTTGTAAGTATGCCCCTCGCAGCTCAGCTAAGCAGATGAGTCATAATTAGAATTAAGCCTAAATTGGCTTTCATTCCCCCTATACTCAGAGCCGCATGGTGCAAAACAAGCCCAAAATGTCACGACACATGAATGTGAGAACATTTACATAAATCTGCATAAATTTGAACATCACCACACTGTCACACATTCCTTCCTGTGGCACTACAGTAAACATCACTGTGTGTTAATTTCAGTGCCACTGCGTGGGTTTTCCCAACGATGTTGTGAAACCTTAAAGTTGTGTTTTAATTTTTTTTTTTTATGTTGTTATATTTCCCTGGGAGTTCACTTATAATGTTAGTCATGGTTTAGCGCACCAAAATCAGTCGTACGCAGAGTGCAACAATCCTAACTCGCAGTCTGTGAGCTTGCAGTCCGGCCCAGTATATTTGGTACCCACTTTTTCCGTTGCAAAGCTGGATTTATATTGTGACAGGTTCACAAAACAATCCATGCTAAAATATGCCACTAAAATGTCAGGCTTGTTAGGATGCTTTTTCTAATGTTGGGATCTTTTTGAAGGCAACAGGTTCTTGCAGACCAGAAATGTGCAAATTTTCAAGCATTTGCGCCCTTATTGTTAGTTACATTTAAGGTCAAAAGCTTACATACACCTTGCAGAATCTACAAAATGTTAATGATTTGACCAAAATAAGAGGGATCATACAAAATGCATGTTATTTTTTATTTAGTACTGACCTGAATAAGATATTTCACATAAAAGATATTTACATGTAGTCCACAAGAGAAAATAATAATTGAATTTATAAAAATGACCCTGTTCAATAGTTTACATACACTTGATTCTTAATACTGTGTTGTTACCTGAATGATCCACAGCTGTGTTTTTTTGGTAGTGATACAGTAGTTGTTCATGAGTCCCTCGTTTGTCCTGAATAGTTAAACTGCCTTTTCTTCAGAAAAATCCTTCAGGATCCTCCAGCAAATTCTTTGGTTTTTCAGCATTTTTGTGTATTTGAACCCTTTCCAACAATGACTGTATGATTTTGAGATCCATCTTTTCACAATGAGGACAACTAAGGGAATATGCAACTATTACTGATGGTTTAAACCGTCATGTTGCTCCAGAAGGAAAAATTATGCATTAAGAGATGGGGGTGAAAACTGTGTAGATTTCTTACTTTGCCCAAATATCTTTTTTTTTTTTCATTTAGTACTACACTTCAGAAGCTACAGAAGAAACATACATTTTTCCCAGAAGACAAAATAAGTAAAATTTACCCTGATCTTCAGATTCAAAAAGTTTTCACCCCCAGCTCTTAATGCATCGTTTTTTCTTCTGGAGCATCAGTGAGCATTTGAACCTTTTGTAATAGTTGCATATGAGTCCCTCAGTTGTCCTCAGTGTGAAAATCTGGCCGTTTAACTGTTCAGGACAAACAAGGGACTCATGAACAACTATCATTAAAAAAACAAAACAAAACAAAAAAACAGCTGTGGATCATTCAGGAGTCTTTTTTATAAATTCAACTATTTTTTTTCTTGTGGACTTTATGTACACATCTTTTATGTGAAATATCTTATTCAGATCAGTATTAAATAAAAATAACATGCATTTTGTATGATCCCTTCTATTTTGGTAAAATAATTAACATTTTGCAGATTCTGCAAGGTGTATGTATATCGTCAGGCAATAGTACTGGCATTTAATTTTTGACAAGAACAAAATTGAGGTTGTAAGGGCTAGTACAGTGTGTTTAATAGACTACTTTTTTTGCATTACATAACGATTGTTCACCATCTGTACAAAACGCATTTACTTGACAAAATGCCATTAAACAGTTTTGAACGTTGTGAGTTTTGAAAATTACTTGTGAACTAGGACCATTATAAAATGGATTTTACACAGCCTTGTGCAATATTTAATGCGTTTACCATGACTGGATGTTCTACATTGCTCAATATTGAATAGGACTCGTTGATGTGTAAAGTAAATGTAGGCGATCAGGTGTTAATGTTTTCAGCTTTCTGGCATCTGAATATCAGGTCACAGAACAATCTGTTTTTTGTAGCGTAGTTTCATAAATTTTCAGTAAAAGTACAATTGTTGAGTTCTGAGCATTACAGTAAGTTTTCATAGTACATTTTGCACTTTTCTTCAAAAGAATTCCATTTGGAAATCATCTTTGGTCTCTGTTTGACCATATTTCTTTTGATTCAGAATAACTTCAATTATTTTTTAATCACACTGACCATCCAGTTAGTGCTACTTTACAGAGCAGGACTCGCTTGCAGAAATTGTAGATGAATCTTTGGCTCCAGGATTGCATCTGAAGGATAACATAGAAATCTTAATGTAGCCCCTTCATTCTGTTTCCATTTTCCTTTTACTGAGGACCTTCTCAATAACTATTACCTGTCTTTTTCCGCTCCACTCTTCCTTTAATCTCGGCCCTCCTCAGCCTGGCTCCTAAAAAGCTCAGATGAGGTGCCTTCTTCTCCTTCAGCTCTGCAAGGTGTGTGTGTGTGTGTGTCTTCTAATACCCGTGTGCACAGGGGTGTTTCATCGACCACGGCCGCAGCTCAGGAGACGCGTCTGACGGAATAATGTAGGGAGAGAGTTGAACGGAGGGGGGGGCATGAAGGTCTAAAAATAGATAGGAGGGCCAGTCGCTCCGAAATGGAATCAAGTAAAGACGCATCTGCTGCGGCAGGTGAGAGAGACACGTAAGAGTGTGAAAAAGAGAGAAAAAGGGTGATGGCAACAGAGAGAAAGAGCAGGACAAATAGTCAGAGGAATGATGAGTGCTGTTAGGACAGCTTTTTCCTCTCACTGTTATATTTAGAACGAAAAAGGTGCAAAATAATTCAGGAATCGAAATATAAGATGGCTTGTGTGTGTGTGTCTGCACGATTTCACCTTATACTAGGTTTTCTTTTATCATTGCAAACAGGTTTTAAGTATTATTTAGGGCTGTCAAACGATTAATCGCGATTGATCGCATACAAAATAAACGTTTGAGTTTGCCTAATAAATGTGTGTGTACTGTGTGTAATTATTATGTATATATAAATACACACAAATTAACATATATTTAAGAGAAATGCTATTTATGTATAAAATAATTGTATTTATATGTAATATAAATTCTATAAAAATTATAATAAATACATATACTTGTAAATATTTCTTAAATATGTACATGAATGTGCTTGTATTTATATATACATAATAATTACACACAGAACACACATATATATTTGGCAAACTCAGACTTTTATTTTGTATGCGGTTAATCACGATTAATCATTTGCCAGCCCTAATTTACAGTATTAATATTTTGATTTATCTTTTATTTTATACTTTCAGTTTTCAGTTTTAATTTTAGTTTTTATGTTTAGTTTAATTTTATGTGCTTTATTTTTATTACCTTTTTTAATAATCCCAAAACTCAGGTTATTGGTTGAGCTACTGTTGCTGTGATGGTTTGGTTGGGATGCCCATGATAGATGCATGTTTGGTTGTGTTACAGAACCACATTGTTTACATTTCTAGGGAATCATCTTACAAAGAGCTTGCTTGTTGAGTCTCTGCATATTAAGCTGGGATGGGAAAAAACATTTAGCGTCAAAAATATTACACATTTCAGCTTTAGGTTATAATGCCTGTTTGTGAAGATATTTTGTCATGAGCTAAATGCATTATCAGTTCCTGGTTTATTGTTATTTCTGTGTTCTTCAGCTGGTGTGGAAAAGGCAGTACAGGAATAATCAGCCCAAAAATAATAATAAAAAAATGTCATCATTTTCTCATGTTACTCTAAACCTGTATTACTTTTTTCTACTGCAGAACATAATATAAGATATTTTAAAGAACACTGACAACCAAACAACACCGGAATATATTGACTTTCGCTGTATGGACAAAAAAAGAAACACTAGGGCATTTTAACACAACAGTTTAACACAACAGTTAAACTGCCCACTGTTCCTCAGAAAAATTTTTGTGAATTTGAACTTCAGAAGCTACAGAAGATACTTGCATTTTCCCAGAGGACAAAATCAGTTAAATTTACCCTGATCTTCAAATTAATTATGCATTGTTTTTCCTTTTGGAGCATCAGTGAGCATTTGAACCTTCTGTAATAGTTGCATATGAGTCCCTCAGTTGTCCTCAGTGTGAAAAGATGGATCTCAAAATGATGCAGTCATTGTTGGAAAGGTTTAAAATACAAAAAAAAATTTGTGGGACCTGAAGGATTTTTCAGAAGAACAGCGGGCCAACAAAAGACTAATCAACACATATCATCAAAAAACAAAACAAAAACAAAAACAAAAACGGCTCTGGATGATTTAGGTAAAAACAATCAAGTGTATGTAAACTTTTGAACAGGGTCATTTTTATAAATTCAACTATTATTTTCTCTTGTGGACTATATGTAAACATCATTTATGTAAAATATCTTATTCAGGGCAGTTCTAAATAAAAAATAACATGTATTTTGCATGATCCCTCTTATTTTGGTAAAATAATTACATTTTGCAGATTCTGCAATGGATATGTAAACTTTTAGGAAACATCTAGGAATTGAATGAATTATGAAAAATGGCCTTTAAGACAGCAGGGGGGGATGAAAAATAAGAGGACTTGGTGACGGCAAACACAAAAAGGCAGACTGAAATATTACATTTTCATGAAAGATTATGAATAGAATAATGTGCACTAATAAATCATATTAAACCAGACGTATATGACAGCAAAATAGTTTCATGTTGACTTTAAGGATGAATCTCTGTGGCTGATTTAACTCTGTCTAGCAAATGCAGATTTAATTGATTTAAATAGTCACTCACTACTGTAGTTTTCTCTTGTGATTCCCAAATTTGAGGTCTGTTGTATATGTGAGCAATTCCTTCTGACAGATGTGCTTCCCTACTTTTAAAATGGCTGCTACATCCCCTATATGTGTATGTGAATTATGTGTTCTAGTGCTCAGTATGGAAGCTTTTTTTTTTGGTAGCTGCTCTCTGGGGACTGAGCTAGCAGGTGTTACCTATGCATACAGACTTTCCCATAAATCCTTCTTTTGCACTGTCACATTCTCAAGCACACAAGCATGCACACCGCTGTCCACATCCTGCTGGAAATGAAAGAGGCTTTCTGGTGTATTAGTACTGCAAAGACAGTGACGGGTTTATTAAGAACACTCGAGTGATCAGAAGCCATAATCACACACAGCCTGCCCTGTGCCTTTCACCCCCTCACACACTCCGAGTTCCTCTCCCTTACATTGAAGTATGCTTAAATGTGCTCCCTTGAGTATGCACTACACAATGACAGCTGCTTCAAAGGTTCAAGGGTGCTCACTGCGTCCTGGAGCCACTGTCGACAGTCTCGGATATTCAAACAGTTAAAAATTCACATCTTCTTTCTTTTTTCTGTGGCCTGATGTTATTCTCTCCTCGTCTCTTTTTGTTCCTGCTTTTCCTTCGAGAAAATTATATAGACTCAATTTCAGAGTGCTATTGCATTTGTGACCTTTAAGCAAAGAAACAAAACAAAGAACGGAAGAGAAAAAAAGTTATTATTTATTCGTTTATTCAACATGTATAGACCTCAATGCAGAGCTGTGCTTCATATAAAAAGATGAAATAGAATGTGTGGGTGAATGTTTGTGTGTTTGAGAAAGGCAGAAACTTTTTACAGACTTTTTTTTACATATAGATATGCATTCTTCACCCATAGACCCACATCTACAAAGTGCACACACTATATATACATACAATGGATTCTAAAATCCATACAGAAAATCTAGGACTCAGTATAGAATTTAAACCTGGAAATAACAACGGGATAACACCAAGGTTTTATTTGTTAACAGTAGAGATGTGACAATAATATAAATATCGTGTTATTGCAATGACGTATTATCGTGGTCAAATGGCGATATGAAAAGATAGGTCTTCTGGGCAAAAAGTGTAGTTTTTAAAAATATATTTAAACGTCTTATTCTAACATATAAGGTCAATAAAGTTGTGTTTTGGGGCATTATGCTTTGGCATACTATCTATGATGCTAACTAAAATCAAAAGCACAATATGGCTTAATCTCTTCATCAAGTCTGTTTTCACTGTGCACACTTCGTTAAGGCAATCAGCTTGATCCGGTGTTTTCTGTGCCTCAGAACGACTCCGTTCACAGCGAATGTGGTGAACTCGTTTACTGCATGTGCTATGAGTTTAGCACACGTTTGGGAACACAACAGCCACCATGTTATGCTTTATTTTTGCGGCAGATGATTACACATTTCACTCGATTTGTAGTGAGAGGTGTTTTCACTGAAGCTGGAGTTTTTTTGTCAAAATAAAAGCTCTACTGCCATTTCCGTCAAAATAAAAGCTGTCTAAAATAAAAGTGCAGTATGAATTTCTGACAGCTAGTGGTTTCAGTGGTTCCAGTTTTTTTTTTTTTCAAGTGTGGAAATTAGGAAAGAAACAATTTAATTTCCCTACTGTAGTGTAAAACAAAAATAATATACCTATGAAATCATTTCATTTATTTTACAGAGCAATTCTTTTACAATATATAGCTATTACTGTCATAGGAATAACAATAATATAAAATTATTATTATTTTTTTATTATTATATTTTTAGTTTGTTTGGTTTCCTAAAACATCTGTATGAATGCAATTTAGACTGAGACAGTATACCACAACTAAAAAGAGGGTTGAGTCCCCTTTAAAGTTCAGGTACAAGTCACTTCACTGACTTTTTTTCTGACGTAAGTTTTCTTAGTTAAGAACTTAGGTTGGAGCTCTTAATTTTGAACTCTCAAAGTACATTAAATGGAGAAATTAACTTCAAAATGTACACATTTTTCATTTTCACAAGTCTACATTTGTCTTTTGTTTTTTAAATATCTCAATAAATATCATATGTGGACTTCATATAGAGCATTATCGTATTGTGAGATTTTGATAACGTTACATCACTACTTAACAGTAGTTAAATACATTAGTTAACATTAACTAACAATTAGCAATACTTCTACAGAATTTACTTAATGTTAATCTCAACAATTTCTATCGTAATCATAACATTTAACAAAGGTTAATGAATGATGTTAAAAAGTATTTGTACTGTATTTACTCATTGATAGTTCATGTTTATATATAATAGCATGACTTATATATAATAACATTTATATATAATAATATAGTGGACAATTGATATGTGTTTTTCAGGGCCAATGCGATACTGATTATTGCAGATCAAGCAGTCAAGTATTTTGAACCAATTTATCTGGTGTAAAGATGAAAATGAATTAAGAATAACAAGAATAATTAAGAATAGCTTGACTTGACTTGAATAACAAGGCCTCTGACAAAAACTTTATTTTAAATGCATTTAAATAATTTTTTTGGCAAATAGGTTTTGAAAATGACGGATAACCATAAAAATGCTTAATATCGGTGCCGATTATCGGTTGACACTTAATATTAATGAATGTTAACAGAAGAGGATTTATTGCAAGTAATACTGAAATGATATTACAGTATGACAGTGCAAAATCTATCTATCATATAAGCTTATTTATTAAAATAAAAGATAACATGAGTCAAAAACAATAATTACAGCAACTATTTATTTTTTTGTGACAGGGCAAGTAAAAATTTAAACCACTGGCCTGGCCTTAGTGTTGAATATATTTTTGCTTTAATGTGGTAATGTTATTTTCAAAGTTGCAATAAAATGCCATGTTATGACAAAATAAATCCCAAACGTTTACGATTGTAGAATATTTTTAGATGACTAATCAAACAAGTACATTTGCGACATTTATCACGTGACTCCTGTGTGCAGATGGTCACATGTTCCTGCTTCCGCAGAAGCACAAGACTCTCTGGATCATTTCCAAATCATGCTATAAAAATGATCATCAGGTTTTACACAAACTTGTAGAATTTATTCAGCTTTAGTGCTGCTGCATGATAGCAAATTGCTATAATGTGCAACAAAAACAAATCTGTATTAAATTAGAAAAATACAAAACAGAAGCACTTCACTAGGGGTGTCAGACACGAACCCCATTGTATCCACACCCACGTAGATGAGCCTGCTCCTCTGTCATCTTTTATTAAAGACCACTCTTCTATTTCAAGCACAGCTGTGCTCCGTCTATTTGCGTGTTCGCATACTTTTTGAAAGCAGTGAACTCTGCACAGAAAGAATCACAGTACAGTACAGTAACACATCCTGGGGGTGTCCGTACATGTTTGCAGTCATGTATGACATCACACAAATCTCAGTGATATAAGAGACATCTATTTCACATGTGTAATCCACCACAATCCACTGCCAATAACTCCATCACACACATCAGAGATCAGACCAGATGAAAGCCAGAGAGTAAATGCTAAGATACAGTCAGTGGGATGGAAAGAGCCGGATGCAGTGGAATGGAGTGGAATGGAGGAGAGTGCTTTGAGTGCACGCACACACACACACTCACTCTGCTAGCCACCAAATGGGGACGTACCTGTTGTATGTTTGTGTGTGCATGCTTCTGATTTTCAAAGTGTATTTTATGCTTTTAAAGCTTGTGTGTACGTGCGAACTATGTACACACAAGCTTTTGAAGTGTATTATTTCCTCTAAATGCTCGGGTGGCTACCGTGTGTGCGTGTGTTTATGTGTTTTCTCGTACTTAGTGGCATTTTCTTCAATGGGTCTTTAATGGCCGTGTTGCCATGGCCACCCCCTGTCTGCACGCTCAGAGCAATGGATCTTTTGTGCGACCGCTGAGAAAACAAGCCATCAGAAGACATTTGCACACACACACACGCGTGCACACAGTCTAAAGACTAAATCGGGACTCTCCATTATCCCGCAGCACAACGATTATGCGTTTAACTATTATAATTGCATAACTCCGAAGCATCTGTACGTCTCGGTGGATTCTAGTTACGATTCATCAAAGCGCGCCTAGCATTTTCTGCGATTTCAATTTCCCGATCAATGGCGGAATCCTGTCAAAATATAAAATCAATCGCAGTTGTAAAGTACAGCCAAATGGGTTTGTAAATCACACCCGTAGCCTGCGACGCTCAAAATTGCGGACGTGTAGCCATCTCGAGTGCTTTGTGCAGCCCTCAGCCATTTTTTAGGTAGTTATTTCCTTTTTTCTCCATCGCAAGTTTATGGAGAGACTTTAAATTTATAGTGGCTCATTATTTCAGAGGAAGTTGCCTGCTATAAATGACTGAAGTTCTTGTCTTTGTATACTCCGGGAAGAAAGCCTGAGAGAGGGAGAGATATTTTAATACTGTGTAGACGGAGCGTTTGTAATGACATTCACAAGTTGTGTTCAGACAGGATCTTGAGGGAAAAGAAAATATTTAGAGAGTAGCGTCTTGTGCTTCTCTTGAAATAGGCCATCTTCAGATACCGATTTAGAAAAACACATACGCTTTCGCACCAATTCGCTAGCTGACGAACGAACGCCAAATACCATTAAAGCTGATACACAGGCTGGCATTTCATTACACGAGGGCTTACTTGTGCGTATGCCTTTGATTTAGTTTAATATAATAACACACTAGATAAAACAGCCACGAGCACTGTGATCTATGGCCGCCTGCATCTCAACAGCAGCGTGCATTTGTCTCAATGATGCCTCCTCTTATTTAGAGTGGAACTCCAGTGGGCATTTTCCCAGCCATATGGAATGAATGGACCACGATGCCATCGCTACAATACGTGCCAGGCCTGTGCCAGAAGTTGCCTTTCTGCGAATGTAATGCTTACTTTTGCTCTGCAACTTTTTTTTTTTTTATCATCTTACGGATAGATTTAGGTCTGGTGCCAGACTTTTGCTACTGTGAATAGAGTTCTCTGTTCTGTTTCACGGCTGCCGAAAGCCAAAATGTCAAGCGCTGCAGTAGAAAGGGCATTTAATAGATGCTGTCTTAGAATTTCTGCTTGTCGTCTGAAAACCATGCACAATAATTACATGAGACGCTGAGTTTAAACAAGCTTGTTTTTGAAGATGTGTTACAGAAACTTGTTACAGAAAATGTTTTTAATCAGTCTGCTCTTCATCTTATTTAGAAATAGAATATGCTACCGTTGAATGGCTTGGTATAATGAATAGAAAAAAGTTTTATTTGGAAGGAATTAATAGTTTTATTCGGCAAGGACAGATTAAATTGATCAAAAGTGACAGTAAAAACATTTGCAATGTTACAAAACATTTGTATTACAAATAAATGCTGTTCTTTTGAGCTTTCTATTCATCAAAGAAGAAAAAAAAATATTAAAGTTTCCACATAAAATATTAAGTAGCACGACTGTTCAACACTGATAATGAGAAATATTACTTGGGCATCAAATCAAGTGATTTCTGAAGGATCACTTGAAACTAAAGACTGGAGTTATGGCTGCTATTGAAGATTCAGCTTTGCTATCTCAGAAATAAATGACATTTTTAAATATAAAAATGTTGTTTATATGCCAGGTTTCTTAAATACATAGTTATGTGTAAATGTAGGATAAATGTGACCCTGGACCACAAAACCCGTCGTAAGTAGCACATGCATATTTGCAGCAATAGCAAACAATACATTGTATTGGTCAAAATGATAAATTTATTAACTTTTATGCCAAAAATCTTTAGGATATTAAGTAAAAATCATGTTCCATGAAGATATTTTTAAAATTTCCTACTGTAAATATAGGAAAACTTAATTTTTGATTAGCAATATGCATTGCTTAAGAACTGAACAATTTTCTCAATATTTTGATTTTTTTTTTTTGCCCTTCTTAGATTCAAGATTTTCAAATAGTTGTATCTTGGCCAAACATTGTCCATACATCAGTGGAAAGCTTATTTATTCAGCGTTAATATTATGTATAAGTTTCAAATGTCAAAAAATGTCCCCTTATCACTGGTTTTGTGTTCCATGAGCATAAATATATGAAATATATATAATGAATATATTTTATATTTATATTAAATATCAAGAATCAACCAAAAAATAAAATGAAAATAAAAATGTCAGCAGATAAGGTGATTTATCATTAATCCCTATATTTATTTTTTCCCTATATAAATAAAATCTTGAAATTTTGTTTTTTTAAGTTATTGTCAGCACTAAATTTTTCATTGGCTTGAAATTGCTCGGTCTGAATGCAAACTCTATAAAAAGATTTGGAAAAATCCTTATCCAGTAACCACAAATGACTGGAAAATGTCATGGAAATGTCATGAAAATACACTGGTCAAAAGGTGTAGGAGCTCTGTTTTCAGCACTTTTAGACTCTTATTGATGGTTGAAAGAATTCTCAAATATCAAAAATGTTTAATAAGCAAACAATATATGCAGAACTGTATTTTGTGTTTGTATAGTGTAAACTCCGTTACTGTAGTTTCGTTAATACCCAATATGTTCGCTTTCTCAACCTCACCCAATCTCCCTTTCTTTTCCCCTCCATCTCACACCTTGTCTCCTTGCTTGTTCTCTAACTGAATAAATTTGCAGTGCTCATATAACTCCGGGCCACCGTGTGTCTTGTCAGCTCTCAGCAGGGGAACATCTATAATATTACACCCCAGCGCTGCACTCCCCAGCTAAACCATGTCACAGCGCCGCTCTATCTAATAAACAGATGTCTTTATTGATCTGAAGTGCCATATCCTTCTCTTTTCCCATGCACTCAGCTGAAAAAACTTTGTTAGGAGCCAGCGATAAGTGTCACACAGGCTTGGGTTTTTATATCTCAGTTACCACTGGAGACTAGAGAGTGTCCCACCACGGTATATTGAAAGGTTTTGCAGGGTCAGAGGAGATGACGAGCTAAGAACTTAATAACTCCGAGTGTGTTTATAACAGAGAGCCGGGTGTATTATTGAGAGGGTGTGTTTGTGTGTATGTTTGAGGGAACTGTTTGGAGTGGTGTTAACAGAACAGCAGACTAGTGATGTTGAATTGTGTTTCTTGAACTGCTACATCTAATAGGGTCATGTTTCTATACATTCACAGACTATGTAGCATCTGTAATGGATACTTGCAGCATAAAATGCTGAATAACTCTGCAATGGTTAGTTTACAGTTTTGACACAAGTCTGTTTTGACATGTAACATCTGTTCTGATGCATTGTGGTCTGTTGCTGAGGGCAGTTGCCATAGTTTTGCAACATTTGGGCCGTGCAGTCATGTACATGTGTGTGTGTGTGTGTGTGTGTGTGTGTGTGTCAGGCTTGTAAAGAATTCAGAAATGAGCTGAGGATGACTTTTAAAATCCAATTAAATTCCTGAATCTGAACTGAGCACATGAACTGAGGTAATAAATAGGATGCAGAATTATTGTTGATAAAATTAGAATGGAAGGTAGTAGAATGAATTTTAAATACAGAGTAATTCATAATACTGTAATTTTTTAACAAAAGCATATTTTGTCAAAATTAAAAAAAAAGCATATTTTGTCAAGACAAACTTTGAATGTAGACATGACAAAACTTTATCTAACAATATAGGGACCAATTCACACCATAACTATCTACTTATTAGCATGCATATTACTAGCATTTTGGCTGTTTATTAGTACTTATAAAGCACATACAGTATTCAGCATGACCATATTCTACATTCCTAATCCTACCCAATACCTAAACTTGACATGTACCTCACTAACTATTAACAAGCAGCAAATTAGGAGTTTATTAAGGCAAAAGTCATAGTTAATGGTTTGTTAATACAGAGAATTGGGCCTTAAAATAAAGTGTGACCAAAAGGTATTTGTGAACTTATGATCAGCTGTTCTTGTTTTAATAGTTAATATAACTATTTTTGAATTTTTCAGATCATTGGTCATCAAAGCTTGGTAAATATTGGTCACAAACACAATTTTTAAAAACATTTGTAAAAATCTAAAGAACCTTATTCGAATATATAGAACCTTTTCTGCCTTTGAAAGGTTCCATGAATGTTCAAGGTTCTTCATGAGAACCATTGATGCCAATAAAGAACCTTTATTTTTAAGAGTGAAGTGGGATTTATTGCATTAACCAATCATAGCCAATCATAATCAGTCATATCCAATCATATGGCGATGGAGGAAAGTGAGACGTGGACTCCCACTGTAACTTTACCTGGTGGTGTCGCTGTTGGACAATGTTTCTTAGGAAAAAACAAGTAATTTGTACACTTTTTAATGTTGTATCTTGTAATATTGGAATTGTTTTCTTGCTGTACTACCATTTTTTTTCTCATCCAATATTTTGAGGAGACTCTGCCTCCCTTGCCTCCTCGGAGGAAACGGCCCTTATAAATAGCATTAAACAATAATAAAACAATAAGCCCTAAGAAGCCGTGGTTTTCAGTGAATTTATTACAGCTAAGGGGCGTTGTTAGGCACGACGCGAAGCCCCCTTAGCTGTTATGAATTCACTGTAAACCACGGTTTCACGGGGCTTATTGCTTTTATAAAACGGTTATTCCGTGTACGTAGTAAGGTTTCACAAAATGAAACGGAGCAAATAAAGTGTAATAATATAAATAAAAACAGTATTCTTCCACCAAACAATGTAGTTCCTCAGAAACAGTTGTGGTTGCGACAAAGTGGTTGCCAAGCAACTAGGGGTGTGTGATATTGACAAAAAATAATATCTCGATATTTTCTGGGATTTTATCGATAACGATAATTAGATTATATTATGTTATTGTGGTGGTATCTTAAGGACTATCATGGACAGCTGACTCCTACCTTTTTTGATATTCTTCATATTCTGTGTGGTGTTCAGTTCATACTGATTGAAATTTTTCTTTTCCAATAAGTTTAAATTGATTTTTACCTGTTATAGGCATTTTAACCTTTAGCATTTTTTTAATTATCTTTTGAATCAAATCCTTACATCTGAGCTGTTACCAAGCAAATGAAATCTGTATCAACAAAATTCAACAAAATCTTTCCAATGCAGAGGAAACATAGAAGTTGCATCTGAAATGGCATTTAGATGTATTCACACACGGTTTAATGCAGGTCATGAATGCATTTAACCTGCAGTTACAAATGCATGAATAATGTTTTGATATTTTAAACATAAAACGTTGATTACTGATATTTGAAATTATTTAAATAATAAAAAGATCATTTTAAATGTGGAATTAAAACCGCCAATAGGCGTCAGCAAGACACAGTTAATAAGTGAGTCATTGCGATTGAACTGAATCATTTAAACGGTTGAATTATTCAAGAACGAAACACTGTCATGTTGCTTAGAGATGCGAAACAGTGCTGTGGCTGTGTTTGGAATGATTTTTGTTGGCGAAATAAAGCAAAAACAGCAATATGGTGTCTAAAACGTAAGTCTTTTAATTCTTGCCTTTTGAACTGTTGTAAAAATATCAATATCACATTTGTACCCATGGTAATTTTCGGAGAAGAAAACGGCACTCTTCGTGTGACATTAATTAACTATATGAAGTGGAATAAATCTATACGTTTTCTGTCCCCATGTCTTCAATTTGTGATCATTCTTAAATGTATTTAATAGACTGAATCATGCAGTGAAAGAACACCCTGTTAATGTGTATGCGCACTAGTGACACTGACACTGACACAACCCATCGGCACATGTCACTAGTGTCAGTGGCACATGCCACTCTCTGCTGACTCATGTCACTGAAAACCGGAAGTGTCACTGGACGTGCCACTGAGCAGTGGCGTGTGACAGTGGCGTCCGTGCGTCAGTTGCCATGTCACTTAATGTTAATTCTGCCTCTTCACACAAGTCTAGACTTCACATAATGCGTGCAGTCCACAAAGCATGAGTTTTAAATGGTATTTGCAAAATACTCGATAACGTTAAATTGAACATGATTAAAACATCAATTACGATATTATCGCAGACGATATATATATATCGCACACCCCTACAAGCAACACACAAAAGTAAACAAAGGTGTATGTTTGTAGAGTATTTTACAACAGCTTTTACAACAGCTCAGCCAATCAGAATCAAGGACCGGAACTAAAGTATTTTTTTTTTATAAATGCACCTAATTTACCAGAATGTATTACCTGTTGAATGTCTTTGAAGTACTATCCAGTGCAGTCCTCTTCCAGTTATTTCAATTCATATTTAACTTCCTGTTGAGGGACAAACAGGAGAAACAAAGCAATTCATCAAAGTACCAACAATATTCATACTACACTCATGAATTGAAACCCAGTTTTTCAGTTCTGAATGTGTGTATATGGTATGGATGGGCAATCTGTGGTCTACAGGAGAGCTGAGGTGTTCGTCCGTGTCCATCATGAGCATTTTAGAGCCCTCAAGCACCCCTAACAAATTTAAATCTGACCTTGGACAGCACATCTTATCATCAGTTTAATGAAGCACCTGCAGCCCATGTAGACTCATGATTGAATGGGGAACACGATTCCAGGTCATTATGTTTAAATACTCTGACTCTTTAATGACGCACGCTTATTACTGATTTGGGAACTGTGTGAGGTCATTATTCAAGACATTAGTGAAATCTTGTCTCTAACACGACAGAGACCGAGCAGGGGCTGGTCATAATGTTTTGAGCTCTGTTAATGGAAGAAGTTGCTATCAAACAGCAGGGAGATCTACTGCACATGGTGTCGACGAGGTCAAACACACATTTATCTAAATAAAGACTTATCATTGATGTCTATTGTCCTTAAATTATTCACAATAGATGTCTAACCCAAAAATGCAGCTTTTGGCATTTTAGATCTGTATTGAGATCTCTTCTGAGACCCTAGAGCTTGTAGAGTCTTTATTTGGTCTCATTGATTTCTGTGAAAAGTGAACGAGACGTTAAAGAGTTTGTCTTTCCTAAAGGATGACAGGCCTTGAACCGGACTGGTTTATGCTGGTCTAGTTGGTTGGCCAGCAAGCTATTTCTGGTGAAGCCTGAGGACCAAATGCGACAAAATATGGATATGAACACATTGATTAATTTCAGAAGGCCTTTATTAACCCACTGGAGCTGTGTGGAGTTTTCGGCTGTGTGGCTTTTTATGATGAATGGATGCACTTTATTGGACTTTGAAATCTCAACAGCCATTCACGGTCATTATAAAGCTTGGAAGACCTAGGACATTTTTTAATTTAACTCTGATTGTATTTGTCTGAAAGAAGAAAGTCATCTATGATGAGGGAGAATAAATAATGGGGTAATTTTCATTTTTGGGTGAACTATATATCTTTAAAAGCTATTCAGTAAACTACTTTAAGATCATAAATGGAGGAAAAATAGTCATTAAAAAATGACAATTACCCTTTTTTTGTGAGATTTTGCTGAAATCATAGGATATTTATAACAAGAAGTAGCAAGGTCAGAAACGCACACAAAGAGACAAACAGTTAAATTCTAGAACAATTAGTGTTTGTCCTTATTACTGATCTGAGACAAAGGTGTCACACATACTCAAATACAGCACGATTTATAACAATTAGACTCTGCTCTTGTCACTGATCCGTGACCAAGGTGACACACGCAACAGCATCAGTTGATTTCTCCGGTTCATTTCGGTATCATTAGAAAGGCAGAGGTCGTTACCAAGTTTAATTTGCCGTGATGATGTTTTGGTCAGCTGCAGAAAGAGAATTACCAGGGGCGGAATGTGTTCATTTGGATTTTGTAGGGTTTATCTAAAACTCTGTGCTTGCTTTGTATTCACATCATGTGCGTGTCTTTATGTGTGAGTGTGTGTGATGTATCACACTCACCATGTGTTAACACTCCTCAGGCATGTGTGGGTGCCTCACTGTGGAGTCATTATTTCAAACAAGCACCTATTCTATTTTGGAAAGATGTTTTTTAAGGAAACATTTTAAATATTCTAACTGACAATGAATGTCATTAGATGTTAATTCATTATAACGTCTAAGTCTGTTAGGATATTGTGAATTTGTAAGGGAAGAAGGTGACAGCATGGAACCATTTCAAACCAAATAGCTCCTTTCGTTTTCTAGAGTGTTCTAAAAATGTATTTTAAATTCATTATTATTACATAATTAATTATTAATTATAACATTTTATTTAAAGATAATTGGTTACATTTTATTTTATTATATTATGTATAATATAATATTATATATATTATATTATATATTTTATTACTATATTAATTAACTACATGTACGTAGGGTTTGGCTTAGGGTTACTTGCATGTAATAATGAATAATTAATTGTTATTATAATAATAGTAGATGTAACGTGTAACAGGAACACCTTAAAATAAAGTGTTACCAGATATTTTTTTATTAAAGATTAGATTTTAGTAAAATCTTTAATAATGGATTTTTAGATAAATACATTTTAATAAATATTAAACCCTATATATAGAGGAGAGAGAGAGATTTACATTTATTAAAAAATGTATAAAAAATTAAATAAAATAAAATATTTTTTTATTTTAATTAAAAAATAATTTTAGGTTGGTGGGTTTTTTATGATTTTAATTTAAATATGATTTTGTTGAACATTACATTTTTAGACTTTAAACATTACATTAATTTAAATGAATAGAAAACCCAGTACATATGTTACATTCATTTAGCCATTCATTCATTAATTTGGACAATTTCTAGAAATTATTTAAAATTTTAAATCAACACTATTGTATGTGACAATAATATATTTTTTTTAAATTGCATTTTTATATTTCTAATTTATTTATTTATTTAAATTTTATTTCAGTTTTAATTTCTACCTATCTATCTATCTATCTATCTATCTATCTATCTATCTATCTATCTGTATGACCCTGGACCACAAAACCAGTCGTAAGAAGCATGGATATATTTGTAGCAATAGCCAAAAATACTTTGTATGGGTCAAAATTACTGATTTTTCTTTTATGCCAAAAATCATTAGGAAATTAAGTAAATATGATGTTTCATGAAGATATTTTGTCAAATTCCTACTGTAAATATATCAAAACTTAATTTTTTATTAGTAATATGCCTTAGTAAGAGCTTTATTTGGACAAAGGCGATTTTCTCAATATTTGATTTTTTTTTTGCACCCTCAGATTCCATATTTTCAAATAGTTGTATCTCGGTCAAATATTGTCCTAACAAATCATACATCAGTGGAAAGCTTATTTATTCAGCTTTCAGATGATGCATAAAGCTCAATTTCGAAAAATGGACCCTTATGACTGGTTTTGTGGTCCAGGGTCACATATATATATATAGTTAAGTTTTAAAAAATGTAATGTTTTGTGTTTAGGGCACTCTGTCCTTTGCACCTCTTTCATGAAAAGACTCTACATTGTCTGTGTTATTCTGTGTTCTTGTTATTACATTTTCTTGCATCCTTATTACTTATGAACATTGAAACACACACACACAGACAAACACACACACAAACATATACCTGCCAACCTTCCACTCACATAAAGAAGTCAATTTATCAGATGTGTCACAAGCACTAATAAAAAGGCTGCTCTTTGTCATTTAGCGACACGTGTGTGTCTGTGTGTGTGTGTGTGTGTGTGTGTGTGGGAAATGCAGTCTGTTTGTACACTTCACATCCACACGTTGCTTGGCTCAGAGATAGTGAGATGACACTGGCATGCCTCTCTCTGCATACATTTCCATAATCAAAGCTAATATGGCTTCACCCGGTGTGTATTTTAAGTTTATACTGATGTGTGTGTGCATGTGTATGCGCAGAGGTGGGGTGTGAGAATGCGTGGGCACCGGAATATTAATCAGATGATAAATTGAAAGCGTGTGTACAGAGTGTACGTGTTGCGGTGAAGATGGAGGATTTAAGATATCAGAGAGCGTGTGTTTGTGTGCCGGCCCATCCTGTGCTGGTTAATAGACCGTTTACTGTGAGCGTTTGATCCCAGCAGAAACTGAAGGGCCACAGCAGCAGCCAGGTCACAAGAATTATGAGACACCGTCGCACCAGGTGACAGTAAATCTCCTCACTCCACACTGCATGAGTTTAGTATCGCAGCCCCTTTTAAGTGAAAATTACCTTACTGATATTAAAATCTAAGTGAGATGACACCCCACACAGGACAAACACGGCAAAAATCTTAATGGCTCTCACAGAAACTATGTTCCACACTAAAGCGCTACTCAGACAGGATTAATTGTCCAAACAGTTATTAACACATGGCGTCTGTGATGTACTGCTTTGGACGTGATTGGAATCTCAGGGGTTTCTCACACTGTGCTTAACCCTGGATTACTGTCATCCCAGGTAAAGTTACGTGTTACACGTGTAATTTAGAAGTGGGGTTAGTACGGCTTTTTCCCCAGGCTTATGAATCCTAGTCATGGAAACACTGCATGTTGTAGAAACAGTTGTTTCAGCTGTTAAACAACAGTACAATTAATTGAATGCACTGAATTTCTATCCCTCACAGCCTCATTTTCATTCCTGTCAAAAATTAAAAATGGCGCTACCCTGGCTATGAGGATGTATGAGGATTTGTAATTCTAGAGCTGTGATTTAAACAGGTTGTGTGCTGCATTTGTCCAATCAATAACACCGAAATCACAAATATGCAAATAAGAGCGTTAACCCAGGTTTTTCAAATGTACAGTATGAAATGTCAGTTAATTAATACCTACACAAAATGCTGGGTTAAAAACAACCCAACTTGGGTTATTTGGCATCCCAGCGCTCGGTAAATATTGGACAGAGCACGTGCTGGTTTTTTTGACCCAGCTGTTTGGGTTAAATGTTTTTACAAAACATGCTGGGTTATTTTATTTAAGTATACTGTTGTTTAAAAAATATTATATATCTGGACTGGAACTTATAAAAAACACAGAATTACTAGAGACAACAGCATCAATCAGAAGATGAACATTATTATTAAGCAATAACACATGGACAAAATATAAGACAAATTGAATTTATTTTGGTGAATACAGCATAGTTTACAATATTACATACATTTAAACTCATTTAACAAGCATTTTAGACATAAAAAATGTAACTTTTAAAAGTTTAGTGTATTCAACCATTCTCTGTAATCGCTTTTTACAGAAATAGCGCTGATTCTCGTGCCGGTGTGTCACTGAAATCTGAGCCAGTGAAGGGCTGCTGTTCGCCGGGGTAACTGCGAACTTCAGATGCGGCCTCGCGTTTCACTCGTAACTGAAAGATGCCGTGACTGACTCCAAAACCTGCCCATAAACAAACAGTACTGACATTAGAAACATATTTTAACATCAAATTAAATTAAACTCATATAACGAATAAAGTCCATTTATTTTATGCAAGGCAAAAGGTGTTTCCATCATGCGAAGTGGCCACTGCTAATGCAGCTGACTGACATCTCGTCCTTATGTTGCGTTGCATAAAATAAAACAATTTACAGCACAGCAAAGAGTTTATAAATGAAATAAAATGTATACAAACCTTTATTTCGCTGAAGAAGCACACTAAATCGGCAGCGCCGAGAACCTCCTGTAGAGGACTTAACAAGCCTGTGCTCTGACTGTAACTCAGCAGCTGTTTTGGCAGAGACAGGCTTAACCCAGGGTAGAAAAAATAACCCAGCGTTAAAAATGAGCTAGCAACTTAGTTACAGAGAAACTACCCAGCACCTGGGTAAAAAATATTAAAAACAACCCAATAAAATGACCCAACAAGTTGAACCCAGCATTTGGGTTAAAAAAATAACCCAGTGTAGTGTGGAATTAATTGTTAAGCCCTGGTATATTATGAGCAGTGTGAAACATGAGGTAAATTGGTATTGTCTGTTGTCTGAATGTGGTGTGGGTAATGTGGTCTGGATGTGCGCATCATGAAACCAATTGAAAAAGTTAATTTATGTGATATCATGTGTATATAAATATGGGAAGAATTAAATTGGACAGATATATAATAAAAGTTTATTAGGCGGAGAAAGGGACATTTAGTTTCACAGGTATTGGTATTCAGTTAAGGTCAGAATAGCAGAAACACTGTGAAAAATTAATATACCACAATCAGAGACATTTCTATACAATTGGGGTAAGATTCCTCAGAGGACCCCTGAGTTAGATGAATAACAGTAGGTAATTTGCTCTGTAATTTTTCTGAGATTGTGTAGGTAAATCACAGACATGCTCAATTCAAGTGGGATTAAAATCAAAAAGTCCATCTGTAAAACACAAATTAACCTGACTTTCTCAGGGAAAACTTAAAGCATCTGAATAAAGCTCTTTACTTAAAAGTAAAAACGTTTTTGGAAGCAAATCATGTCTGTGAGGCAATAAAAAAAAATAAAAAGGAAACGTTTGTTGCTTAAAGGATATTCGTACTGCAGTTCAGGAGACTTAATAGAGGTTTCCCAGCCGAGGAAGAAGGGTCTTATCTAGTGAAACGATTTGTTATTTTCTAAAAAAATTTACAATTTATATTCTTTTAACCTCAAATGCTTGTCTTGTCTAGCTCTGCTTGAACTCTGTGTATTCCAGTTTAAGACAGTTAGGGTAGGTTGAAAAACCCCCATCTCATTTTCTCCTCCAACTTCAAAATCTTCCTACATCACTAAAGAACTGACCCAGTGTTTACAAAGTGAACACGCAAGGAGGTCAAACACCCTTTTGTCAGCTTTGTGGTGTGTGGGGAATGAGGAGTATGACGAGGAGGTCCAGAATATGCACATTTATTAGATAATCCACAAGGAACCGGAACGAACAGGAACAGCAGGAAAACAAACGCAAACACAACGTACAAGACATTAAGAACCGACAAACCAAACGGGGAACAGAACCAAACTTAAATACACAAGCTAATTAGATGAGGACAGGTGTAATCGATTAGACAATGACATCATAATTGGAAACGGAACAGGAAGGACCAAATAAGGGCACACAAAGGGAAAAACCAAAGAAACAGTCCACAGGGGTGTGACATTACCCCCCCTCCCATAAGGCGCGACTCGCGCCATGACAAATACACCAGGGAGGGAGGCTCGTGCAGGACAGACACAGGAGGGAGAGGAGGTACGCCTCCAGGGCGGATCAGGGAGCTCAGGGAGCCACAGCAGAGCATAAAGTCCATCGTGCCATGGCGGGTCAGGGAGCTCGGGGAGCCACGGCGGAGCATACAGTCCATACTGCCATGGCAAGTCAGGGAGCTCGGAAAGCCACGGCCGAGCATACAGTCCATAGTGCCATGGCGGGTCAGGGAGCTTGGGAAGCCAAGGGTTTCTTGGGGGAACTTAGGGCATAGTCAGCCCAGGAGAGTACAGGAAGGCCGGGCTTAGGAGGCGCAAGCACAGGAGGGCGCTCGGGAGGCACCGGCACAGGAGGGCGCTCGGGAGGCACCGGCTCTGGAGGGCACTCAGGCGGCGCCAGCTCTGGAGGGCGCTCTGGAGGAAGCTCCAGCTCTGGAGGGCTCTCTGGAGGAAGCTCGGGCTCTGGAGGGCGCACTGGAGGCAGCTCGGGCTCTGGAGGGCGCGCTGGAGGCAGCTCGGGCTCTGGAGGGCGCTAAGGAGGAAGCTCGGGCTCTGGAGGAATGGACGGAATCAGTGGAGGCTTGGGAGAGCTGAATGGGACCAGCGGAGACGAAGGAGAGCTGGACGTGACCAGTGGAGATACAGGAGAAAATAATCCACATAAGTCCATAATGTCCTTAATATTAATTTGGCTTGCCATATTTGTAGCCAATAATCCAGAGCGCGGGGGCGTGGCCGATGCCGAAGTCCGTGAGCGTGCCGCGGTCCGAGTCCGTGAGCTGGCCGCGGCTGGAGTCCGAGAGCTGGCCGCGTGCGGAGTCCGAGAGCTGGCCGCGGGTTCTGGGCTGAGGATGAGGGAGGAGCTATGGAGAACGGGGGTGAGCAAGGGAGGACCGGAGGGAGTGAGCTCGTTGGAGCAGCGCGTGGAGGACGCTGGCTGGTGGTGAGCTGGAGCGGCCGCGTGTTTACAAATGGGGGGAAGATTAGAATCTTCCACATCGACATAGAAATTGGAATGACAAAGAGCAAGGACATAGTTGATAAATTCCGCAACCGGTTTGTGGCAATCGTCAGGAGTTATAGAACAGAACAGTTTGTCATCGTTTAGCCCCATTTGAAAACATGCGTTGATCGTGGCGTCGCTCCAACTCACCAGGTGACATACGCTCAGAAATTCCTCCAGAAGTTCTTCTGTCAGCTTCGTGGTGTGTGGGGAATGAGGAGTATGACGAGGAGGTCCAGAATATGCACGTTTATTAGATAATCTACAAGGAACCGGAACGAACAGGAACAGCAGGAAAACAAACGCAAACACAACGTACAAGACATTAAGAACTGACAAACCAAACGGGGAACGGAACCAAACTTAAATACACAACCTAATTAAACGAAGACAGGTGTAATCGATTAGACAATGACATCATAATTGGAAATGGAACAGGAAGGACCAAATAAGTGCACACAAAGGGAAAAACCAAAGAAACAGTCCACAGGGGTGTGACATCTTTACAAAAAAGTTACAACAGCGATGTAGGACAATTTTGATGTTGGATGAAAAATTGAGATGGGAGTTTTTCAACATACCCTAACTGTCATGAACCGGAATGCACAGAGTTCACACAGAGCTAGACAAGATGAGCATTTGAGGTTAAAACATATATAAATTGTCAATTTTATTAGAAAATAACTGATTGTTTCACTAGATAAGACCTTCTTCCTTGGCTGGGATCATCTAGAGCCCTTTGAAGCTGCATTTAAACTGCATTTTGGAAGTTCAAAGTCGCAGGCACCATAGAAGTGAACCTGGAAGTGAACTTTAAGAACAGTCATTATTTCTGCAATTTACATTGGTACCACTAGTGGCCCCAAAATTAGTAGCAGCTTTTTATCAAATGTTTTTACCAAGTTTCTTTTGAAATAAAAGTAAAAACAGATGAAGCATTTGTTGATTTGCGTGCAGAGCTATAAAAGTAATTTGGGCAGCATCGGTCTTGGGAGAATTAGCTGACAAATGTTCATATTGAAGTATTAGACTTTTGATTGCAGAATTTAGATTCTTTTGAAATCTGAAAATAGTTTGTGACACTGTTTAGATTCTCTTTTTAGATTCGAAAGTGCATGTGGTCTCTATTTAATCTCATTGCTATAAGAAATAGTGACATTTAATATGATTTTTTTTTCTCTGACTTTAGATTGCATGAAAGCTGGCAGAGTTTACATTTTACAGATTTTTTTATCCAAACTGACATTGCATTCAAGGTACTAGCCCTCTCTGTGACTCAAACCCATGACATTGATGTTGCCAGTGCCATTTTCTACTGATTAAGCTATAGGAAGGCTTGAATCCTGAACTGTTGAATACTGTAAGATTTAAGCCCTGCCATACATGGTTTTGAGTGCTGCAGCCATTTGTCTGGCAGTAGATAATGATATATCTAATGCTTGGCCCAAATAATTCATTATTTTCCTGTCTTACATTAATTATCGCACATTACATGTGTTAAAGATTATTAAGATGAAATTTTCTTTAATATATTACGAGACTCTGAGGGATGACCTCTGTTAAAGTTATTAGATGACTACAGTGTTGTGTGTTGTCTGTGCATGTGTGTTGATTACTATGGGATTGTGTTGATTCTCAGCTCTCACTAGTGTCAGTCAATAGCACAAACTAAGACTCCCTGGTGGCCAAAAGGCTGGCGGAATATCTAAAAACATGTCAAAAAGATGAGCAACACCATAAGCCATCGCTCCCCCTCCTTTTCTCTCACATCCACATGCAGACACGCGCTGGCATGAATATTATTCAGTGTCAGATTGAGTGAAGAAATTACGTGATGTCTAGATGTATGATGATGGCATCCCTAGTGCCACACAAAGGCACACACACACACACTTCGCTTGTTTACTTCCAGGCTTCTGGCAGGCATGTTCCAGGGGCAAAGGTCATGGCCATGTGGATGGTTGCCATGGTGGTTAGCAACCATTGCTGTGGTGTTGAGACTGACTTTTCCAAGCTTAGACTGGCATAATTAATATTGGCTTGAACCCCTTGATGATGACGCAGTCCAGCCCTGTCTGGCCAAAGGCAGCCTAGCGGCCCTCGTAATTCGAAGCACAACCTCTGCTATTTGCAAACTGGAGCATACTGGCTACACTCTCTTTCCCTCTCACTCTTTCTGTTTAGTTCATTTATGGAATCCTTTTGTTTTAATTAGGGCTGTCAATCGATTAACGATTTCAATTCAGCATATCATTAACCAGCATTCCATTAAAATGATATGCTGATTAATCTAATTAATTGTAATCACATACATAAATATTTGATAAGAACAACTCGAATAAAGGTAATTGATAATTAGACATTTGAAGGTTTTTGAAGTCAATATATTGTATATTGTATATATGTTTTATTTCTATATTTTTGGACATAAGCCAGTCCATTTTGCAAAAAAAAGCTCTGCTCCTGTTTGGTTACTGTTTTAGACAAACTCTACAGAAAATCCTATAGGAGTTAGGTGGAAATTTCTGTAGACTTTGAATGTGGTAAAAATAGTTTAGGAATTTTACCTGGCGGACCTGAGAGGAGCCAATGCCTCCATCACGATATGATTGGATATGACTGGTTATGTTCGGCTGTGACTGATTCACACAAAATATCCTGCATCTTGTGCATTCTGCATTTGCAAAACAGTCTGAATGAACAATATAATGCTGTTAATGGGAAGACTAGGTAAAAAAGTAAGTAAACAACTCACACACTTAGTATAACCATTTTAACACATCAAAAATAAGACTTAAAATGGCATGAAAACATGATCTGCAGGAGTTTTTAGTGAGTAATCAGCTTGGTAAAAGTTAAATCTCTGTGTTTGTGACCATTATTTACTGAGGTTTGATGACTGATGACCCGAAAATGTAAAAAAATAGTTAACTATTACAGTGAATAAGCTGGATAGATTTTTTTTTTTGGGAAATTAGTACTTTTATTCAGCAAGGATGCATTAAATAAAAAGTAACAGTAAAGACTTTTTTAATAATATAGCTGCAAGCAGCAATTACCGGGTCTCAAGCACTTGAAGGCATTTTAGCATATGACAAAAGACAGCAAGCTTTTAACCACTAAATCAATGATTTTAAAAAGCATTTTGGGCAAATCCAGGTAATTTACCATAGAAATATTCTGTTTTTTAATGTTTTATAGCACCAGCTGTGGTCCTCCTAAAAATTTTGCATGCTTGTTTAGAATCACCTGTCTCATGTGCTCACCAGGTTTTGTGAAGTTTTGAGTTTTCCTTTAGGCTTTATAGGATTCTGGGTAAATTTTGACAGGCCCCTTTTTTAAAGTACCCCATTATAGCTTTCCAAAGGGTAAATTTCAACATTTTTGTTGATAATTATTGGCTTACGAAGTCCAGAGAATTGTACTGCAGTGTTTTTTCCAGATTGAGCCAAAAACCTAGCACTAGTTTGCAAAAGTAGGTTTTTTACGTCTTCTCCATAATTGAACAAACAATGACAGCAATGACCATTTTTTTATAATTATTGACGTTCACTCTCCAGAGAATCTTCCTGCACTGGTTTGGTTCTGATCGGGCAGAAAACCTAGGACTAGTTTGCAAAAGTAGGTTTTTCAAAAAATGCGAAATACCTGAAAATTTCACCAGGTTCACAATCAAATCTGAGACATGTGTTTTGTCCAGTGTGAGACAAAGATTCCAAACGACATTAGACACTTGAGTCTGCGACTGACAGTGTAGATTTCCTACTTTTGATCGCTGTAGTCACATTGTAGGCGGTGTGAGTACTACCATCCTTCCAAGTTTCAAGTCTCTACGACTTACTGTTTGCACGATCAGTTTTACATGGAGATCGCTGATTCGTGATCCGCTATGCACTTGAACCCTTAATTATAATGTTTGAAACAAAATTCTATTTCAAATAAATGCTGTTCTTTTGAACTTTCTATTCATCAAAGAATCCTGAAAAAAAAATCCTGCCATGATTTCCAGAAAATATTAAGCAGCACAACTGTTATCACCAAATCATTACAGTGATTTCTGAAGGAATTTTCAGCAGCCATTACTCCAGTCTTCAGGGTCACTTTGCCATCACAGGAATATAAAAAAAACTTAATAGCTAAGGTTTATGTATAATTTATCATATCACTATAGATTAACAAGTTTAATTGACATTTGTAGTTTTACTGCTTCCAAATATTTTTTAATGCACTGCAGGATTGGAGCTAAAATCTGTGCACTGTCGGTTGAGAGGGGTCGTTGTTTTGAGAGCGAGCACCCTGTGATCATTCCGTTAGTAGATGTATGTAACTAGGACAAGTGCTGGTGGGGTGGCTGCTTGATTCTCTCTGGCTCTGTATCAGAAGCTGTGATGGAGCGATAGAGGGATAGACGTGACGAAGACGTTGATGGACTGATGAAGAGCACTGTTCTTTTGTCAAGAGCAATGAACGTTTAAAGCGCAGTCAGACACCTGCTCATGTCACCTGTGCGCTGTGATTTTTTGCTGTACATGAAAATGTTTAGGTTTGTGCGTTCAGGTGTGGTTTCATGGAAGAGTTCACATGCAAGATGTTGAGATTCATGATAGCGGCTGTATTTATTCATGTGTGTGTAGCATTTACAGGCACATATGTGAAAACATCATCTCGTAGTTGTGGTTGGGGTTTATTTCTACCTGCCGGGAGTGCGGGGCTGAAACTGGATTATAGGTTGATTTATTTGAAGTCACTTCACTCAACAGCCATCTTGGCAACTATTTTCTTGTCACGCAAGGATGGCTTCTTCCTACTTTAATAGGATAAAGACCAAAACCACCAAAACTGTTTGTCAAATCACGAATGCAAATCCAGTTCAGCTAATGCAAAATGTGTTCTAGAGCAAACAGACCGATGCCTCAATTCTAAATTGGCTTTTTAAAAGCAGGACTTCATTTTATACAGATCCTGAGTATTGTGATTCATTTTTTACTATTGACCTGTTTTCTCTTCCATATACTGTCTCTCTGAACCCACTAGACTTCACTGATGAAACTAATTTCATTATTGTTTATTATACTGGAACAAATTTCAGCATTTTTGGAAGATCAACTTTTTGTAAATTATGACATTTTACAATTATGTCAAAAGTATGACAAAGAGGATGTTTCTGTAACATTAGACACTTTTTATGTCCCAGGGAACATTGTTTATTTATGCACATTTAATCTTTTTAATTTTCTTCCTCCTTCTTCAGCCTTTTCTTCCTCCTCCTCCTTTTCCTTCTTTCTCCTTTTCCTCCTTCTTCTTATTTCTCCTCCTCTTTCTCCTTTTTTTTCTGCTTCATCAGCTTCTTCTTCTTCCTCCAACTTCTCCTTCTTCTTCTACCTCCTCCATCTTCTCTTTCCTCCTCATCCTCCTCTTTCTTCTTCTTCTTGTTCTTCCTCCTTCTCCTTCTCCCTCCTCCACCTTCTCCTTCTCTCCTCCTCCTTCTTCCTCATCTTCCTCCATTTTTCTTCTTCTTCTTCCCTCCTCCCTCCTCCTTCTCCTTCTTCTACCTCCTCCTCCATGTTCTTCGTCCTCCACCTTCTCGTTCTCCTTCTTTTCCCTCCTCCTTCTTCCTCCTCCTCCCTCCTCTTATTTTTCTTTTTTCCCTCCTCCTCCTCCTTCCACCTCCTCCTTTCTTTCTCTCCTTCTACCTTCTCCATCTTCTTCTTCCTCCTCCTCCTTATCCTTCTCCCTCCTCTTCTTCTCTTCTGCCCCTCCTCCTCCTCCTTCTTATCTTCTTCCTCCTTCTTCTTCCTCCCTCCATTTTCTTGTTCCTTTTCCCTCTTTCTTCCTCTCTTTCTCCTTCTTTATCTCCTCCTCCTCCTCTTTCTCCTTTCTCCTCCTCCACCTTCTCCGTCCCCTTCTCTTCTTCTTCCTTCTCCTTCTCCTTGTTCATCTTCTTCTTCCTCCCTTTCTACTTCTTCCTCTTTTTTTTCTCTTCTCCTCCTCCCTCTTTCTTCTCTTTTTCTCTTCCTCTTTCTGCTCCCTCCTTCTCCGTCTTCTTCTTTTCTTTCTCCCTCCTACTTCTCCTTCTCTGTCTTCTTCTTCTTTCTCCCTCCATCTATCTCTTCTTCCTCTTCCTCTTCCTCCTCCCTCCTCCTTAGTCTTCTTCTTGTTTTTCTTCCTCCTCCTACTTCTCCTTCTCCTTCTTCTTTTACTTCTCCTCCTTTTCCTTCTCCTTCTTCTTCCTCCTCCTCCTTTTTCTTCTTAGTCTTCCTCCTCGTTCTTCTCCTTCTTCTATTTCTTCTTCTTCCTCCTCTTTCTCCTTCTTTGTCTTCTTCTTTCTCCTCCTCCTCCTCCTGCTGCTTTTTCGTCTTCTTCATTGAAACAGATTTGGAACGTAACTTTTAATTTTATTTTTTGTCCCAGACCCAGACTTTCCATCTTCAAATTTAAAAGCTCATAATATTCATTATAATTTGACTGATTTTATTAAATCTAAACGAAGAATAAAATAAACATAAATAATTTTTATACATATTCATTTATTTATATGTTTAACATAATATATAATTTTTAAAGACAATACGTGTTTTATTCTAAAAATGTTTAAAATGTATTTTTCACTACATCATTTCCAATACAGAACACTATTTTGTGTAGAAGTGTTTTGAGACAGTTTTATATCTAATAATAAGAATGGTTTGTTGTTCTTTTTGTGTTTGTTGTTTCATCTTGTGTATATTGCATGTGTTTATGAATATGAATAAGTACACATTGAACTGTACAAACATTCACAGTTTGCTTATCTAGCATTTTTTCTATCTTGTGAAAGCTGTTTGCTAAGGAGAACCTTGACATGGAGACCAAGCGCTTCGTGAATGCTGAACTTAATTTTCATGGTATTTAAACTGAGATTAATCTGATGCTTTTTGAATGGATGCTCTGGTTCCCCAAACACTGTTTCAGCCTCATACCTGTCCTGCGAAGTGCTCAGAGCAGAATACAGTGACCATCATTTGCCGTCATAAATTGGATCTCTGACTTAATGTGCTGTCGGTGCCACTGCTGTGCTTTACTTTGCTACGAGCACACACACTCACATACACATGTACACACACACAACTCCAGTCTAATGTTCTCTGCCCAATCCCATCTCCTGCCTCAGCTTTAGGTCCGTCCAGTAATCGTTATTGGCCATGGTAATTAATTTGTGTAGCAGCAGCTGTTATTGTGTGGAAATGGAGGCTGAATCAAAGGGAGTGTATTGATGTGATAGAGGGATGAAGTGAAAAGGTGTGGAGGGAAAACTGAGAGCCAGCAGCATTAGAAAGGATAGATGGAAAAACCTGACAAATAAGCTCCGTTCCAAAACCTAGTGAGCTGCCTACAGAGACAGCATTTTAAGGCCTCGTAGGCAAGCTTCCAACGTGAAGACTGTTGAGAGAAAATCTAAATTATGCTGCCTCCTAATACACCTCATTTTTGCCAAATACTATAGCAACTATAAATGCAATTGCAATACCAGTGAAAACAATTCATCCAACATGGTGTATGATTTAAGATGTAAATTTAGTATAAATAGTGGTGGTTGATTTCAGATAAGCTGGTATAAATTTGACAATTATTTTAAATTTTAAATGATCATATTGCATATAATTGTACAATTCAGTGTCTAAAATTTTGGCATTGCAAGAATCCTGTTTCCAGTGGCTTTGTTATGACAGTTTCTGAATATATGAGGTTTCATTCCGGTTAGCATGCATTAATAATTTAATATTAATGCAGTAGAAGGCAGCTCCCGTAGGTGTTGAAACAGAACTTTAATGTAAAGGAGAGAATTTGCCGTGTCTCAAGGCATTTGCATGATCCTTGATGCTAGCAATGTCAAGGTCACAGATTTGATTTTCACTGAAAGATGTGCAATGCAAGTCCCTTTGGATAAAGACATCTACCTAATGCATTGTATGTGCATGTAAATGTAAGGACACACACATACACAAACAAAGATTTATGATTGGGGGTGTTATTTCATAGCTTTTACATTGCTTTGATATCAGTCCCATGGATGGAGAGGAGAAGAAAAGAAAGAGAAGATGAAGGGAGTGTGAAAGAGGGTGGGAGGATTCTGCTCTTTCACCATTACAGCCCCACTCCTCCCCTTCTCTGCTCCCCTGATTATGCTGTTGCTGAGGATGTAGAGCACATCAGTATTGCCTGTATGGTCCCAGCCTTGCAGACTCAGACTTTCGATGATCAGTCCTCTTCACTGCTTATTCTGTCCAAGAATACACAGCGTGAGGTCTGAAATTTTAAATTTACTTGCTACTAAGTGTCCCAAACTAAGGTCTGGGTTTAGTCATTTTTTAAATGTTTTAGAAAATCACCAAGGCTGCATTATTTGATTAAAAACAGTAGTGTTCTGAACTGTTTTTCATGTTAATGTATTTTAAAATGTAATTTATTCCTGTCCAGCTACATTTTCAGCAGCCATTAGGCCGTGTGTCCACCAAAGCTTTTTTCCTGAGGCGAGCATATTTTTTTCAATTGGGAGCAATGGGAGTATTTAAAAACAGCAACAGCGTGACGAGGCGGTGAGCGTTTACTTCACACTGAGCACTGCGTGCTTGGGATTTTTTACTGGTTGCTGAGAGTTGAAAAATGTTTCACTTTAGGTAAAACGCAGTGCTCATCAATGTCACTTTTTACCCAGTCATCCATCCAATTGTGGGAGAGGAGAGATGGGACAAATATCACTAGAGCTGGGTTGATTACTTACGTAATCCATTACATTACACATTTGAGGTAATTTAATCAGACTACTTTTAGGTTACTTTTAGATTACTTTTGATCTAAATTCTTTATCACATTGATTTAAATAGGATAATCTTGTACAATATTGACATAAAAATACAAAGAGTAAGAAAACATATTCCGTTTGTTGAAGTTAATTAAACATTATATTATGTAAAGGCAGAGGTTGCACTAGACTTCAACATTGTCCGTCATTTTGACGGACAGGTTCATAAAAATTCCATCTTAATCTATTATTAGCTGTCATTTTAATTTTCATATTTTAATTAGAATAAAACATTTAATTGCTTTTATTTTTGATCACAGTTTCGTTTTTAATCATGAACCCACAGGACGACAGCGCAGTGTTTAAAAAATACGCTAGGGCTGGGTAAAAAAAAACGAAACAAAAAAAACGATTTCTCGATTTTAATAGATTCTCATTTTAATAAACCAATATCGATTCTTAAATCATAACTGATCTCTTGGTCTGTGCTGTTTTCAGTTGATGAATGGACAGTACATAGTGCGTCTTCCTTCCAGTAAATAGCAATAGGCTAGGCTTTGTGTTACTTTTGATATAAAACAAAGTTCCTTAGGAAATTCAAGCAATAAATACCGTTTTGGCGCTCTTGAATGTGGCGTGATAGATTGTTGTAGCTTCTGTGTACTCGCCTGTGCGTAGTCAAACACATAGGAAAACATTCGTGATAGTTTTGTTTTTGTTCTGGATCCCGTGCTCTGCTGCTACACTGGAGCGCAATCGCCACCAACTGGACAGGTGTGGGAATTACAGCTTCAATTTACAATAGACCACCCTCAGTGTAATCTCTCAAAATGACGGACGGTCTTCAGATTTTTCCGTCACTGATAAACAATTTCTGTCAATGACGGAGAATTTTCGATTAATGTGACCTCTGCGTCAAGGTTTCCAAAACTATTGTTTGTGAAGGAACTACAGGGGGTTTATGAAAAGCTAATAATTAATTCAAACATGAAAATGTTACATTAAAATAAATCATTTAACAAATCACTAAAAATAAAAGAAAAACTTACTAAGAAAATTAAATGTTGTTATATTTGTTTACTTGCATGTCATGTGAATATAACCAGTGTCAGAGAACCAGTGAACATGCATATGTGATACTTAAGTATTAAAATATTTATTTTAAAATATCAGGTGGAATTCAGGTAAATATATTAGGTAAAAGATGATCAGATGTCAAAAAAGTCTTTGGATAAGAATTTGTGAATTTTAATGTGTTTGAAAGACAAAATCCTTCCAAAGACGTAGAAATACTTGGTTAAATAACATACAGAGTGATAATTTAAATAAAAATGAATGTGCGCATCAGTAGTTGATGCAATATTGAAATGGTCAATGGTCAAATTCTATGTAGCCACCTGACTAACGACTGATCTCTGTGTGAATGTCCAAAAAACTGGAAGACTTTTGGTAGGCTGTTTTGGAAAGGAAAATTTAAAAGATGAAAAAGAGGAAGTAGGGAGAATCAATAAATTATGAATAATTGCTATTGTGTAAATAATATGGAATTGTGTAATCAATAAAAAATTAAATGTTGTCTGATTACGAGTATTTTAAAATGTAGTTTAATCTTATTACAAGTACTTCATTTTCTAACTACAAGTACTTATTTTTTTCTAATTACAAGTACTTTATTTTTTAAATCTGGTTACGTAATCCAGATTACATGAAATGACTTGCATCCCAGCTCTGAATATCACCAACCATCACATTCTGCTTTTACAATGACTGAACAACAATGGAGAAGAAGTGGTCTAAATAGTATCAATGTATCAAGTATCAAGTATCTCAGAGTATCAATGTCTATACCAGATGACTTCTCCAGACTACAACAATATTAATATAAAATATATTGCTTGGAGGTACATTTTGTTCACCTTGGGTCTAAGTGCTGTGCTTCCAAAGTGCTGTCAATCGCTCACAGCTGGGCATTTTCAATAGAGCGCCTGCCATTTTCAGCTGGCTAAAAATGCTTTGGTGGGCACATGGCTTTACTCCAGTTTTCAGTATCACACGATTCTTCAGAAATCGCTCTAAAATTCTGATTTGATGCTTGAGACATTATTATTCATTCATTGTTCATTCAGACTGAAACACAAGAGGCGGGATTCATCGCATGAACCAATCACAGATGAAAATAACCCGTCATATCCAATCATGTCGTGACGGAGGCATTACCACATTCATTTTCACTTACCCCCCAACAAACCCACCGCACACTTTAGGGGGTTTGTTTAAACTCATTGAGCTCAGGGGAGGCGAGAGACGTGCTGTTGTAACTTTACCTGCTGGTGTCCCTGTTGGACGTTGTTTCTATAGAACAAGTGATTTTTATACTTCTCAGTGTTGTATTTTGTAATATTGGCATGGTAGCACAATTTATTTTTCTCATCCAATATTTTGAGGAGACACTGCCTCCCTTGCCTGCTCAGAGGAACCACCCTTGGTTCTAAATGGATTATTGTTGCATGCCCAGCATTTTACTTTGAGAGTAGATAGACAAATTACTTGTCACTCGAAGCTTGTTAGCAACTAGTTAGGACACAATGTGAGATTGAGACTGCAGCAGCAACAGTAGCAGTGCTTGATACATGAGCAACATCATTTGCATCAATTTCTATTCACTTTTCATTCCATCTGACAGACAGAAAGGGAGAGAAAGAAATAAAGGGAAGAAAAAGACTGTGTAAGCCACCAAATAACTGAAATTGAGAAAGCAACGCAAAACAGCATTACCATATTTTACAGCGCAGTTTTGCATATATGTTCACTTAAAAATGCACAGATACAGACACACTCACACAGTTGTACACAAACTTGGTCATTCATCATTGATAAAGGACTCAGACTGTGAGCTACCCTGGGGCCTAAACAGTGGCTTACTCACACAGAGAAGTAGAGGAAAAAAATCTCTATCTCCCTCTCGCTCGTGCTCTCTGTCTCTCTGACACACAAAAACCCATTTATCATTGATTTTATATAAGAGTGATTGGGATGAGATTCTCTTTTGGATTTTCTTGATGTCTCTTCTAGTCTTCTTTCTGTTGGTTTTTCTATTTTCTGTTTGTGTTTGGAGTTTCTCTGCACAGGAGAGTATATTGTAATTGGCTAGAGGGTGTTGGCTCTGTGGGCTGCACATGTGTTGAATATGCAACAGTAACAGCCTCACTTGCTTTTGAATATTAATGAATGAGAAATTGTGGTGGCCGCTCTGCCATTTTTAGGAGCTGCTGTGCTGGTGCCGGTCTTTGTAATACAGTAAAAAGACTACAAATGTAATGACGGTTTAACACAGGCACACACGCACTTCATCAGACAGTGATTAAGCAGATATGAATGGTGTGTGAGTAATGGTTGTGTCTAATTAGCACGGCGCTGACTGCCGCTGACCCTTCACGGAGCGGCCGTGTCCCAGCCCACATTAAACCCCTGTAAATATTTGCTTTTAACTCTTCCTCATCTGTTGTTTCCAATTTTGTGCTCTGGTGGGCTGCGACCACTTATTCATTCCTCTGTGTGTGTGTGTTTGTGTTTGTGTGTGTGTGTGTGTGTCCTATGAGTGGACAAAGGTTATCCCTTATCCCTTATCTCTCTCTTTTTTCTCTAAACTGGTTGTGGGGAATAGATAGAAAATAGTTTTGAAACTAGACTTTGAATCGGCAGTGGGATTAGAGGTTAAAGGAGACATTGGATTTGCATATAAACGTGTCTTAGCATTGTGTGAACACAACCAGCCTACAGTGATATGACATTATAATGCTCAGGCCCCGCCCACGACCACTGATGGACTCATTTTCACCCTCAGCCAGCTGTACGCTGTCCACCATTTTCTGGTGCTCGAGCAGCTGTAGTGACAACGTTTTGTACGCAATGCAGGTGTAAAAGTGAACACAAGAGTCTTTGTTTTCACCCGATATCAGAGCCAATGAGGATGCAGTGGATTATTTTTTTTTTTGATGGTAACGCACCACCGAATACAGAAAAAATGTAAGAGGGGGCGGGGTAAGCAGTAGCTCATTATCATTTAAAGAGACATGCACCGAAACGGATCGCTGTGAACACAGCTGTTTTTGACAAGGTAAAAGGGTGTTGTTTTATATGACCACTGAGGAATTTTAACCAAAGTATTTTGCAGACCCTAATCTGATGTCCCCTTGAAATCTCTCCTAAAAGTCTTCTAAACAACTCAGATTGTTTAAGATTGATGTACTTTATTGGTATGACAAATGACTTTGTTGAATCATTTGTGTTAAATATAGACATAGGTTTTAATTTTATGTTTGAGATGTAAAAATTAGGGGCAATATGATATCATTTGTAATCATATGTATTCTTACATACTGTAAAGTGTTGTAGCACGTTTATGTGCTACATGTTCAGGTTTATATGTTTAAACACTAAAATGTGAATTAGCATCTTTCATATGAACAGCTTCAGAGATGTAACATTTTTTACAAATACTTTCAGTTCATAAAATATTAAATTGATTGAATTAATAGGCTGAACTGACAGTTTTTGAGGGGAGAAAATGTTAGTTTTTTTCATATATTTTTGAATCTCCTATGCTTCCCAAAATTGCATTTATACAGTAAAAGCACAATAAAAATATTATTTTGAATTATTATTTATTATTACAATTCAAAATTACATTCTAAAATATATTAAAATGGAAAACAGTTATTTATTCCTGTGATGGCAAAGCAGCAGTTTTCAGCAGTGGTTATCACTACTGAAAACAGTTGTGCTGCTTAAAATGTTTATGGAAATGGTGATTGATTGATTGACTTTTTTAGAAAACAAAAATGGTTCTATCTACAGAAGTCTAAGGAATACAAAAACTTTGATGCTCAGTATCACAAAACTGCTCAGAATGCAGACAGAACCGTGTAATTCCAAGGTGGCAAAATGTAAACGTTTTTCTGTCACTTTTGATCAAATCAATAAAAACGTGCTGAATAACAGTATTACTTTCTTTCCAAACTGATTGTAATATATGTATTTGAAGTGTAATATAAGGATTTGTAAAGGTCCAGACCTCTGTAAATTTTTCATGTTCAAAAATAAAATTTGTTTTCTGAATTACTAATTTGCTACTAAACTCCTCATATGGATGTCTGTCATGTAAAATTCAGTTTAGACAGTTTGCAAGAATATTTAGCGTCTGTGGTATGAAAATATCATAAGCATTTTTGAACTTTTAATTTTACACTTTGGAAAGTTCATTTTCATTTTTATTTAATTTTTTGGTTTTTGCTTGTTTTAAAGGAAAAGTCCACTTCCAGAACTCCAGATTCACATATAATGTACTCACCCCCTTGTCATCCAAGATGTTCATGTCTTTCTTTCTTCAGTCGTAAAGAAATTATGTTTTTTGAGGAAAACATTTCAGCTTTTTTCTCCATATAATGGACTGATATGGTGCCCCAATTCTGAACTTCCAAAATGTAGTGCTTCCAAAATGCTTCAAACGATCCCAAAAGCAGTTGTAAACGATCCCAGCTGAGAAAGAAGGGTCTTATCTAGCGAAACGATCAGTTATTTTCATAGAAATAATACAATTTATATACTTTTTAATGTCAAATGCTCTTCTTGTCTTGCTTTGCCTGAACTCTGTTTTTTTTCTGGTTTATGACAGTTAGGGTATGTCGAAAAACTCCCATCTCATGTTCTCCCTCAACTTCAAAATCGTCCTATATCGCTGTTTTACCTTTTTTGTCAAGGGTGTTTGATCTTCTTTGCATGTTCACTTTGCAAAGATTGGGTCGGTACTTCTGCAGCGATGTAGGATGATTTTGAAATGATTTTTGAAGTTAAGGAAGAAAATATGATTGGAGTTTTTCGACATACCCTAACTGTTTTGAGTCAGAATACACAGAGTTCATTGAGAGAAAAAGGCAAGACGAGCGTTTGAGATTAAAAAGTATTTAAATTGTATTTTTTTTTTAATGAAAATAACCAATCATTTCGCTAGATAAGACCCTTCTTCCTCGGTTGGGATCGTTTACAACTGCATTTGGGATCGTTTGAAGCCACATTTAAACTGCCTTTTAGAAATTGGGGCACCATAGCAGTCCATTATATGGAGAAAAATCTTGAAATGTTTTTCTCAAAAAACATAATTTCTTTACGACTGAAGAAAGAAAGACATGAACATTTTGGATCACACGGGAGTGAGTACATTATCTGTAAATCTTTGGTCTGGAAGTGGACTTCTCCTTTAATAGCAATATCTGGAAACACTGCATCGTCGGCACTTAAACTGACAGTAATCAAAAAAGCCCACGGACAGGTTATTGCTGAAAGGATACGACACTCGCTAAGAGAAGTTCAAAAAATACCATGATATTATCTGTCATAAACATTATCAATGCTGTCAAAAACAGTAACACTTAACACCAGTACACAGATTTGTAAAACAAGTAGGTTACAGAATGAAATGAAATACATAAACACTAGCCATATAGAAGTCTATGTCAGTATAGTCGTTCAATTTTCACAAATCACAATAGTTAATGAAATCAAATCAATAGTTATGAATAGAAACTATAACTATACTATGTATTGTTGCATGAATAATAAACAACTGATAAAATTATCCACCCCTAGCTATAGTAAAGTATCAGTGTTTATAGGGTATTTAATGTAGGCTAGTTGTATTTGTATTTGTACCCCCGGAACTCACTAATTTTCTAATCCTGGCTACGGCCATGGCTGCAGATGCACAAAATACTTTTACGTTTTAGATTGAACATATTCACATACTGTATTTTGTTCTGCGTTACCTTGAATTGCATTGAAGGTAGCAAAGAACAAAATACAGTACATTAGTTCAAAGAAGAAACAATAGACTCTATATAAAACAGCTGAAAAACAAAAGATCATTTAAAAATAAAAATAACCCATAATACAACCATTAGTGATAATTATAGTTCTTTCTTGATCTCTCTCTTTTTTAATGCTTTTAGCCCATCATCCATCTGTGCTGTCTTTTATTCACAGATCAATGGACAGATAAGGGGGACAGAGAAATGAGATAAAGTGGGGGGGAGAAGGTACCGACAGGTTGTGAATGTCTTTTGACCTGACCGTCAGCAGTTCTGCTATCAGTTGGCTGTCTGACACACACATACACACACACTCGCACACGTCGTAACCACTGTCATCTCCAGGGGTGCTGAGCAGCCACGAAACCTCGAGGGTCTGAATGAGGGCGCTTCTCAGAACCGCCCCTGCACACATCTGTCCTCCTTTATGACACTCGCTGCAGGTATCTGCTGTCTCAGACACAGACAGGCCTGGTGCGAGTGTCTCCAATTCACACCTCACAGTTCCCCCTTCAGATAAAGCAGCGTATATGTGAGCGTGAGAGAGTGAGAGCGTGTGTTCCTCTCTCTCGCCTACTTTCTCACTTGTAGCCTGTTTCGTCCGTCTGTCTCTCTCTGTCTGTTTATTTCTCCCATTCATCATTTTCCATCACACCCAGAGGGCACACAGCACGGCCACAACTGGCCAATTTAAGCCTTGTAACGATGCCAATCAAGCAATTAAGACCCAAACAACCTGTGCGCCCCCCCTCCAGCCCCTACACTCATGCCAACTTTGTGCCCGCTCCGGTCCTGCCGTTCTTCTTACTCTCTTGCCCCGGCTGCAGGGGCATCAGCTGCTGCTGGACCCATCCAGCCCTCTGATTAAACACAGCGCACACTGGCTCACGATCAGGGAGGTGACAAGCTCATTAGTCTGACATAAGCCTTAATTACTGCGTCGGCTGATTCTAGATCAGTGTGGAACGGAATAGCAGATGGATATGTGGGAAAGGCATCGCATGGGAGTTGATTGACATATGTGATGAACTGTCAGAGGGTAAATGCAGCAGTTCAGCAGGGTTATGAGCCACAGGACCCTGGTGTGGGTTCTTTTGCATGAGTCATGAGTAGTGTACGAAAGCTAGTTTGAAAATGTAGCCTGCTAAGCTACAAGCTACCCGCAAAGTAGCTAAATACAATCAAGCTGTACTATTGTTAGCTAGCAAAACGGAGCAAATGCGGCCGTCAAATCAAATGGTGGCTACAAGTAGGTGGTGCCCATCCTAAAGGGCCTGCATCCCACCAAATTAAGGCATTTTAAAATTCACTTTTTGACTTAGATATACTTAGAATTTTCTCTAATTGATTATTGGCTATTTAACTGTTGCACAGAAGAAGAGCTGTGGTCAAGGGATTCTTTATCCAGAAATGAAAATTCTTTCATCATATTACCCTTTTGGCTTTCATTATGGCCAACAAAATACAGATCTTTTGAAAATATCTTCTTTTGTGGTCCACAGAAAGGTTTGTCATCTCATAGAGGTTTGGAACAACACAAGGATGATTAATTGCTGACTTTTTTATTTTTTATTTTTGAGTGAACTATTCCTTTAACAGTCAATGTATGTATGTTAATTAATTAATTAACTAACATTTTTGTAATGTTGATATGTGTATTTGTAAATTTTCTTAATTTTTAGTAGTTTTAATACTTTAACGTATTTAGGTTACCAGCCAAAATGTTTAAGTATTAAAATTACTAAAACTAAAAATTGCACATATCAAAATTACTAAAAAAAAAAATTACATTAAAAAAGCTGTGTGTGTGTGTGTGTGTGTCAATTGTTAATAATTATTATTAATAATTAATAATTATTTTATAAACTTTAACATGTTTAGGTTAGTTGCCAAAATGTTTAAGTATATAAAAATAATTAGTAATGATTAATAATTATTAATAATAATTAACACACACACATATAGTTTTCTTTTTAATTTAAATTTTAGTAATTTTGATGTTTATTTGTCATTTTTATACATTTTTTATTAGTTTTAGTACTTTAACAAATTGTTTGACCAAAATATTTAAATATTAAAATTAAAATTACAAATAAAATTACAAATACACATATCAAAATTACTAAAAATTAAATTTAAAAGAAAACTGAATGTGAGTGTGTGGGTGTGTGTGTTAATTATTAATAATTATTATTAATCATTACTAATTATTTTATAAACCTAAACATTTTGGCAACTAACCTAAATACATTGCAGTATTAAAATTACTAAAACTAATAAAAATAACATATCTATCTATCTAACATATCTATCTATCTATCTATCTATCTATCTATCTATCTATCTATCTGTCTGTCTGTCTGTCTGTCTAAACTAAACTAAAATAAAATAAAAAATATCTATCTATCTATATGTCTATCTATCCGTCTGTCTGTCTGTCTGTCTGTCTATCTATAAACTAAACTAAACTAAACTATATATATATATGTGTGTGTGTGTGGTAATTATTAGTAATTATTATTAATCATTACTAATTATTTATATTTATTATTATTATTATTTTATAACTTAATTTTTGCTTTTAATGTTCATTTAAATGTTTAGTTTTTCATTTATTTCAGTAGTAGGCATTTTTATGGAATTAACAGTTGCAAACGGATTATAAAATTGCATAATTCCAAATCTAAATTAGGTTTGAAAGAGCTGTATGTTTCTTAAGTTGTTGCTTGGCAACAGTACAGTAAGTCAGTCTCTTATTTTACTTGGCAAAGTGCACAGTTAATTCCTATTATTAATATGAATTACACTTATTTGTTATATATTAATGTCACATCACGTTTGTGAGAAAAAGGTTCAGCTTTGTAATATGTTGTTGTTATTAGTACTAATTGTGAATGATGACTGTACAATTAATTTGTCAGGAATTGAAAAACAAAGATAGAAATAAAAACAAGTAGGAAAACGTGTTCATTTTCCAACCACAATTGGTACAAATGCAAATATGCCACCCTTAAATTGATGCAAAATACAGCTAGTAGGAACAGCAAAAACACTATCATAGAGTATTAAACAGAAGTATTTAAAATATTAATTTTGATACAAAAATGAAGACATAAAATTCATTGTATAGTAAGTGAGTAGGAGCATCCAAACAAAGCGGCGCACCTAAATGAATCAGACATCCAAGCACTACATGCTTTTATTGCCTTAGATTGCTCAGTTGTGAGGATGTTTGTGCAATACAGTATGCAATAAAAACAGGCATGTCGTGCAACGCTGCTGGAAAAAATAGCTTGTTATTTGAAAAGCTACACAATTTTGAAAACCGCCGAACTTCTGTCACGCTACTGAGATCGCAGTTTAGTTATTAGTGTCGCTACTTTTAGTTAGTTACGAAACACTGATCAGAAGCTAGCCATGCTCTTGCTGTTCCTTTCCATCTCTAATCTCTGTCATGTTTTCCCCTTATCTTTCTCATGCTCTCCAGTGTTTTTCACGCAGCCCTCCTTTTCTCCTGATCAGTTTGTGTGTATTATTGTGTAAGAAGAGTGTGTTTAGTGTGTAACTGTGTGTGTGTTGTGCAGTATGTTTGGTCTCTAAGGTTTAATTAAAGAGCAGCCAGAGAATCCTGTCAATGGTCCCAAGACTCCCCTCAGAACCCTAGAGTCATCCTCTTCTATTTTACACTCCACAGAACACGCACACATACACACATACACACACAGACGGCTGATAAAGTGCCGAATTATGAGAGGGATAATATAGAGAAAGATGGTTTTCAGTGTTTTTGACAGAGTTGTTCCTGTTATACCTTTGACCTCTCCAACTTGAAAAAGAAATATGCTTGTGTTGCAAATTGAGGACGTATATTTTCAAGTGATGTAACTGTATAACATTTTAATAATATAAGTATTTAGTAATTCTGTTTTTGTTTTAGTAAATAGTTTTTATCTGTAAATTGTTTAATCATTTTATTAAATAATCATAACATTTTATAAATATTTTGTGTTTGTGTGTGAGTGCTCAGCAAGACTGCATTTATTTGATCCAAAGTACAGCAAAAACAGTAAAATTTTGAAATATTTTTTTTCTATTTAAAATAACTATTTTCTATTTGAATATATTTTAAAATGTAATTTATTCCTGTGATTTCAAAGCTGAATTTTTAGCTTCAGAAATCATTCTGATATTCTGATTAGCTGAGTAGATTTTTTTCAGGTTTCTTCGATGAATAGAAAGTTCCGAAGAACGGCATTTATCTAAAATAGAAATATTTTGTGACATTATAAATGTCTTTATCATCACTTTTGATCAATTTAAAGCATCCTTGCTAAATTAAATTCTATAATTTCTTTCCCAAAGAAAAAAAAAATACTGACTCCAAGCTTTTACATGGTTTATATTTACATATACTGTTACAAAATCTTTTTATTTCAGATAAATGCTGGACTTTGGATCTTTCTGTTCATCAAAGAATCCTGAAAAAAAAGTACTCAACTGTTTTAAATATTGATAATAATAATAACAATAAATGTTTCTGAACAGCAAATCAACATATTAGAATGATTTACGAAAGATCATGTGACACTGAAAATTTAATGACATTTTAAAATGTATTCAAATAGAAAGCAGTTGTTTTAAATAGTAAAAATATTTCACAATATTACTACCTTTTCTGTATTTTTGGATCAACTGAACACAGGCTTGGTGAGCAGAAGAGAATTCTTCAAAAAAAAAATTTTTACTGTTCAAAAACTTTTGACTGGTAGTGTGTACACACACACACACACACTCACAGAGGATTTCATTTTCTAATATTTTTTTTCCAATATATTTAGTCACATAGTCTAAAATAAAGGGGCATGAGCATGTATTGCATAACAGGAATGAGTTACCCTTTATTGCATACAAAGGCTAAATGTGTATACATATCTTCTATGCAACATTTTATCTTTATTGAACTTCATTTACATAAGGGTGGGAAATGAATGCAAACTTAGCACAGCATTGAGTCTTAAATTATTATGAACAAAGTAGGAAGAATTATAGTGCAATAATAAGAGGGATAGGCAGCTCAACTGTTTTATTCCTTTCGCATTTCTGTCTGACCTCCTTAAATACCACATTACATATAGACTAGTGGGGGATTTATACCAGAGTTGCTATTGGGTTTTTACAGCATTTATCCGTATTTAAAGCGCTAGTGCCTGTACAGGCCCCTGAGCGAAATACCTACTACTTTTTTCTCTCTCTCCAATCCATAGTTCAATAGTCCAAATTCAAATAGCTTTATTGGCATAACAAAAAGACAGACACACGCGCGGCGACAGCGCTGCACTAGAAACACTAATGGCCACATTAAATGAGACTATTATAGGATGGTGATAAAGTAATATCACTGGAGGAGTCCATTCAACATGATGATTGTTGCCACATTAACGATGATGGTGATGATGATGGTGATGATGAGGAAGCATTGTTTTGCTTTTTAAATAGCTTGCCATCCACATTTACTGCACCGAGGAGGTCCATAATACCTGCAGACAGCTCTCTATTAGCATTCCCATTCCTCCCAATGGCCGTTTGAAATCTACCATCACTGCCAGATTTTTTTTTTTTGAGCCAATCACCTCAGCTGCAGGAAATGACATCATGATAATGCTGAATCCATCTGTTCCTTCTCCTACCTTTTGTAATGTCTCTGGCCTGCACCTATTTGTGTCCTTCGGTGCTGTTATATATGACATTCCTGTCATCTCAGGAGTTGAGATTTAATGCCTCTTTCCCCATTAGTTTTAAAGTTCACTGCTTATGCTTGACCTTTTGCCCTCCATCTTGTCCGGACTTCAATTCTAAACCCACATTAAATCCATTCACATCGCATAAATCTCTCTCTCCTCCTGTTTTAGCTAACCGTTAAAATGCTTAAGCGTATAAGCTAAGCGCTCTTGGCTAAATGCTAACACCATTTGAAACGAACATCAAAGTTTTAAAGCATCAATCAGCTCTCTCAGGCGATTAGAGGCTTTAAAAAACAAAAGATGCGTTCACGGGCGAAATGCGTCGGTTCTTAATTAGACTTCATATCCGCACAGATGATTTCATTCAGGATGTGAGAGCTAAAACATCTATTTTTAGTTTGTTAGTCACAACTGAGTGATAGAGGCTCTTTGTGTGGGTGTTTCGAGATGTTTTCCTTTACATCACTGTCTCCCTGTCTCTGTCTCATTGTGTTTATGATGCTCATAATGCCCTGAACGAGCCGTCTGAGCTGTCACTTGCCTGCAGTGATGCTTTTTTTCAGGGCTTAGATGTAGAACTCTACGGGAGGCACTTGAACTGCTGAGTCATTGAATTTTTAAGCTACATATAAACATCGAAAAACATGTTTGATCAGAAATATTATAGAATATTTTCAGTTTTCTGTCTCAAATGCAATCTAGCCTTGTCATCAAAGACTAAAAGGTTATAAGTTCAAACCTTCTGGAAATCCTTCAGTTATCACCACTGTGAGCAAGAGGCTTAACAGGATAGTTCACCTAAAAAAGAGTCACTCGTCCTCGAGCATAGTTGCAAGCCTGTATGACTTTCTTCTGCGGAACACAAAAGAAGATATTTAGAAGAAAGCTGCAGCTGTTTTTGGACTTAAGGAAGGAAAGGAAAGGACGTGACATGTGGCCAAGTATGGTGACCCATACTTGGAATTTGTGCTCTGCATTTAACCCATCCAAGTGCACACACACAGTAGTGAGAAGTGATCAAACACGCGCACACACGCACACACACCCAGAGCAGTGGGCAGCCATATTGCTATTTCTGCAGCACCCGGGGAGCAGTTGGGGGATCGGTGCCTTGCTCAAGGGACTCACCTCAGTCGTGGTATTGAGGGTGGAGAGAAACACTCCCACCATCTTCAATTCCTGCCGGACCTGGGACTCGAACCCACAACCTTTCGGTTACAAGCCCGACTCCCTAACCATTAGGCCACAGCTGCCCCATGGCTGTGAAGTCCCCATGAAATCAAAATGAAAGTTTTTTGGCTTTTAGTATGAATATGTTAGCCTTAAAGTTATCTATAAGCTAGTGTGCTCCAAAACAACGACAAAATTCGCATTTACAAGATATAAGCATTCAAAACTCACAGTCTCTCACTTCCGCCAATATGGATCAACAATTTTAATGACATCACCCTGCACTTCAGCTTCTCATCAAAATTTCTGTCCCGCCCCTTACAATATAAATAGACGTTGAAGCTGCGGCTGAGATTGGTCACTTGTTCACAGTGTTAGTATTTTCTGTAGATCACAATGTAGGCGATAGAGAATGATTTAGACTGTAAATATGCTTTTGATTGGGGCAAATGAGGTCTGGTTTTGCGCTGTGTCTCCGGTCCAGATACGCGATAGCATGGAGTGGATCATATGCGCGAGTCAGCATATATTAAACGCTTTTGAAACTACACAGCCTCAGCATGATTATGATCACTATTTTGCTTTCGTAAGAGTTTCATATTGAATTTAGGGCTGTCAAATGCGGCTTTACCGAGCTCAACGGCTCGAGCAGATATAAATGAAAAGCTATTGGCTATTTTAAAAAGGGGGTGGCTGCTCGATATGTCCCACCCTGTCTTCCTGTTTCAGTTGAAATTACGTCAACACATAGAATAACGCTGCATGTTTCAAAGCACTTCAGTGGGCCTTTAAGGTGCTGTCACATCAGCAAACTTCACATGCAAATAAAGCTCAAATTTCCATTGATACTTATAATTGTCATCGATAAAACAATAACAAGAGTTCGATATAATATTTATGTGCCATTGGAACCGCATTTGAACCACACCACACGGACCATTTTTCAGACCATTTACTCACTGATAAGACTCGGCTTGCGTCCCAATTTGTATACTATCCATCCTTAATTCTATGTGATAGTAGTAATTTCAATACTATTTAAGGCAGATAAGGTGGATAGTATGCATATTGGGATGCAAGGCTGGTCATGCAACCACTAAACAGCGCTGTAAGATCCAGTGTGAAGCGCTTGAATTTAGTGAAGAGCACAGATGACTCTGTGATTTAAAAGCCAAATGAAACAGCACTGACAAACAAGAGAAACGCTGTGCGTAATACATTTAGAAGGCTTTTCAATCTGCAAATCACCTTCATTTACCATGGATTTACTGTAGTAACAGTAACATGGTGTTGTGGCAGAAATGTGGAAATTACAGTATTTTTTTTTTTTTTGTGATTATTCTATAGCATTTGTGCATTTATGCTAACTGTATTTAGACTATTTAGACTACTTTTTTCATACAAATGCCTAGATATCATATAGTTAACTTTTTACAATATTAAGGTGCTATATGTGTAGTTGTAGCTGTGGTTATGATGATGTAGATACATGCTAGTATGGAAGACCAGTGGTTAATTTTATTAATAGTAAACTCAAAACAGTCAGAATAATTCAATTTCCTCATATAAAAACCATGTTACAGATTTTCCTGGTTTTGATAATGAATATAAATTTACACCTGCATCCAAACTCATGCTACTGTCATATGTGCATTTCTAAAGTGTAAAAGTGTAAAGAATTTAAACATGTTTTACCATAAAGAAGAGTTTAAAACCACATTTAACAGTCAGGTAAAAAAAGAAATAAAGTTTTGAAATTTACCATGATAATTATTGATATTGACTGTTATGAAAAATTTTATTGTGCTATTTTTTTTTATTTATTTTTTTTGCCATATCGCCCAGCCCTAAGTGTACTGATGTATGAATCATTTCTCACACAAAATTTACTTTCAAGATAAGCAGCTTTCTGTTGGTCAGCATGGCAAATTTACGTTACCAAGTTGAAAACAAGCGAAATCCACTTGGAAAACTGTATTGTTCTCACACAAACTCCCGATCACACAAATTCCTGTTGAAATGCCTGGATTTGATGAAATGTCGTTAAGCAATGGTAAATGCAACCATACCTTTAGAATGAAAATCTGTGGGGTCCAAAACAACCACTGACCTTCCTAGTGAAAAATAAAATAAACTAAAATGTATTCAAAATACATTTATTTCATGCTAAGTATATTATAAATACATTTACATATTATGCACTTAGTAAAAATACCCTGCAATTGTACTTTTAATATTCCAAACTGGTACACTTAAAGTCTTCTCAACTGGAACAGCTAATTTTGTACTTAATGCACTTTAATTGTGCAGAAGTAGTGCTGAAGTCCAACTAAAGATATACTGAAGTATGTTTGATTGTGCTAAAGTGGAACTATTGCAAGTATACTTAAGGTACACTTTAAATATTTTGCATTTAAAGACCAATGTTATTTAAAGATCATACAATCCTCATCAATAGTGACATTAAAACATAGTTTAATATTAAGAAGCAGTACTCCAAATGAAGTCTAATTATAATTTTTATATCAGTAAGTCTCTAGTGATATGTCAATAAATATGTTAATAGACTTAAACTATACTTGCATTTTAAATCTAAGACTTTTTACTAGGGTTTTGTTATATAGGCACAAAAACAGAGACATTCTTCGAATGATCTTCTTTTGTGTTCTGCAGAGGTCAGAAAGGTTTGCAATGGTTTATAAATGATGACAGAATTTTCGTTTTCATGTGTACTATCCCTTTAGTCAAGGTTGCAGCATTTAACATGATACAAATTCGTGTGGTTCATACATGTGGTTGTGCATGTGCAAACTCGTAAATAAACCTTTAATTAACTCTTACCCTTTTTTGTTGTTCTTGACAGGATCAGCAATCATCTGCGTGACCTCTTTAACTGACCCCATGAGGACGGCTGTGGGAGATGGAACGTAACAGACTTCCCTCTTTTATTCTCTGCGGCATTACCACGATAACCCACCAGGGCTGAACACAACCTCAGCCCCTTGTCCACCCCAACCCTTCCACAATCCCCCCATTCCTGTCCTCCCTCTTGCTCCCCACAAGACCAAAACAAACCAGCAGGACCACTTTTTCTTATTCTGTTATAATAGTTTAACTTTCCTTTGCCCTTCACCCGTGACCAAGCGAAGAGGAAGTCAATAAACCAGCGAAGTGAAGAAGGAAAGAACAAGACAGTCATGTATCTGCCCAATGCCTGTAAACGTGATTTGGGCCATGCCCGCAATTCGGAGGCCACCCACGCAATTACTCTCCTCTGGTTGGCACTGTGGATCACCTTGGCATCGTGTCAGCGCATTGATCCCGGCTCCAAATATCCCACCGTCACCACAAACTACGGCAAGTTGCGCGGGATTAAAAAAGAGCTTAACAACGAGATTCTGGGTCCCGTGGAACAGTACCTTGGCGTCCCCTATGCCACGGCGCCAATCGGAGACCGTCGTTTTCAGCCACCGGAAGCTCCCGGGTCTTGGCAGGAAGTGCGGAATGCTACGCAGTTCGCCCCTGTTTGCCCACAGAACGTGCACGGTGTTTTGCCCGAGATCATGCTGCCTGTGTGGTTTACCGACAACTTGGACGTTGCCGCCACCTACATTCAAAATCAGAGCGAAGACTGTCTCTACCTCAACGTCTATGTGCCCACAGAGGATGGTGAGTGTCTGACACAACACAGCAAAGCATTATGGTTATATCTAATAGGGGAATAGAGTGCCCATCCACTTTTTCAGCAGCCTTGGTTCAGGAAGTATTTTCCCATAGGGATTTTAAAACAGAGTTATAAGCCGCGAACAAAAACCAACCAGCTACGAGGTAAATAACATATTTGAAGTAAAAAAATTTTTTTTTAAATCTGACAAAAAGACAAGACTTTAATAAGGGAAGGAACTACAGTCCCAATAGGCATTGCAAATGAAATAATAGGGAAAATGATGAAAAAGTATAAAACAGTTGATGTTGATTGTGGATACAGAAACTATATATTGCAAAATATGCACTATTACAAATATATACGTATAGGGAGGTTCACCCTAATATGACATTCGCAGTGCCTCATGGGAGTGGGCAGGTGCAAATGAGTTGTTTTGGCACAATCTGTTTGTTTTGAATCTCTGATTGGTGGGGTTTTTTTTGCAGAATCATAGGTAATTCATTTAGTTAACAACCTTGTAGGTCACAGTGGGTCGTCTTTAGTTTCCCTATGGAGAAAATGAATGGGGTTTTTACTTTCAGAGCCCAACTGCTGCACTCTGTAGAGTAATGGAACCTATAGACATGCATTTTTTCATGCATATTGTGCTGCATAATAGGTACTACAATATTTAGGGATAGCTCAAATATGAAAATTCTGTTATCATTTATTGTTGTTCTAAACCTGTATGACTTACGTATTATAATATATTTTAAACAATGTCTTGTTTTGTCCATCTAATGAATGTCAATGGGGTCCAGTGTTGTTTTGGACCTCATTGACCTTCACTGTTGAAACATTCTTCAAAAATATCTTTTTTTGTGTGTGTTCTGCTGAAGAAAGAAAGCCATACAGATTTGGAATGGCATGAGGGTGAGTAAAATTATGACAGAATTTTCATTTTTTTGACTGGACTACCTCTTCAACACTACAAAGTACTATACAGTAAAATTGAAATCATTTTCTGACTTTGAACTTCAGTGCAGCTTTACCAGACCTTGACTAAGGACATGTCCTTGCCTTTTCCCAGTTATGACCAGTCCAATGCACTCTGGATCAGGACTTGTCAGGAATAGTTTACCCTATGATTCACTTAAAGAGTGAGGCCAGCTGGAAAGACTAAAGCGTTCTGGGAAATTACTTATGCTCCGGTATAAGACGTACATTTACGACAAATAGTGGTAAATTGACGGAGAGTTAACAAACCAAAAAGTGACTGACTTTTTAGACTGAGGCAAAACCCCTCAACGTTTCTCTTTTTTTTCTTCTCCTCTTCCAGTTCTTTTTTGTCTTTTTTTTTTTTTCTTTCTTTTGAGAGAGAACAAAGTGGACAGATACTCTCAGAGGATGGAAAGAGCTGATTTGCGAGGAGGTGTTTTTCTCTCGCAATTAAGGTTCCAGCCGCCAAGTTGCCCGGAGAAACAAATCATTGACATCAGCAGTAATTTGCAATCTCAGAGCCCTTTTTGCTCCTTTCCTCAGTTTTTACCTCTTTTTGGCAGCCAGTGTAGGTGTTTTGTGTTTACAGTGGTAATTGTCTTATTTAAGCAATTCTTTCTATTATGAAAGATTGCTTTGTAATTTGCAATCTGTGTTAATGAGGAAAAAGCTATCAAACGTATTACCTCAGTATGTGCGCTATACATGCCAATGTGTAGTATATAATGCCTAATAGCACATTCCAGCACATTGCAGTCAGACTGAACATCTGCATAGGCGTGTGAGTGTTTGTTCACAGCAAAGACGCCAGTGTTATTTTCTTGTTTTTTTGACATCATCAGCAACGTGTCTCGTTTTCTTCCTTCCCTTTTTGCTTCTCTCTCTCGTTCTGTCTTCCAACACTCATTTTCATCCCACATTATCTCTTTCTCTGCGCCATGTGTCTTTCACAAAGCCCTCTGCAAATCTGCCGATTCCTAGATTCCCAAATGTGCCAGTTCCCATTTTCCCAAATCCCTAAATTCCCTTTAATCCACTCAGTCTCTCCCAAGCCGGCTAGCAATCCTGCGCATCAGAGACTCTATTTAAAACAAAATACGTTATCCAGTGCATCATGCTTCTGCACCAAATGGTGGATTAATTCCTTAATTTAGCTCTACATGACTATAAGTTCAGATCTAATAGCGGGCTCTTTTGTTTAGTTTTACATATGTAGACTAAGTCTATGCCTTAGAACTGCAGTAAAGATATACAGATTTATTCTTAGAAATGTATGCACGCTGTGCTGCAGTTGATCCATGTGAGAGTTAGAAGAGGGGGTGGACAGGAGATCAAAGCTACTACATCAGTTACTATATGTGGGGACCATCTTGGCCCCAAACTGCCCCAGGCAACTTATACAGCAGTGTATAGTCTCATTATTTGTCTCCCTTTGTTCTTGTTCCCCTGACTATATACGGTGACAGCTGTTATAGCCTCTTTTAGAGTAAACTAAAGCAAAATTCAGAATTCTCAGATGCCAGAAGATGTGCATTAACCATTTTATGTTTTTACAGAATGGAATCGATTTCCATAATTCCATGAAATTGTTTTAATGTTTTGAAAATAGTCTCTTAAAGGATAATTTACTCACCCCCATGTCATCCAAGATGTTCATGCCTTTCTGTCTTAAGTGGAAAAGAAATGAAGGTTTTTGAGGAAAATTCCAGGATTTTTCTCCATATAGTGGACTTTAATGGTACCCAATGGATTGAAGGTTCAAGTTGCAGTTTCAAAGGGCCCTACATGATACCAGCCGGGGAATAAGGGTCTTTTCGATTAGTCATTTTCTAAAAAATCCAGAAATGCTCATCTTGCAGTACTGTAGCTCTGCGATGCATGTGCGCGACTTCACTCACGATCACATAATCATTTTGAAAAGGTCACGTGTGGTTTGTTCTTTGTCTGTGTACTCCGGTACAAAAAGGTAAGGTAGGGCAAAAAACTCATTTTCTCCTCCAACTTCAAAATCATCCATCATCATAGTTCTAACTTTTTTTGTAGGGCGTTTGATTTTCTTTGCATGTTCTCTTTGTAAACACTGGGTAGGTGCTTCCACCTGTATCACACGTGACCTTTCCAACGTGACTATGTAATGTGTAAGGTCGGGCTAGTGCAAGATGAGCATTTGTGGTTAAAAAGTATGTAATTTTGTCAGTGCTGATAGCCTATCGATTAATGCACTGACATATAGTGCAACTGCACCTCTGTTGACCCGAGTTTGAGTCCTGACTCGTGGTCCTTTGCTAGTCCCATTCTCAACTCTCCACCCCATACTGTCCTAACTGTTTTTTTAGAAAACGACTGATCATTTCGCTAGATAAGACCAAGTGTGCCGCACAAGTCCTGAACAGTGAAGCCAAAATGCTTTGATCGCCCCGAGGTGGCTGGTCTCAGTATAGGTCATAATGCCCTCTCCATGTAATCTAATGGGCCGTCTGACAATATAAACAAATAAAATTACACTTTAAATAATGGTTTCCTCATTTTAGGTAGTTCTTATGCTGATTTATGTTCAAGTGTTCGTTTTTCTAATAAGTTTGCTTTTAGTTATTTGATGCTATAAAATAAGGGGTGTGGTGTCATGATCTTGCGATTGGGTCTGCGAGTTTGAGCGGGACTTTGATACCTCAGCTCCACCTCACAACACTACTGTGCAGACTTGGGTTCCAAATGAATCTCTACTGCACAGACAATCCAGCTCCAGATGATATATATGCAATATGATAGCGGCCATACTGAGATGTTTTGGCTTTACTTTCCTATAGTAGAAGGAAGTGGAGACGCGTCATCCATTTTTTTTTTTTACAGTCTATGGATAAGACCCTTATTCCCCAGCTGGGATCATGTAGAGCCGTTTGAGGCTGCATTGAAACTACAATTTGGACCGTCATCCCATTGGCCACCATTGAAGTCCACTATATGGAGAAAAATCCTGGAATGTTTTCTTAAAAACCTTAATTTCTTTTCAACTGAAGAAAGAAAGACATGAACATCTTGGGTGACATGGGGGTGAGTAAACTATAAGGAAATCTGTATTCTGGAAGAGAACTAAACCTTTTAACCCCCCCGACCGCTGCAAAAAACCGATTTGTTGAGTCAACTTAAAATAATTTGTTATTCCGCTGCCTTAAAATTTTAAGTTCAGTCAACTCAAAAAAAAGTTTAGTCAACTTGAAATGTTAAGTGACAACTTTTGAGTTGATTCAACGTACAGTTTTAAGGCAGCCGGGTAACAAACACAGCTTTTAAGTTTAACAAACCGATTTTTTTTTTTTTAGTCAACTCGAATATCTAAGTTATGACTTAGAACATCTTAACATTTCAAGTTGACTGAACTTATTTGAGTTGACTGAACTTAAAATTTTAAGGCAACAGGGTTACAAATTATTTTAAAGTTGACTCAACAAATTGTTCTTTTTTTTTGTTTGTTTTTTACAGTGAAGGCTGCATTTATTTTGCAGCCTATTTGTTACAATTTAAAATAACTGTTTTCTTATTATACTATATTTTATCATTTATTCCTGTGATGGCAAAGCAAAATTACTCCAGTCTTCATTCTAACATGAACTTTCAGAAATCATTCTGATATGCTGAAGTGTTGCTCAAGAAACATTTATAATTAAACAGTTGTGCTGTTTACTATTTGTGTGGAAACAGTGATGCATTTTTAAAGATTCTTTGATTAATTCAAAAGAACAGAATTTCTTTGAAGTTGAAATATTTTGTAACAATGTAAAAGCATTTACTGTCTCTTTTGATCAATTTGATGCATCTTTGATGTATAAAAGTATTAATTTAATAACAAAAAATACCCCAAACTTACCTTCTGCAACAAGAGGTTAAATATTGTGAAGCCTATTATTATTAAATCCTTGTTGTTGTTTTTGGATGCCGAAATTGCTTTTCGCTTTTTCTTTCATTCTTGTCTGGTGGTTATGGCAGGGCTGAGTCAGCCTGGGGAGAAAGTAGCAATACCTGTGGGAGTTGTTTGAAGGCCGGAGGCGGATGGTCAATCAGAGGCATGTGTGAGCAGGACTGATGGGTCGGTTTTAGCATGACTGTGCACTCTGCAGTCCACCTGATACTGTCACAGGCATGTTAATGCCACCAGCCTGTCTACTCGCTCTTCATGTCGATTTGACCGAGAGAGAACACCAAGCCTACAGAATTTTCTCATTTTTTAAGCAAAAATAAATTAATTGATCAGTGAATCAACAAGCAAGTAAAGCATTCTGCCTTAAAGGAGCTACAATAACATGCCATATATTGAAGTATCCCAAAGGCCAAGGAGGTAGAAATGAGAAATGGAAGAAAGAAATGAGGGAACACTTGAACAAAAGACAAAATTCGAATAGCACTCTTGTTTTCTATGGGAGCGAAATCAAAACTGCTTCGGAGAGCACCTGAGCGTTGGTGTGGAGGGCGTTTTTTAATTAGCTCCTGGAAGCTCTGAGGTATTCTGAATATAGACGGACCGTTGCGGGCCCCTTTGAAGTATTAGAAGCCGAGAAGCACAAAAACAGCTCTGCGACGCATGACAAAAAAACAAATATTGCGAGAAGTTTACAGGCTACAGCTGGAGTGTTTGAGATTTTGCCTTTAAACAGGATCAGTAGAGTATAAATCAGAGGTGGGCTGCTTTTGGCAGTGGCATCATTGTCATATTATGACCAAATGAATGTTTAGAGGGGAAAGAATAATTTAGCCTTCTCTCCCCTGAACTACTATAGCTTGTTCTTTCTACAGTTTCCCTCTTTTACTAAATGAAACCAAAAGGAAAGCTTCAATATTGCAGGAAGGTCGAACCAATGGAATCAGCCGAGGTCAGTTTCTCAGCTTAGAGTTTTTAGTGGAAAGTAATGAGAGCAAATTGGTAACTTTCCAGCTGAGAACGTGTGCAGGCTGACTTGAAATTGTGTGTGTGAGTGTGTGTGTGGAAATCCCAGAGCAGAACAGTTATATTGTTAGACTGCTGGGCCATGAGATTTTGGGAAGGAAGCGTGTGTTAATGAATGTGTCTATAAGGCTGTCAGCTCAAGAGAATAACAAATACTCAATTAAAAGAAAGAGATAACAGCTGACGGACACAAGAAAGAGAATAAGACGGGACGTGCGTAATAAAGATGTAAAGCGCAAAAATAAAGCATGAATATACTGCGAAGCAAGACCGCATAAGCGACAGTATTAAAATTAAAGTAAAAGGAACACTGAAACACGAGAGATGCAGAGAAATAGAGGGAAAATGGAGAAGGATGGAGATGAGAGCAGATATGTAAGGATAGATAACGCTGACACAGAATGAGGGTTTGGCAGGGGAAGGGGTCGCCTTGGCAACCCCTCAGCTCTTCCTGCGTGTAGCTGTCAGGCAGCACGTCAGAGCCGCGCGAGCGCGTGTGTGCGCGCGTCCTTGTGCATTACCACTAGACTCTCAATGAAGGAATTAGCAAGAGCTCTGCCACACACTCTATTTATAGCCAGAGAAGAGAGAACCACTTGAGAGAAAGTTATGAGGTGTGTGTGTGTGAATTCTTGACGTAGGCCGTCGTCGTGCAGATGGCGCATTGTGCCGGGTCGTGCGGTGCTTTCTTTCTCCCTCTCTTTTTTGCCTCACACTGAAACTCTCCTCACATGCTAACAAGCTAATTGGTTTGACATCAGTTGTCGTCGGAGGTGTCTGTACAGTTGCAGGCGATTGATGGAAATGAGCTTACTAAAGATCCCACTGACTTCTGGGACTGATACAGAAAGTACAGTGAATGAATGGACTCCATTAATAAACACGTACTGTATAGATTAGGTCTCTAAAAAAGCTGTTTTCAGGAGCGTCTAATTGCAACAGATGTAAAATGGAGGACGGGATTTACGCTAATGGCTGAATGCTGTTGTAAATTAATAGTGGATGACCAATATAGTTTTGTTTTTGGCTGTTATAGATTAAAAGCCAATATCAAAACCAGTCTTAGGTAGCACCGGTATATTTATAGCAATAGCCAACAATTAGTCAAAATTATCGATTTTTCTTTTATGCCAAAACTCATTAGGATATTAAGTAAAGATCATGTTCCATGAAGATATTTTGTACATTTCCTACCATAAATATATCAAAATTTAATTTTTGAATAGTAATATGCATTGCTAAGAACTTTATTTAGACAACTCTAAAGGCAATTTTATCAATATTTAGATTTTTTTTTCCACCCTCACATTCTAGTTTTCAAAATAGTTGTATCTTGGCTGAATATTGTCCTATCCTAACAAACCATACATCAGTGGAAAGCTTTTTTTTTTTTCAACTTTTTCAAATGATGTATAAATCATAATTTCAAAATTATTGAAATTAATTAATTATATATAATTAAAAACTGACCCTTATGGTTCAGGGTCACATATATCAAATGTTTAAATTTAAAGACAGCTATAAAATAGCATAAGCATAAAAGTTGCTACAATTAACTATTTCCACTGCCAAACAGAATTTTGCAGTATTTATAAGACAGCGCTTTACTGTTATATGCTCTGGGCTGCCATTACACATCTCCTGAATGAGCCTAAAATCTTCTGAACAAAAACACAGGCGAGGAAGGTGCAGAAACGAGCAATCTCATATGTAAGCAGATACATAAAATAATGCGATCATCAACAGTAAACAGCATATAAATTAAAACTGCCTAATGTTACAGACTAAAATGTCGATCCAGGAAGGACCATGAAGCTTTTTTTGGGTGATGATGGAAGTGATCTACTGCTTGCTTAATATGACCCAGATGTAGTATGTGATAAAACCTGCTCAAAATGCTCAAAATGTTGCTTTTTTATGAAACTTACCTACATTCAAGTGTGATCAAATGCTTGAAGTTAGAATAAAACAGATTTTTAGTTTGAAAGTGGAGGCTCTGATTTTATTTTGATGTGTTGCATGCTTAGATATTCATATGACAAAATATTCTGGGGGCCATGAAATTTTAGTGAAAATTATTAAAAATGCTGGCGGTGACTGGCAACTTTTTTCAAAAACGGCAGTAGGGACATTACATTTATACTTAATTTCCATGTATTAAACAAAATAGAAGATAAATCATTAAATTCAAAATCAATAAAATAAATTGAACTTTTATTTAAAAAAATATAAAATAAACAGATTTATATTTTAGATTTAGATTTAGCATATAAATTTAGTTAGATGTTTATACAGCAAACAGTGTGCACTTAAAAGCTGGATTTTCTGAAGTTTGCAAGGTTTGTGGAATTAAAATGTTTAATATTTATTCAGAGTGCATGATGCAAATGTGTATTTTCTGAATGCCAGCGGTATATTAAAAAAGTATTATTGTGTTTCCCTTTTTTTATTAGACAGAAATGAGAGCTCCTCCAAGTCTGTAATCAAGCACTGAGCTTCTCCGACACTTATAGACCAAAAAGAAAAACACATTGGCAAATGCTGATAATTACAAAATGACAGATATTGACTGATGTCTGGTACACTCTTAAAAATAAAGGTGCTTCACGATGCCATAGAGGAACCTTTTTGTCTAAATGGTTCCATAAAGAACCTTTAACATCTGAACAACCTTTCTGTTTCACAAAAGGTTCTTTGTGGCAAATAAGGTTCTTCAGATTATAAAAAGGATCTTTAAAGAACCTTTGACTGAATGGTTTTTTGTGGAACCAAACATGGTTCTTCTATAGCATTGCTTGAAGAACCTTTTGAACCTTTATTGGTCTTGTTGATACACATCAGTCAGCCATCAGAAATGAAATAGAGGTTTAGTGTAAAATGTTGAAGGAGTAGTTCACTCCATTTATTTACTTACTATCATGTCCTTTCAAACCCGTATGGTGTTCCGTGGAACAAGAAAAGGGATAATTTTGAAGATTTTTTTTCTCTTACAGTTAATAGTGATGGATAAGTGTGCTGTCAAGAAAAAAAGGCACCATAAGGTAGTGTTATATCTGTTATATATTGTGTGCTGTGTTTCACATCAGTAACAGATTTGATATCATGATGTTCTGTTATGAAACACTTGACACTGATGTTGCTGACATTCCATCTATGCTGTAGCCACTGTATTTGATATAAAAGCTGCACCAGAGAGAAAGATTATTGCTTAAAATACATATATTGTAGTTTCTTACATAAACTATTATGAGTTCAGTAGACTTGGGCACAGGACCTTGGAATAAAGTGCATGAGTTGTCCACGCTAATACATTTTCGTTTGAAAATGCATCTTTTTCTCTCCGGTTTGGCCTTCTGTCGACACCAAGACAGCATTTTTGTCAAGGAAAACTGAGCTTTTTTAAAGCGCTCTCCAGTGTGGATAAATTCATTTTCAATTTTTTTTGTGTGGACTGTGAAAATGGAGGCTTTTGCAAACATGTTTAGTTATGTAATATTGTACTAACAGATACCCATGTTTAAACCAGCATCGTGCCTGTTATGTGCTATTCACTTTCACACAGTGTAAAACGTTTTTACCAGTTTCAACTTAACTTAAGTTCAGCAGCTGCCCTACAATTTTAAGTTAAATCAACTTAAAACCACAAGTCATTTTAACTCATTACAATAAAATGAGTTAAAATGACTTGTACTTTTAAGTTGATTTAACTTGTGAGTTGAAATGACTTGTACATTTAAGTTGATTTAACTTCAAATTTTAAGGCAGCTGCTAAACTTAAGTTTTTAAGTTGAAACTGGCGAAAACCTTTTACACTGTTGCTAACGATATGTTACTTTTTACACTCTTCATTTTACAGTCCTGCAAAGATGACAGAAAATTTGCGAGGGCAGTTGCGTTTTGGATCAAACATATAATTGTGAGTGAGCGTGACCGGGATGCAATAAAGTGATATTATCAGCAATAAAATGATCCTGTCAGAAGAATTGCGTGAAAACGTATTATGTCTGTTCCATCTGTATCACCTCAGTAAGCTTTTATGAGGTTTTACACGAATCGGCGAATTTAGCGTTTTTCAAATGTTTCAGTGTGGCTGAGAAACTTCAGGAAAGTGTTTTAAAATGAAAAATGTCAAATGTCTCTGGATTAATGTAGACGTAGTCTTAAATGGACTACTGTACTTTTATGGTGCCCTTTTGTCCTTTCTGGAGCTTGACAGCCCAGGGTCACTTAGAACCAGTGTTACTTTAGTCAGAACTATTTCTTTTTTATAGAAAAATAATATCATATAGGTTTCAGGGTGAATAATAAACAATGAATGAATTTTCATTTTTGCAATATCTATTTCTTTAACAACTACTTTAAGTAGTTTCTTTGGGTAGTAACAGGATTAAAAAAATGCCACCTTGCATCTTTCCTTTCACTCACAGAGAAACATGGAAACATACACATGCGTTCGCATGCATGCATGCAGAGCCATTGCTCTCTCCTTCCCTTTCTGTTTCTCTGTCCTCTGTCTCTCTTTCCCTCTCTTTCCTCCTGCTGCTTTCTTTCTCACTTGTTTCTTCTCTCTCCTTCCCTCTCTCTGCGTAGCTCAAAGGGCCGTCTCTTCAGTGCCTGCTGCAGCTTAGGCGGCAAGTGGCTGTGAATGCAAATTAGATTCAAAAACAGACACACACACACGCACACTCACACACAGAGCTTGTACCTCTCCTGGTGCTTCGGAGAAGGATGAATGTAGAAGTAGAAACTGTGGGAGAGGCAACGAAGGAAAGAGCAATTGGGGAGAAAGATGGAATAAGGTGAAAATAAAAAGGATAGGAAGTTTGAGAGTGCGTGAAGAGTGAACCAGTCTGGCCTTCTATCAGTTTTTACTTTGTGAGGGGAAAAAAGATTTCGTACTTGTCCCATAGGCAGGTCCAGATGAGAATTTTTTTCTATGCTGAATTTGTGGAAAAATCTGCAGATTTCTGTAGGATGGAGGTATTGAAACTTACTGGGCGAGCGAAATGATAGAGAAGAGAAGAGATGATGTTGGCGTGGTGGAACATTGTCAGTGACAGTGACATGTTCTATTTTGATCCATGTGATTAGCGGCTGCTTTTGTGTGTTTTAACAGGATTACAGCAATGTCAGCGAGAAAAGGAGGAAAACAATAGTCATTTAAAATGAGCTAGATCATATTAAATCAGCAAGATTAGCCTGCATCTGTCATGTGTGCACTTATACACACAATCTCTCACATTTACACGCAGACACACAAAAGTCATTAGTTTGCCTCACAAGTCACCATGGAGTGTTTGACTTAGCTGTCATAAATCGTTATTGTAGAGTTATGAGTTATGATGATATGTTTTTTTCTCTCCAGTACACTATATGATTACAACCGACAGCATTTTTCTGATTCTTTTTAATTTATTATGCACAATCTCATGTCAATTACGAAAAGATGTATTAATAATTGGTTCATTGAGATTAATAATATTATTAGATTTGTCTTCAACACATGCATTTGTAACAAGGCAGTACTATTCAGTTACAATGCTATTATTTAAATAACAGCACCTAAAATATACTTTTTTTTACCCGTGAATATATTGTTACCTTTTACCTTATTGATATTATATGATCATTTTCACAGCCATAAATATTTCTGTTTTCATTCATTATTGCATTTTATATATTTCTTTTATTTTTACATTATATTTTTAGCTGTTATCCCAACATAATAGTGACAAACAATGCCGATCAAAAACATAAAGACCCATTTGCACCTCATATTTTGATAGCGTAATACAAGCAGTGTTCCATGTGTCGCCACATTGAGGCAAAAGTTGTCGGATGTTAGTCCTAACAGGTGTTTTCTTCAGATTTGACTTAAATCAGGGATGTCCAGTCCTGCTCCTGGAGGGGCTTCATAATTAAACACACCTGAACCAGCTAATCAAGGCTTTCAGGATTACAAGACACTTCCAGGCAGGAGTGTTGGAGCGGTTTAGAGCTAAATACTGCAGGAAGGTGGCCCTCCAGGAGCAGATTGGACATCCCTGTCTTAAATCATGCATATTATTACAGTTCTTAACAAAGTTACTGGCCAACTGGCCTTCAATTTACCCAATTTTACTTGCCTTTGGCACTTGATGAGCGTAAATTTTGGACCCTGTTCTCACGTCTCATGTCTCTTGTTGGCTGTTAGGAACTAAGATTTCTAAATGTTTTTGATAGAAGTGTCATATGCTCATACCAAGGCCATAATACACGTGTGTGTGCAGTTTTGCTTTTCAGATATATTGATCTTGTTTTAAAGGTGACACATCATGAGATCTGACTTTTTCTGTGTTTATGTGCTATAATCAGGTCCCCAGTGCATCTAACAACCCAGAAAACATGAAAAAAGGACAACCCAGCCTTGAAAAAAACTTTTCATTTCACTTTTCCCAGGACATAGAAAGGGGATCTTGTTATAATATTACTGCCCGTTAATCTGCATGTTTCCACCCATGGCGCCGCCATTCTGTTTTCGCAATCGACACCGGTGTACCAGTTCTAATGCCATGGCAAAAATTTAAGGAAAGCATGCTAACTGTTCTGTCGGTGGCTGCATAGAAAAACACAGAACACTATTTAGAGTCCCAACCTCAGAGGAGACAAGAGTGCAGTGGATTTATTGATTTATTTACTGTATATTACTCTGCGTCACACAGATCTACTATAACATGCAATTTCTTTCCCAGCTGTTTTCCTTCACAGACATAACTGACTGTTTTTGTAACTCCTGTGTGTTTTTAACATAAACTTTTGTGTATTTGACAGCTTAAGCGCAATAAGACCTGAAAGAGAACTTAGTTTAGTACTCACATGCCGTGTGACAGACACGGTTCTGTGAACGTGCTCAGAAAAAAACTTTTATCAGAAGTTTAAACCAATATGGTTTAAAAGACATGATTTCAGTGCGATAAACATGATAGTCAAAACCAAACAGATGTTTTTTGGTGGAGTATCTGAGCTTTGAGTTGTAAAGGCACAGCTCTATTCTGGAAAAGGGGGCGGGGAGCAGCAGCTCATTCGCATTTAAAGAGACATGCACGAAAACAGCGTGTTTCTGCTTCCACTCAAAATAGGCATTTTCAAAATGATTTAATAAATGATCTGTGGGGCATTTTGAGCTGAAACTTCTGAGACTTATATTTTGTAAAAAGGGTCATAATAGATCTTTTTTTAAGAATGCTTAGATATGTTTACTAAAAAGGTACTAATTGAGTTTTTAATTTTGCAGCATAGTTTGGATGATCTCTGTAGTAGTGGACCATCTAAGTACATTATTTCTTAGAATATGATATTACAGCAGTCATTATAATGAGCTCTTGGTTCGCGTCAGCTGTATGCAGGATTCGAAGAGCCTAATGTCAGTCTTATGACAGCTCTCTGCAGTCTTTATGACTGAGCAGGCAGATATATCGCCGGGCATCATGTTTCTCTGGAGACCCAGCTTTAATTCCATGCGGCGGGGGTTACCGGGGAAACAGTTTTAACCTTCATGCTGTCTGCATCTCCACTGCACCTAAATGTCATCCCATCCAGCTCTGCTCTGTTCAAATACTCCTCTTTTCACACATTCACTCCATCCCAGTCACCTTATCTCTGTGTGTCTCTCTTTCTCTCTATCTACACCAAACACTCCCTCCACTTTTATTCAGCCTTCTCTTTTTCTCTATTTATCATTCATGCTCTCGTTCCCTCTCAAAATCGACCATATTACCCAGTATTGCCATGGCAATACTATGGCTTTTTGGACACTACAATGATGGTAATATAATAAAGTTATATAAAATAATTTGCAGAAGTGGTTCAACAGAACATTGCAGTATTCTGTGTTTATTCTCAAAGTATATTGAAATAATTAACATGGTTAATTACTTTAAAATGTTAAAGTACTAAACCATGATTCATTTGGTGTTTCTGCACGTTATGTTCTAATCCAAAACTGTATGTTCTTCAGTAAAAACAATCATTAGTGGGAGAAAATAAAATAAATATTTTAATTTGGATTTAAGTTTGAATAAATGATGTTTAATTATAAATTAATTGAATAATAATTTCTTAATTTAAATACTTTTAAGCCACTCTTGGTAATTTCGTGAGGCCCTCTAGTGGCTCCTGACCCACTGTTTTGGAGTGTCATGTAAATCTCATGGCATATGAATATGATAATCATACAGGACTATAGGTATATAAAGACACTTTCCCGCACATGCTGTGTCTGACAGTTTAGGCAGCTGACTTGTTGCCTTGCTGCCCTATCAGGCAATGACATTGTAGGCAGCATTTGCACACAAAGGTACATCCCAAAACTGATTTCAGAAAGGCTTCCATGATCTACTTACTAAGAGAGCTTTTTACTAGAGCTTTTTTAGCTTGACTGTCACAGCATCGAACGCACAGGATAGTGGGATATTATAGGCAGCGAAGGAAACATCAATGCTGCCTTCAAAAATCGATCACATGATGGTGTCTTAGAAGACAGGATGTCATACGATCATAGGATTCAGACGTGCCTTGTTGCCTTCTTACCTCCATATGTTGCCTGCGGAGGTAGCATTTTTTAGCTTTCAGACACAGCCAGAGTTTTAGTTCCAATCATGCTCCGACACACCTGGAGGTAATTTTCAAGTAAAAGACCAAAGGCCTTGATTAGTTGATTCAGGTGCTATTAATTAGAGTTGGAACCAAACTCTGCAGGAAAGAGGCTCTTCGGGACCAGGAATGAGAAAGCCTGGCTTTGGCTGTGCATGTTATTGGATAATGTTAGCTAATAGTTCAATGCTATAACAGCTATTTAGGGATTGCTTTAAGTGAGCAAATTCACATTTGCTTTGCCTCCTTTCTGATATGTATCCACCTTATTTTTCCCGTAAAAGCGAGTGCAGCCATCTGTGAATTTGATGGGTCTGGCTTCTGATCTCAGAAACAGCTCATTTTGCTGCTTGATATATTGCAAATTGGTATGTTTTACCATATTATTTTAATGTATTATCTTAATTATGAACACACTGGTTTGTAGTACAAACAGTTTTACCATTTACTGCATGTTGTTATTCTTTTCATTATTTCCCTATGGCGGCTAATGAACTGGAAAGTCTCTGTGTTAAAGAATAAGGTGGATAGCCAACCATTCCATAAATTTTCTGACTGGATATCAGTATTTTTACTCACTGAATATCCAGTTTCACTCCATAAAATAAAAGCTCACTTTGATTTAGATTTTAATATTATTTAATAGCCATATTTTCATAATAACTTAACCCTAATCCCCTAAAACTCTATGATATTACTAACTGTTTAATATTACCATTGTAAGTCTTTCTGTTTCTCTTTTAATCAATCTCTTTTTTTTATCATGCATCTATCAGGGTTATAGTTAACTAGACCTGAAAACAAATAAAATTAAACAAAGGTTAAGTGAAATTAAATAATACAAATATTAAACTTATTTTTTCATCTAGGTATCAAGGTAACATTTCTCATTTTCATTTAGTTTAAGTTGATGAGCTAAAACAACTAAAACTAAAACCTAATAAAAACTGGCAAAGTAAAAATAAACACAAATTTGACTAAAGTAAAAAATGGATAATATAAACACTAATTCAAAATATTAATAAAAACCATAATGGTATCTCAGTGATACTAAACACTGGTACATTTTTCCTCTCTCAGTCCCGAGAATTTTCCTTACTACATTTATCTAAGCATTATCAAAAAAAAACCCTCAACTCATTATAGATCCATGCTGGACTGTGGCAATACTCTGTTTAATAGAAATGCCTCTAATGCTAAATCTAATTCTAATTTACATCTCCCCATGTCGTATAATAGAAGCGCACTTCACACCAGGTCGGCCAGGCATCTTTAATGCTGTTAAATAGAGCTCAATTATATCCAGTCTATCAAAGTCACTTGGGTGCTCTCTTTCTATCTCCGCTCTAATTTCTACCCATTTCCACTCAGGAGAAGCTGAGAGGCATGAAAACATCAGGTGGAAGCCATCTGGCTATCTCATTCCTCTTTCAAGCTGATTTTCTGAATCATATTTCTGTAAAGAGGGTGAGCCACAGGTAGCAGATTGAACTCATATCCCCCCGTTTGGGATATCAGAGGAGAGGGTAGATTCCTGCTAGAACGTTCCGGTCCACAGACACCTGTGGTCGGACTGATTACGAGCCCTGACATCTAACACTGAGGGAGTGTGTAATTCGACTGGCATCTGCTGATGAGGCTGGCTGTGTGTGTGAATGCGTGTGTGTGAGCAGCTCATCCACGCAAAACAGCGACCTCATATAACTCCTGCGTAGCATTCATCTACTTTCGGTCACGTGTACATATGTACATACACTCAGACCTGCAATTGCCTTGAACAAACCTCCATACCACAAACATCTCAACAAGAACAGATCAGTTGTTAACCACAAATAGAGCATCACATGTGCACGTTCTCACGTAAGGCGTTTGCTGGTGTCAGCTGCCCTGTTAAGGGCAGAGGGCACAGCAAGGTCAGCACCAGGAACTGGGGCTGAAATAATAGATTGCATAAGCACTTCACCAAAGAGAATAGAGAGAAGGTATGCTTGGAAAAAGAGGTTATGAAGAGAGAAATGATGAGGAGATGATCGGAAAAAAAAATTGGATGGGAGGCGTGCAGCAGAGGAGAGAGAAAATGAATATGAGAGAGGCAAGGGACGGTCAAATGGATTGGAGGAGGATGAATTTGAGTGCAGTATCACCATCCAGGTAAAAATCAGAGAGTGGAAAGTAGAAATGAGCCTCTTGGATTGGATGGAATTGATTTTGGGAGGTTGAAAGGCCATCCTGAGACAATAAGTCAATAAATGGAGGAATTATAATGATAAAGAAAACGACTCAGTGTGTGTATATACACACTACCATTCAAACATCTGGGGTCTGTTTTGTAAGAAATAATGCTTGTATATAGCAAGGATGCATTAAAATTAAAAAGTAGATATAGTGGTGACAAAATATTTTGTCATGCTACAGTGAATAATAAATGCACAAAGATGAAGATCAAGTCAAATAGTCTTTAATAAATCCACAAGAGGGTAAATCCACAGAAGGCAGGCAGGTAACACGCGTAGGGATGTAGTAGACTGGACAGAGAACTCATAAGGAATGAAAAACATAACTAAACTGTTCATGGGTGTGACAGTTCGCCCCCTCTTGGAAGGCGCGAACAATGGGTGGGACGGAGCGGGATTTAGGAGGAGGACAAAGTGGATATGGGATGGTGACATGGGACGGCACAGGGCTGGCAGGAAGGCAGGCAGACAGTGCTGGAGGAGGTTTAGGCGGAGGGTGGACAACCAGGAGGAGGACGACGAACAGAATCCAAGGTGGAGTCGATGGAGGGAGGAGCCAAGGAGGAAACAGGAGGTGGATCAGACGGAGGGAGGAGCCAGGGAGAAGACAGGAGGGACCTGGAGCAGGAGAAGCCAGGCAGGACCCAGGCCGCAGCCATGAAGGCGATCCACACTGGAGCCGACAGAGGGAAGAGCCATGTTGGAGGGAAGGCTGACGACTCCAAGGGGCCGAACGACGGCGGTGGAGCAGGTGGAGAGCTGATAAGCCAGGGTGACGCTGAGGATCTGGAGAGCCAAGCCAGAGCAGATGGCTCTGGCGACCGAGGTGGAGGCAGGGATCCGGAAGGCGCGATAGAGGACCAAGGTATAGCCAAAAGGAAAGAGGAGACAGACAGAGCCGGAGGGATGAGGCGTAGCCGGAGGAGTGGAGTCCTGAAGTGGCAGATGGTCGACGAGGGACGAGGGAGACCGGCGGAGCTGGTGGACTGATGGGCCACAATGGAGATGAGGGAGCTAGAAGCCATGGTGAAGCCGCTGGGTCAACGGGCCGAGGCAGAGACAAAGGATCCTCCAGCAATGACACCGATGGGGACTGGCAGACCCATGGTGATCCCACCGCACAGATGGTGGGTTGAGGGTGAGCAGAAAAGCTACGAGGAGACAGCAGTGGTGATGGTGAGGACTGATGCAGAGGTGGTGGGAGAGGGATGCTGGGCAGGAGCTCAGGATTATCAGGGGGCTTAGGAGCACCAGCGACAGGGGAATGACCTTTGTGGTCGTTGTCATACAGGCAGACAGTTCGGGGCAGATAGATAGTTCACAAACAGCCTCTTGGCCAAAACAGGACAGAGAGTTCAGGGCAGACAGACAGTTCAGGGCAAGCAGATGATGACAGGAGAAGGACAGGTAATACACAGTCCCCTGAGCTCAGCTCACCCTCAGCCATGGTGCAGTGGGCGGGGCTTCCCTCCGCGCTCTCGCTGTCCATAGCCATCTTCCTCGTGGTGAGCGCTGTTACCTGGTCAGATGATCCTAAAGTCTCGGGCTACGGGGAGGTCTCCAGCTCTGTCGCTCTCCTCTGTGATGGCTTGTTGATCGTGGTGGGCTCTCCGTCTGTGGTGGGATTGAGCTTTGGCTCCGCGCAGCAGGGCGATGGTGGGATGGGTCTGGCTGTGTTCTGGATCATGGGTAGACGCTCTCCAGACACCGGATGATGGCCTTCCTCCAGCTCAGTGGTTTTTGGAAGGTCAGTGGGGCAATGGTAACTAGCCCGATCCAGAACAGTAAGTTCAGCTAGGTGTCACCCAACGCTATTAAAATGGTGAGCTGACTGAACTCAATTGCATACTCCAAACAGGGAAGGTTCACCTCTAAGGAGGTGAATCTAGCGCCGAGTTTCACTGAAAAAAGAAAAACTTTCAAACAAAATTAAACATGAGGAAAACACGTTGCATTACTTTCACACTTTTTCAGGTCCATTCTTCTGTCACACTATGGTGAAATGAACGCACAAAGAAGATGAAGATCAAGTCAAATAGTCTTTAATAAACCCACAAGAGAGTAAATAACAGGACAGGCAGGCAGGATGCACATGTAGGGACGTAGTAGACCAGACAGAGAACAGTGAACTGAGAACAATTTAAATAGGAGGGCAAATGCAAATAATTAATGACACACCAGAACCAAATGACATAACCAAATAGAGACAGAAATAGATATATAGATAGATAGATAGATAGATAGATAGATAACAATAACAAATGTTACTTGAGCACCCTTCATTACGTACAAAGGCTGCATGTATATACCTTTTATGAAAAATTTTATTTTTATTGAACTTCATTTACAAAAGGGTGGGAAATGCATGCAAATTAAGTACAGCATTGAGCATTAGCATCCTAATCATTGAGTCTTCAGTGATTAGGAATGAAAGTAGGAAGCATTATAGTGCAATAATAAGATTAATAGGCATAATTCAAATTTTATATAACACTCTCTCCCCTTTTTTAATGCTCACATACAAGAATTCAGCCAGACCTTTATTGAATCTCATTAAATTTGGCTTCCACATCTTGTCATTTCATTTCCACCCAGTCAGATTATCTTCTGACACCAAGCGGCCCATAGGGTCCCTCTCCTGTCATCGCAGGAAAAGGGAGACAGTAGTGGACTCACAGATGCATCTGTGAACTCAGCGGCAGATGGCACTTCCTGTTTGGCCGGACTGCCTCTCTTGTGTGTTTGACTGACATGATATTTCTCTCGGTCAACGAATACACACATTGTCCCCTGATTTTACTCTCCATCTCTACCAGAGCGAGAGTGATCTGACCTGTCTTTCTCTCCCACATACATGCACTCTTTTCTTTTTCCTCTTTAATGTCGAGAAAGGACAGCCATGTCCAGTAGAGAGACCTCTTCATTATTTTTCTATATGCACCTATCTTTCTCTGTCTCTTTCTCTCTCTCTCGCTTTGACAGGCATTTTTCAGGTCAACTCACGCAGAAAGAAGTCTAAAAGGGGTCTAAAAATATCTTTATAATGCATTCGCTGACAAAAATGATTCGTTTCGTGAAGTTACACTTCTTTCTGCTTTTCCACTTCTGTCTGCACCTGTTTAGTTTACAGTGAAATTTAGGAACCCGAGATGCTATTTTAATTCAGCAAGGTTGTATTAAATTGATCAAAAGCGACTAAAGGTATTTAGAATGTTACAAAAGATTTCTATTTTGAATAATTTTTTTTTTACTATTTATAGTAGGAATTGTTACTTACATTGGAAATCGGAAACCATTTGTGAAAATGTATTTCGCTTAAACCAACAATAACATTTATTAGAAAAAAAAGCTTTTGGTTTAGGTTCTTGGTTTAATTTAGATGCTAAATGCCAGATTATCATTGTGGTCTTTTGAAAGAAGACCTTCAAAGGTTAAATGAAATGAGTATATGTTTGATCACAGGTGTTTCAGAACACTTTGAGGGTTTATTTATGAGAGATGGTGTTAAAGTTTAATTGTTGTGCTGCGTATGTCTAGAAAGGCTAAACTCCACCGTTTACACACAAAGACAAGAGCGTCAACGGCGTGCGTGTATGTGCGAGCGCAGCACCCTCTGTTCCTGTTTCCCCAGAGGGTGTTTGAGCCATGTTTGTGTGAGAACACGTACACGTGCCCAGTGTGTTATGCCGTCTATCCCTGGGGTCCTCTTCTCTACCACCTCTCACATTTTCAAAGCGAGGCGGATGATAGCTTGACCGGAGCACGAGGAACGACAGAGGAGGGAGGGGGGACCGGGGTGGGAATGGGAATTCTTGTTTTTCATACCTCCGAGGTTAATTCCTGATTCCTCCACATTGATTTTTCCTTCATCCCCGGAATCTAAACAAACCGTCGGAATGGTATCAAGTAAAGCTGGTGTTAAAGAAAGGCCTGCGAGCCGCAGCAGAACAATGGCGAGAGAGAATATTCACAGAGCTAACATCAAACTTCTTTGATCTTGTAGCCGATTTGTGTCTTTCTTGTTATTCTGTGTTTATGATGCTTTTTGTTGTTTGCCTTTGCTTTTCTTTTTTGTCACCTTTTGAACAGAATGAGAACAATAACCTCTTGCTGATTTCTTGTTTTTTGCTCTTTCTTGTTTTCTTTTTTGATTTTTCTCTTGCCACAGTAATCTTTTTTTGAATTTTCTCTTTTCTCTTTTTCCCTCCTTTTTGTCTTAACCCTAGGTCCACTCACAAAAAAACACGATGAATCAACACTGAACCGGCCACGAGACGAAGGTATTTTTGTTGCATGTTTTTCCTTTTTTCTTGTCTTTTTTAGAAGTCTTTTTTGGAAAATTAAAAAGAAAACAGCCTTCCTTTGGTAGAGTAAATGAACCACGTGTGCATATATATGTATGTGTCTGTCTGTGTGCGATGAGCTGAAACTTTCTCGTTTGACTTTGGAGAGAGACATGCAACTTCTAAAAGATGATGGCAGAAAAAAAAACACTGTATCTTCATTAAATGAGAGAAGAACAGTGGTTTTGAAATGTAATACTCCGATAGTGCTGTCTGAAGCACAATTTTACAGCAGTTGCTTTATGATGTTTTTCAAGACTCAGAGCGATTATTAGGCTTTAAACTTATCTCCAACTCTCATGAAGACAAAGAGGTGTTTTCACCGTGTTTTGTCAGTGTGAATAGTTCTCTGGATGTGCTAGTAAAGACCAGCCAATAAATCTAAGAAATAAAATGCTACCGTGGGGAGAAATGCCAGAAAAACACAGATACACACACACACATGGATCAGCACATGTTGTCATCTTTTATCTCGGATATTGCTATTATGTTCGCTTTTTGAACTCCTTTCTTGAGAGCAATGTGTGGTTTTTTGCCCTGATGTTCTTTCTTGTGTTTATCAAAGACTTTTTTTTCTTCTTCTTTTTCTTCTTCTTCTTCCTTCTTGGTCTTGCTGTTTTTTACCTGTGGTTCTTTTGGAAAGTGAAAAATTGGGATCATAAAAGCTCTAAAAATAACTTTCCCTTATGCAGATTCGCACTCATTGGTTTTATTGTACTGATAAACTGCTGGTTGGATCCTTGAAAGCTTGTGGTCTCTAAAACTCACTTATGAACCCACTCGATTGTAGTTAGTACGCACACAATACGAATTTTTGAAAAAAGTGGCCAGGCAACATAGACAAAATCGTGATTTGAGAGGAGATCCCTGTTAACTGCATACACGTCTGACTAATGGTTAGAGACTTATTAGTAACACACACCAAATTGTTTGAACTGGGCAAATAAACCGACTGTAAACAGGCGTTAACAGTAGTCAGAGACACTGAAGACCAACGCGAAAAGGAGGAAATACTTTAGCAGACAGAGCAAACTGTACACGATGCACAAAATATTGGAAGAAAATCCCACTGAATTGGGGACGGGGGTTTATATGACTATATCTCTGAGAGGAACTGACTGTCTTCTGAAAAGTTTCAATGGTATTTTCTTTTCATCTTACCTCCATATAATGCATATTAGTGTATTATTTAAAGCCTTTGTGAAATCAAAAGTTTTTTGGCTTTTAGTATGAATATCCTATAGCCTTAAGGTTATCTATAAGCTAGCGTGCTCCAAAACAATGACAAAATTGGTATTTGTAAGATATAAGCATTCAAAACCTACAGTCTCTAACTTCCGCCAATATGGATCAATGATTTTGATGACATCACCCTGCACTTCAGCTTCTCGTCAAACTTTCTGTCCAATCAAATGCTCTCTAGAATCCGAAGAGTCCCGCCCCCTACACTATAAATAGATGCTAAAGCTCCGGGTGAAATCAACCTCTTGTTAATATTTTCTGTAAGGTAAATGGCACGTAGTGCACTATATAGGGGATAGGGAACGATTCAAACAATGTAAATATCCCTCCCATTGGGGCAAAAGAAGTCCATCAACAAGTAGAACAATGCAGCAGAGATTTTCTTACTATTGAGAGATGAGAGGGCCTGTATTACTTACTATTGGAGAAAGCGTAACAGTCAACTTGGATCACGTGTGACTTGGTAACCAATCACATTACAGCTTTGAGTTGTGTGACACTCAATCACTCTTTACGGATACCATAGGAATGAATGGGAAATGCCGTAAGCTGAATCTCACCTGTCACAAAAAGTCAGTGACTTCTTTTATAAAACGGCATTTTTTTTTCAGTGTAAACTCTACAAATGGTTCAATCCAAAAGTATTGTTTAGTGTAAAACAAGTTTTTAAAAAAATTTCAGATAGGTGGTTGATTCATTAAATGATAAGCTGTTTCTTCTAAAAAGCTGTTTATTCAGCGTAGTGAAGCCTCTCCTCCATTGTCATCCATTCAAACAAAATGGCCTCTGGTCTCCCCTTCCAAACTGGAAGCATTAGCTTTAGCTGTTACGCTTGTTTGGCTAAAGCTTGCAGACTTGCCTTCTATTGGCTTTGTAATGCAGCATGTTTCAAAGCACTTCAGTGACCTTTAAAAACACAGCACTGCTGTGTAACCAAGGAAACGCTTTACCCCTGCTGTTCCAAAAGCGCCACCTGCTGTCAAAGAGTGAATTTGAATTTCATTTAGTCTGTCTGCTGTTTTTGTAGCATAATTTTACAAAGCTAAGGTCAGAGCATTCTGTTTTTGTTTTCAATTTTGAAATTATACAGTCTAATTTATATCAAAAACTGCTCATGCTACACATATCATGTTTGGATCGTAATTAAAATGCAGTGGTTCATATAAAGTCACAGATAAACCACCCAGCATTACTATGATGATAAGTGTGGAGAATAAAGATCTAGGATGGAGGACCATATATATATATATACGTAGATGCCTCATTGGCAACTGTTTCTATGGTCCGCTTTAGACGTTTTTCCTGAACACTGAAGTGACGCCTCTTTTTTAGCCTGAAGGATGCTTTGCATTTTTCGGTCTCCAGTGTTTCTAGTCTGATTTCAAGCTTATAATCTATTGTTAAACCTTTTAAAATGTTTTTAAAAAGTACATGGCTCAATAGCGCCATCACTTTGCAATGTAGCAATAACCGTCATTTGTCAGTGCCTCACTTCTCAAAGTGTAATGAGTGTGTTGATGACACAAAGCTGCCGACATTAGCTACATTAAAAACAGATGGACGCTATTTAAATGGGTTCCTATGGAGACTGGAACAGAAGAGCATCCAATCGGAAGTTAGAATTCGTAATGACGGTACTGATCATTTACTCAAGAAAAAAATCTATACGTAAGCCGTCCGGCATATTGTAATGGTCAACTTGACGTCATTCACCATAGTAATCACTGAATATTTGAAATGCCACAATCCTGCACAGCCGTTGATCTGTGAATAGTATGGACGCATGTATGAATGACTTCAAGTTTACCATTCCAAGACGGCGGATGCATCTATGTGCTTGGAGTGGTCGATTGGGGCTCTATACATATCTATGTGGAGGACAGCCACAGAGATTGAATGTGAATGTTTCTGGTTAACATAATTAACTCAAGCAATGGAGTTCTGTCTTCATTCAGCTACAATAGGTAAATGTATGTGAGTGTTTGTCAGGTGTTTATGGGAAATGCTATTTGTGAACATGGCAGTGTTAAGCTGCTGAAAACAGGATCGATTTTTTGCTGAGGGAGAAAGAGTGACGTCTGAGCGCAAGTTTGTGCATGTGTCTGAGTGAGTGAGTGCGTGATTAGTGTAAGCTTCAGCCGAAGGCTGGGTGTCAAGACAAAGGTGTATGTCCACCTGAGCCCAGCTCATTATTCAGACTGTGTGTCACATCATTATCAATGTGAACGCACACTCACACACACTTGAAATTTACAGCTTCATGCTCGTTTTCTCCCCCGTCTCTTACGCTCCACCTGTGTCCACACTTTATAAACTGTTCAGCCAGACAGCGTCGAACACAACCTCTCACTCAACACCAGTCTATCAACACCTCAGTCTAGATCAGGTGGATTAAAAAGCGAAGACTTTAGGACCCTGAATCCATAGACTTCTCATCTCGCAACAGACCTAAACTGCTCTGATACAAGCCATCTGTTTAGGGGTTATGCTGTTCATGGCTCACCTCACTCAGGGTCTTTCCTTTTAGTATATATGAGACTTACGCAACAGAGCAGAAAGAATGTTGCTGTTTTTTAGGTTTGGAGATCAGTTAAGGTTAGTAATTCATCTGCCAGTTCGAAAAATCAATAATAATCAGACATATGACTTAAACAACGGAAAAGGTTAATTTAATTCCTCATTAATAGCTGACAGCTTTGGCAATGCAAAACACGGTTTTTACATTTTAAGTAATTAGTGTGAGAAATAAGAGTTCGGTCTTTTTTAGTATCATTAAATCATAACATATTGGCATAACTGCTAAATTTCAGTAAAGCTCTATCGTTTAGTAGAAATTGTTTCTGTTCTTCATTGGTTACTGAACAAGTCTTTCACGGATGGTTACACTGATTTACAAAACACATTAGCACAAACAAAACTACTGCAGCGACAGCAATCAGCGGCTGATTGGTTGAGGGAATTAACACACTTCAACCAGAGTACGACAGAACAACTTTGTGTAGTTCAGCCTAACAAAGCTAGATTGGGATTGTGCATTTGACAGCAGTTGGATCTTTACTTCTTGCCACAATTGCTGGCTGTTTTTTTTATAGTTGTCCATATAACAGAATTAATTTTCTAGTGCAGTTTATTGTCATTTGGAGGATCATATAAATCAGTCACTGTTTTAAATAGTATGTCTCATAAATGTGACCCTGGACAAAACCAGTCATAAGGGTCCATTCCTAAATGATGTTATAATGGACTATTTCACATCCAGAGATGAAGGATCGGATGATGAAATTACTAAAGAGGAGGAGTCTGATGACAGTCGTTTTATGCACAGTAGTGCTGCTCTCGCATTTACTACAATGTAGGGAGCATTATTCGTGCTATCTAAACATACAAGGGGTGATCAAAAGTTCAGAGACTATGCCCATGATAAACAGACATTAGTCTGTTTGTGTAATGATGCGGTATAGCGCTCCTGGCTTGACAGACAACTCTCGTTAAACCTGTGAAGTGAAAGTGAAACCCATCTCACTTTAAACCAGTCTTTCTCAAAATTCCATTCCTGAAAATCATCACTATCAGCTATGGAACTATCAAGCTATGGACAAAATAAAAACAGTTTTGGAAAAGCTTTCATATGGCATCAAAACCTAAAAAAGGTAAAATTTCACCATGTGTTGGGTTTTCCTAGATCACATCACATATATAAATACATACACATGCAGTATATATTTTGAAAATATTTACATGTATTTACATGTATATATTTATGCACCTGATATTATATATAAATATGTTTTAATATATAACATAACATATTTTTCTTAAATGTATACATGCATGTATGTGTATTTATATATACATAATAAATATACACAGTACACATACATGTATTATGTACACAAAACTTTTATTTTGGATGTGATTAATTGTGATTAATCATTTGACAGCACTTATTTAATTTTTAAAAATATTTGTATGTTTAATTTTATTATTTTAAGTTTAATAGTTATATTAAGTTTAACAGTTATATTTTAAAATTATTACATTTGAAGTTTACTAGTTTTTTTTTTTTTTTTTTCATTTTTATTTACATTAAGTAAAGCCATTTTAAAAAGTTTTAGTGGTAACACTTTACAATAAGGTGTCATTTGTTGACAAAACATTAACTAACATGAACGAACCATGAACAGTACATTTACTTCACTGTTTTTATTCATCTTTGTTAATGTTAGTTAGTAAAAATACAGTTGTTCATAGTTTTTTCATGTTAGTTCACAGTGCATTAACTGTAAAAAATAACAGTGAATTAAAAACACTGTAGAAATGCTACAGTAAAAACCTGTTAATTGGTTAACGGTAAGTTCTACTACAATATATGGTAAAAAAAAAAAATAAACTGTACTGGACATTACATGTAATTTTGCAGTAGTATACAGTTTTCAGAAGTGGTAAAAAAAATAAAAAAAATAATAAAATTACATGAGTAACTGTAAAATGAAATTCACACAATTCCCAGTGTTAATTTTTTTTTTTTTTAATTTTATGAGTTTTTTTTATGAAATAACCGTTTCTTCTTAGTTTTTTTTATCAGTTTTGTACATTTGGGTTTTATATTACATTTAATGATATTAAATTAATGTTTATTGCATTATTTCTGTGTTTGCGTGAATGACACTGTGCACCTTCTATATGTTAATATTTAAAACCTGTGTGATGAGCTTTGGTTCATCATGTGACTTTCTCATCACCACCTGCTTTTGGTGGTGTCACAACTACGTGTGAAGACAAAGGTCAGTGAAATCAAAAGTCTTTAATATATTCCAAACGGGTAAATCCACAAGCAGGGCAGGAACACACGTACACATAGACGAGACCGGACGACAAACACTGAACTGAAACCAACTTACAAAGACTTACAAAGACAGGTGACGGAGGGAGAAGACAGGAGGGACTAGGAGCAGGAGGAGCCAGGCCGCAGCCATGATGGTGGCCCACGGTGGAGAAGACGGAGGAAGGAGCCATGGTGGAGGAAGGGCTGACAACTCCAAGGGGGTGACCGTCAGTGGCGGAGCAGGTGGTGGTGGAGCCTGAGGCAGAGACGGAGAGCTGACAACCAGGGCAAAGCCGAGGATCCAGAGGGCCGCTGTGGAGCAGGTGGCTTCGGCAACCGAGGCGTAGGCGGAGATCCGGAAGGCCACGGCGGAGCTGGAGTAACAGAGGACTGAGGTGGAGCTGGAGGAAAGGAGGAGTCCAACAGACCTGGAGGGACAAAAGGACGAGGCACAGCCGGAGGAGTGCAGTCCCGAGGTGGAGTTAGGGGGACGGCTGACCAAGGCAGAGCTGGAGAGACGAGGGAGCCTGGTGGAGCTGGTGGACTGACGGGCTCCGGTGGAGACGAGGGAGCTGGAAGCCATGGTGGAGTCGCTGGGTCTGAGGCGGAGTCTGGGCCTCAGAGGCTGGAGGCGGAGTCGAGGGATCCTCCAGACTCAATGCAAATGGAGCTGGAGATGGGTAGACCAGCGGCAAGCCCACACCACAGATGGTGGGCTGAGGGTGAGCAGAGGGGCTGACAGGATCCAGCAGAATGGGCGTTGAGGCAGGGAACAGGTCAATTAGAGATGACGGGAGAGGGAGGTTGGGTGGGATTTCTTCTCAGTTCAATAGTTCAGATGATGATGGAAGGGAGGATTGGTAACTCACAAACAAAGTCAATTAAATCTCCAGAGTCCAGTGTTTGCTCACCCCCAGCGGTGGTGCAGTGGGCAGGGCTTCCTTTCACGCGCTCATGCCCCACTGTGATCTTCTCCGCGGCGGGCTTCGTTGCTGGCTCACGCACCTGATCAGACATGTCGGGCTCTAGCTCAGAGGCGATCCTCGGCTCAGTCGCTCTCCTTTGCGATTACTCATGTGTCGCGGCGGGCTTTGGCTCTCCGTCTGCGTTGGGCTCGGGCAGCTCCGTGTAGCAGGGTGATGGTGGGCTGGGCTCTGGGTCCTGAGTGGGGCTGGTGTCGTTGTCCGCATAGTCCACAGTCAACGATGACTCGCAGGACATCAGCACCCACTCAATGAAGACTCTCACGAGGACCCTCCCCGGACAGCTGCGCTCATGTGGTGGTGTTCAGTCCAGCAAAACAGAAAGAGCAAAGGCAGTTGTCTGGGTAGTGCGTGTAGTTGGCCAGAAACACAAAGTCCTTGGTGTGGTCCTCGTGAGAGCAGTCCGCCTGCTCCAGCAGGAGGACAAGGACAGCAGGATCATTCATAAAGGAAAAAAATAAAAATAAAACACTAAATGAAATCAATGAAAACAATGAAATCAAAAGTCTATATTCCAACAATATATTCTAAACGGGTAAATCCACAAGCAGGGCAGGAGCACACATACACATAGACGAGACTGAACAACAAACACTGAACTGAAACCAACTTACAAAGACACATAATTACAATGAACTTAATTAAGACACAGGTGATACAAGGTTAATTAATAATGACATAACGAGGGCAGGAACAGGAAAACCATATATGGGCACAAGAGGCAAAAACCAATAGAAAGAGTTCAGGGGTGTGACAGGTGGTTATCAGTGTATTACAAAGGTACAAAACAGATTTCACTTCAGTGGGTTGGTACATTATATCAGCTGAATGAAATTACCATATTTAAATGTAAATGTAAGTTAAAAACGTAAAACGTAAAACGTTGCTACCGTATTTTTTACAGTAAAATTCTGGCAACCACAGCTGCCATTTTTTACCATAAATTTGACATTAAAAATTTTGTGGTTTTAATAAAGCATTAGTGAATGTTGAAATTAACATTAAAATAAAAGCTGTAGAAGTATTGTTCATTATTAGTTCATGTTAACTAATGTAGTTAACTAATGTTAACTAATGAACATTACTGTAAAGTGTTAGCATTTTGGTTTTAGATTTAATTTTAGTTAACAACTCTGGTGGGAAGACGTCATGCTGTATATGAAGGCAGGACGGCAATCCTTCAGATAAAGATAAACTGACAGCAAATGCAAATCTGTACAAGCAGGATGATCCCACAGCATATAGATTTCCTTGCTTATTTACTTGAGCTAAAAGGCACATCTGTCAGAGTTTACTTCCAGATTTAGGCCTAATTGACAACATTCTCAATATTTTTTGATATTTGACATCTAAGTCTAATACTGCCTACTCGATACTGTAGCAAAATGTTTATGCAGCATAATAAGAAGTACCATAGTTTAAGTTTGCAAAAAGACCTGTGAAAACTATGAAAACTTTGCTGTTGTTGACACCTCAAGATGAGATGTTCTGTAACCTCTACAGCGTTCAGGACTGCACATACATTCATCATTAGAACTGTAGTGCCACAGAACTGCCGACACACTCCTGCAAGCAATAGATTTGCTGTCGACCTGAACGCGCACACAACCACACACACACAGTTCCCGTTAGGTTTGATTGTGTGACACAGACTGCGATGTGTGCGCGTATGTGAGTGAGTGAGTGTGTGTGTGTGTGTGTGTGCTTGTGTTCGTGCATTCATGCTGTGTCTGATGAAGGTGCTGAGCTGGAATCACCTAGAGAGCGATCCGTCATGTTCTCTTGCACTTTGCCGATCCCTCACTCTTTCTCTCTCTCTCTCTCTTTCTCAGTTTTTCTAAACAAATTTTCAGATCTCTGTTCAAGGACAAATTTTGGTCCTGCAAGGCCCTGGGGCACCAGTCTTTTTGAGATAAGTAAGGAGAAATGATATCCTAAATGATAAATAAAGTTGAAATTGTGAGATTGTGAAACCACAAACGCAAGAAATTTTTGTGAAGAGCCAACCAAAAAAGAAACACAGGTTTGACAAGATGCATAGAGTGAGAATCAGTGTTATTTTAGTATCATTTATATACTGTTATAGTATTTACTGATATTTTGAATTCCCTTTTTTTTATATTTTTAGTTTTCTTTTTTTATTTTATTTTGTAGTAGTAATTTTGTTGTGTGCTTTTGGGTTTTCTATTTAATTTTTTGTTTCAGTTTTAGTAATTCTAGGAAAGTTATTTTAAATATTTTTAGCTTTAGATTTAGCTTTAGTTATTGATACCAACACTGGCAACCTGACAGCAAATACAGCAAATGAAATTGCATATACACTGTTGTTCAAAATGTAGGAATCAGTAAGATTTTTTAAAGAATTTATTATAGAAAAACAGTAATATTGTGAAATATTACTACAGTTTAAAATAATGGTCTTCTATTTTAATATACTTTAAAATACGTTAATATACGTTAAAAAATGTAGTTTATTCCTGTGATGCAAAGCTGAATTTTCATCAGCTATTACTCCTGTCTTCAGTGTCGCATGATCCTTCAGAAATCATTCTAATGTGCTGATTTATTACTTATATGATTAATGTTAGAAACAGTTGTGCTGCTTAATATTTTTTGGAACCTGTGATACATTTTTTCAGGATTATTTGATAAATAAAAAAGTTTAAAAGAACACCATTTATTCAAAATAGAATCTTTTCTAACAATACAAGTCTTTGCTATCATTTTCTATCAATTTAACACATCCGCGGTGAATAAAAGTATTAATTTCTTTAAAAAAAAAAAAGGACTGACCACAACATTTTTAATGGTAGTTTTATTAATGCAGTAATGTTAATGCAGAATCCTGAAAAAAAAAACTATCACAGGTTCCAACAGAATATTAATAAATAGCACAACTGTTTTTAATAAATCAGCATATTAGAATGATTTCTGAAGGATCATGTGACTCCGAAGGCAGGAGTAATTATGCTGAAAATTCAGGGTTGCATCACAGGAATAAAGTATACTTTAAAATATATTCACATAGAAAACAGTTATTTTACAATAAAAAATATTTCACAATATTACTGTTTTTTCTGGATTTTTGATCAAATAAATGCAGCCTTGATGAGCATAAGAAACAAAAAAAAAAAAACATAAAAAATCTTACTGATCACAAACTTTTGAACAGCAGTGCCTAATAATAATAATAACAATAATAATAATAATAAATACCACTGTTAATGGTCAATGTCCCATCAATTGTCAAAATGATCCATTTGCCTAAATTCAGTTATAGCGTTTAAAATGATTAATTGACATTATTTTAATTTTGTCAAAATAAAAAAAATAATTGTAGGGCTGTCAAACGATTAATCGCGATTAACCACATACAAAATAAAAGTTTGAGTTTGCCTAATATATGTGTGTGTACTGTGTGTAATTATTATGAATATATAAATACAAACACATTCATGTATATATTTAAGAAATATTTACATATATATGTGTTTATTATCATTTTTATATAATTTATATCTAAATTTATTTTGTATGCAGTTAATCGCGATTCTTCGTTTGACAGATGTAAATAATTTTAATATCACCCATTTGTAAGTTATCAGCCATAAAATACAAATAATTTACAGCTGTTTTGCTATCAACAGAATACCTGCGATCCCTAATATTACTTTTTCTCTGTCCTACAGTTCACTGCATTTCTGTCTGTCTTAATGTGTGTGTGTGTGTGTGTGTGTGTGTGTGTGTGTGTGTGTGTGTTGCCCTGTAGGCACTGATGTGTGCTGACGTCTAACTATTCGCATGTTCTCTTTCATTAGCATTAGTGCCCTACCTCCATGATCCCTCATCCACAGAACGCTGAGCCCTACAGCACCCCCTAGGGGTAAACCACACCACCCACACATTACCTGTACATTACACCGCAAAACAACATCTACTGCTTGTTCATTTTGTAGGTTAGATGATGTAAAGTGAGGGAAAAAACTATCAAGAAAGAAAGAAGAGTTGAACTGGAAAAATTGCCTGACAGAAACATTAAAGGCAGAAATAACAGAATAAAAGAAGAGATTCACTTACCTATACAACCATTAGCAGAGAGAGAGCGAGAAAGAGAGGTATGTCCTACTTATGTCAGATCTCTGTCTAAGAGAGCAGGTTAGACGAGCTGGCAGGGAAAGACAGAGCGAGAGAGAGAGCAAGTGTTGATCAAATCACAGTGACATTGTAATAGAATAATTCATGTTTGAGTTTCACCAGTGAGCTTTTCCATAGACATTTTCAAAGAGGGAAACAGCAGCGTACTCAGCATCTCCAACATTCAAATGTATTGATTAGTAATAAATATGCTGGGGCGCAACCACAGATATTGCGTTGCTCTCACTCTTGCCGTCGCTGATTCCTTCAGGCTTTCTTTTATTATTCTCAACAGACAACTTCTAAAGTGTTTCAGAAGGCATATATCTTAAGTTTTATAGTCTATAATTGAAAGAGGGTGCAATATAGAGTACAATTAAACTTTGGACACACCGGCTTGCTCTGTTTTATTCATTTGAATTCGTTCATTTTATTCAACAGTCATTGATCCATAAAATAATACAAATATACAGTATTTAAGTATTGTATTATTTATTTATGTCTTAATTATTTTATTTAAATTATACATTATTTAATATGTATTACTAAAATGTTTTTAAAAGTCACTAATTGTAATTTATTTATTGTTTAGCTATAAAATCATTTAATGTACAGGTAAGTGACGTAAAAAAAAAAAAGATCATATATAGGCACTTTTATTTATTTATTTTTTTTTACCCTTTAAGAATATATAAAAGCAATGGCACTGTATAAACCTTTTATAAAATTTTGTCAGAGATCACTTTTACACTTCTTTTACAATATCATCTACAATGTAATATATCGGTTAAAAGTTTGGGATCGCTAAGATTTTTAAAGTTTTTTTAAAGAAGTTTCTTATATTCATCAAGGCTGCATTTATTTGATTGTTTATTTAAATTCAGAAAAAATGTAATGTTGTGAAATGTTATTTTAATGTAAAATAAGTGTTTTCTATGTGAATATATTTTAAAATGTAATTTATTTCTGTGATGCAAACCTGAATTTTCAGAATCATTACTCCAGTCTTCAGTGTCACATTTTTTTTTTCAGAGATGATTCTAATATGCTGATTGATTATTAATGTTGAAAACAGTTGTGCTGCGTAATATTTTGTCGGCACCTGTGATACTTTTTTTCAGGATTCTTTAATAAATAAAAGACCATCGTTTATTTAAAGGGGTCATCGGATGCTAAGTTCACTTTTTCATGTTGTTTGAACATTAATGTGTGTTGGCAGTGTATATACAAATCTACCCTATAATGATAAAAAGCAGAGCTCATTTGCATTTAAAGCAGCCTCGACCAGAATGAGATGATTTTTGCAGAGCTGATTTTGTCAAGGTAAAACGGGTGTTGTGAATTTTTAACTAAAGTAATTAGAGACTTTTCATTAAGACCCTAAAGAATCATATCAACTTGTGGAAAATGGGCATCCAATGACCCCTTTAAAATAGAAATATTTTGTAATAATATAAACTACCATTTAAAAGTTTGTGGTCATCAAATTTGATTACTTTTTTTAATAAAATAATACTTTTATTCAGCAAGGATGTGTTAAATTGATAAAAAGTAATAGTAAAGACTAATATTGTTAGAAACGAAAGATTAAATGCTGTTCTTTTAAACTTTTTATTCATCAAAGAATCACAAAATGTATCAGAAGTTCCAAAAAAAATATTAAGCAGCAGAGCTATTTCCAACATTGATAATAAAAGTAATAAATCAGCATATTAATGATTGCTGAAAGATCATGTGACACTGAAGACTGGAGTAATGGCTGATGAAAATTCAGTTTTGCTTCACAGGAACGGCAGTGTATATAGTGAATAACATTTAGAATAACAGTCACTGAAACTATAAAATAACAATGTGTTTGCACTAGGGCTGGCAAACGATTAATCGCATACAAAATAAAAGTTTGAGTTTGCCTAATATATGTGTGTCTACTGTGTGTAATTATTATGTATATATAAATACAAGCACATTCATGTATATATTTAAGAAATATTAACAAGTATATGTAAGCACAAGCACATTCATGTATATATTTAAGAAATATTAACAATATGTATTTATTATAATTTTTATAGAATTTATATTATATATAAAAAAATATTTTGTACATAAATAGCATATTTCTCTTAAATCTGTACATGGATGTGCTTGTATATATACGTAATGATTACACACAGTACACACACATATATTAGGCAAACTCAAACTTTATTTTGTATGTGATTTATCGCGATTAATCATTTGCCAGCCCTAGTTTGCACATTAAAATCAAGTTGAAAATGTTAAAACTATGATCAATACCTGTCAATGTTTCCAATGTTAACTGCAGTGTTTAGTAAATGTCTTTAAATTGCCAATCATTTCACATAATAAATCTCATTTACCCTACAGAACTTTTTTTTCTCCCTCATTTCTCAGTACAGAACTACTGAATCCTAAAAGCAAATTCATGTGGGTTGCAATCACAGGCTTGAACAGGATGCTGTGTTTTTTTCTGGTTCACCAGTCAGTGATGCTTCTCTCTTGTCAACAGGCCAGACAGCGGTACTCTTCACAGCGGTTCTCTGTAATCTAAATGAGAGGAGGATGGAGATAGGTTTAATGAACCTCGTCCAGTCAAGCGGCCCGCCATTCAGATTCCCCCAGAATTCACTGCCAATTAAATGGGGCTTGCTGGATGAGGGGAAGTTTATGGAGAAAGGGGAGACAGGGACTTAACGAGGTTAAATTAGGACACCCTCTCCACGCACACATGCATTCCCACAACGACTGCCAGGAGAGTCCAGTCTATTATTGTTGGTCTTGCCATTATCCTGAAATAAACAAGAGCGAGCGTGCAATGGAAAAAGAGAAGAGAGGGAGTGGGGGAAAAGAAGCTGCAGAAGAAGAATGAGGGTGAAAAATAATGAGCAAGAAAAGAATTGAAAAATGAGGCCTTCATATGTGCTTTTTTGTGGTAGTTTGTGTGTGGTCGATTTGGGTGTGTGTTAATGTGCATGGTTGTTATTCACGGTTGAAGAACTCCTGCGTGACTAGATCTCAGTAATTGATCCTCTTTAAATAAAAACAAATCAAGTCAGCTCAATTTAAGCATGCTATTTTGGAAGCCCAGTAAGAAATCAAGGAGAGAGAGGGAGAGCGAAAGACGAGTGCCACGTGATAGCATGAGAAAGATTTAAAAGAGATAGTTCACCCTAGTTTTCTTTATATGAAAATTTTATGAAGTTCATAGTAGCCACGTGAACCACAACTGCCAAGCTCCAAAAATGACCAAAAAACAGTGTAAACGCAACATAAATGTGGTTCATATGATTTGTGTGCTATATTCCAAGACTTCTGTAGCCATATGGTAACTTCTTGCGTACAAAATAATATTTAAGTCATTATTCACTAATAATCTGCCTTTTAAGGAAACACTTAATAACTGTTGTTAGATGATTGTTAGATGATAAAAAAAAAAAGTTTTAACCATTTTTAGCTTAAAAACTTACGTTTTGCAGCTGCCTTAAAATTTTAAGTTAAATCAACTTAAAAATACAAGTCATTTCAACTCACTACAATAAAATGTGTTTAAATTAGTTGCAATTAAGTTGATTTAACTTAAAATCATACAATTTTATGGCAGCTGCTGAACTTAAGTTTTTAAGTTGAAACTAAAGAAAAATTTTACAGTGTAGAGTTCAAGAAATATTGTATGAGTTGTGTAGAATTATTAGTTTGTGCCACTGAATAAAAAATTTAAAAAGGTAATTATGACTTTTTATCTTACAATTCTGACTTTTTTTTCTTGCAATTGCTAGTTTACATCTTGCAATTATGCAAAATCGCAACTCAGACTTGTTTTCTCAGAATTGTGGTATATAAGCTTGCAATTTTAAAAAATGAAGTCAGAATTGCATGATATAAACTTGCAGTTCTGACATTGTTTTTTAGATTTGTGAGATATAAACACAATTGTGAGTTATAAAGTCAGAATTACAAGATATAAACTCACAATTCTGACCTTTTTTCTCAGAATTCTGCAATTCTGACTTTATAACATGCAACTGCAAGTTGTTAAGTCAGAATCTTTTTTACCCTCAAAATTGGACTTTATAACTAACAATTCTAGTCAATATCTCACAATTCTGAGAAAAAAAAAGTTAGAATTGCGAGAGGAAAAAAAATACTTTTATGACTTTATTTATTTACTTTTCTCTTTTCTGACTTTTTAGTTCATATCATGCAAATCTGACAACAAAGTCATGCTTATGAGTTTGTCTTGCAATTCAGACCTTATTTCTCTCAGTTGTGAGTTTATATCATGCAGTTCTAAAAAAAAGTCAAAATTGCGAGTTTGTATCGCAATTCTGACTTTTTTTTTTATATAAGCTGCAATAACCTTTTTTATTTTTTTTTATTTAGTGCTGTTATACAGTCTTATTTTGAAGACATGAAGCTCTAAAAATGTATGGGGAAAAAAGGAGTGTGAAAATTATCCTTGTGTGTTCTACAGAAAAATATAAAAGCATAGGAGTGAATATAAAATGATAGAATTTTCATTTTTAAGTGATGTATATTTTTTAAATGGATAGAAGATGGGGGAAGATGTGGTGAATACTGGAAAATAAAAATGTGGGAAAAACAAAAGTGAAAACAAGTGTACAGAAAGAAGTGATGGAGTCTATAAGTCCAATAGTAGGAGATCAGAAATAAGATGAATAGTTCTTTTGTTTCTGTGGATGTATGAAGAGGCCGTGGGGATGAAAAGATAGGGGGGTCTTTGTTTCAGAGAAAAAAACTTCTCTCCCGTCTTCACTATATTTGACCCCCTCCCTCTCTTTTAGTATCAAGATTCTTCTGTCTTGAATTCAGAGAAACCGAGATCACTTACAAACACTGCTGCTGTGCTTAAATGAGTGTAGGTGAATAGTTCATCCCAAAATGAAAATTCCAACATTTTCTGGAGCTTGACATTTACTAGTCAATGTCTAATTCAGTTGTACAGAAAAGAACAGCGTGTATGAATGGCACAAGGGTGAAGAAACAATGCTAGAACTTTCTTTTGCATGTAAATGTATATTGATATAAAATGGTGCATGTGTGCCATCTACATATGTGCACTTAAAGACAGCAAGACAGCATTCATAATAGGAGCAATATTTTTCTCCATCTCCGTCTTATCCTACTGAGTGCTCTTTATGATATTGATCCACATATAAGAGACACTGAGAGACAGTCTGACTGCAGCCTGTAGTCTAAATGTTCATTGTCAATCTCTCAAATGCCCTGTTTTTGCTTCTTCAAACCCCTGCCACCTCACCAAAAGCTCCCTCCTGTAATCTCTCTCCGTCTCCCTCTTCTCATTTGCTCTTCTTCATTCTTTCAGTCGTGTGGTGTATCTTCTTTCATTCAGTGTAACAACGTGACTCAGAGACTGAAGAAAATCAGAGTTAATTTCCACAGCTGTAATAGCTGAGTTTTATGTTGATTTGGCATTACGGTTTTTCTAACCAAGAAAAGTAACTCTTGCTTAACCGTCCGCAAAAATAGCAGCAATCTCAGGTAATCCTCTAGAAATGTATGACAGAAAAACAGGATTTTGCCAGTTCTGGTACTGGATCGTATTATACATTTTTTTTTATATATATGTTATGATTATAGTGTTCGTAGTATCGTTTCTTAAACTTAAAATTAAACAGTAGAACATGATGCTAGCAACTCCAAGGTCATAGATAGATAGATAGATAGATAGATTAAATTAAATAACAAAAAAGTGAAGTTTATCTATCTATCTATCTGTCTGTCTCTGTCTGTCTGTCTGTCCGTCTGTCATTCTATATCTATCTGTCCATCTTTACATCTTTCTTTTTATTGGTCCATCCATCCATCATTCTTTTTACTACTCCATCCATCCGTCTTCCTTTTTATTGGTCTATTCATCCATCCATTCATCTATCTATCTATCTATGTCTATCTATCTATCTATCTGTCTATCTGTCTGTCTGTCTGTCTATCTGTCTCTCCATTCATCCATTCATCCATCCATCCATTCTTCTTTTCATTGGCCCATCCATCCATCCATCTATCTTTCTTTTTATTTATCCAACTACAAATCTATCCATCTTTCTTTCTATTGGTCTATCCATCCATCTTTCTTTTTTGCTATTTAATTAAATTTAATCTATCTGTCTGTCTGTCTGTCCGTCCATCCATCCATCTGTCTGTCACTCTTTCTATATCCATTCATCCATCTTTCTTTTAATTGGTCCATCCATCCATCTGACTATTTAACAATCCATCCATCCATCATCCATTCATTCATCGTTCTTTTTATTGGTCCATTCATCCATCTTTCATGTTATCACTCCATCATCCATCTTTCTTTTTATTGGTCTATTCATCCATCTTTCTTTTTTCCATCTGTCCATCCATCCATCCATTTTTCTTTTTATTTATCCATACATTCATACATCCATCTTTTTTTCAATCTGTCCATCCATCCATCTATCCATCCATCCATCCATCCATCCATCCATCCATATCTGTCTCTCTGTCTGTCTCTCTGTCATTCTTTCTATATCCATCCATCCACCCATCCATCTTTCTTTTTATTGGTATATCCATTCATCTATCTTTCTTTTTATTTATCCAACTACAAATCAATCCAACTTTCTTTTTTGTTATTTAATTATATTTAATCTCTATCTATCTATCTATCTATCTATCTATCTATCTATCTATCTATCTATCTATCTATCATCCAACTACAAATCCACCCATCTTTCTTTTTATTGGTCCATCCGTCAATCCATCTTTCTTTTTTGCTATTTAATTAAATCTGTCCATTCATCTGTCCACCTGTCATTTTTTCTATATCCATCCATCCATCCATCCATCTTTCTTTTAATTGGTCCATCCATCCATCCATCTTCCTTTTTATTGGTCCATCCATCCATCTTGTTATTGGTCCATCTATCCATCCATTGATCTTTTTATTGGTCCATCCAACCATCTTTCTTTTTATCGGTCCATCTATCATTCTACCTGTTTATCATTCTAACTATCATTCTGCTCTGTCCATAAGGTCTATAAAAACTAAGCCAACATAATACATACTAATGGACTATGAGTATTTTGCCCTGTCAGTCATGGGGTGTCAATCAAATTTATATGCAAAACCAAATAAACCCACACAAAAAAAGAAATATTTCATATTTATATGTTTAAAACCACAATTTTTTGGAATTTGCTCTAGTAAACACTAAATTTACAAGCACTAGCTATGATGGTATTTGGTAGCCAGCCTATCAGGCCGAGTTGTCTCAAGTGAGAAATATGCCATTGTGTTTTAGCACCAGTTTAATTGGATGCGGGTGACAGGAGAATAGAGGAAGGAATTGTCTATGTGGCTGTGTCTAATGGATTCAGAGCTAATTAAGTTCACACAAGAGATAGAGGCTTCCCACCATCAGAGGGACATAATGGCAGAATGTGTACGTGTTTGTGGGTTCACCCACACACATGCAAACGCGCTGAGCAGTAAACACAAGTTTGTTTCTAATCACACCATTGTCTCCGTTCTGCATGAGAGGATCAGAGGTGAGCAGCAAGCTCCTGTGGGCCTCTCTATCTGAGTATGCATGTTCCTTTGTTTTGGGTTTATTTTAGATCGTTCCCTTTCACGCCCTCTCCTACTTTTCCTCAATATCGGCCCCCATTTCCTCCCTTCTAATCTCCATGTCTTTCTATCTCTCCCGCCATTTCTCAGTGTGCTTGCAGACCTGCTCGCCCTCCCTTTGTATGCCCATTTTACGGTATGTTTGCGGCGTTTGAATGTGAGGACGCGAGGACACCAGGGGGCAAAATAAAAGAACAGGATGTTTTGGTGGTTATAAGACAGAACACATTGAGACTTAAAATGAATCTATTAAAAGGGTTAGAGAGAGGCAGTGAGGAAAAAGAGCAAAAACAGGTTGGAAATAAATCAAGGTGAACACAGATCTACAGTAGTGATTGAGTTTTTTAATGCCGTCTCTGGGGGGGTATGTGATAATGTGAATGCACAGGGTCCAAAATTAACATCCATAAAACAATAAATGCAGGTAAAAAATACCTTTGGAGAGTAAATAATAAAAGATTACTAGCCAGTGGGTATTAGGTACTATTAGGAACTGCAATACAATTCATGTTTTTAAACACTAAACACCAGATGTTTATGATGGCTAGATAACTTATTCCTCCAACCACCGCTAGATGATAGATAGATAAATAGATAGATAGATAGACAGATAAAAATCTCTGTTATAGAACAGAAACAGAAAAAAACTGAAACAGAAACAGTTCATATACAGTATCTTTATTCAATGGCAAGTCAGTCTTTTACAATCATAAATAAAAAAAAAAACATTCAATAAATGTTTTAGCACATGACAGGTGCAGCAACAGCAGCCAGTGGAAATCTGTAGGAAGAAGCTGGTATCAGTACGCTGTTCCAGTACATTAAATCGCAATCATATATATTCATGATTAAAAAGTTACATCAAAATTAGCTTCACCTCATGCAATCTCATCTGTCAGAAATTTAAGTTTCAGTTTTAACCCATCAAATCAACCCATAGCACAGCCACAGCTAGGACGCTAGATCAATAGTGCTCCAATTGTAGTCAGTGGAGCTCATGTATACATTTTTTTTAAATATTACAGCGATGTTGCATTGTATTTCAGTGCTGATTGCGCATTTGTTCAGCGGGAGCTGAAGCTAAGACAGAGATTTCCTTGGAAATGACAACCTATTTTCACAAATATACAGTACATGACTCGGCCTGAAGGACAGACGCAAGTAGATCAGTCGATCTCTCTCTCTCTCATTCGCTGTCTGTTTAGGCTTGTTAAAGGAGAAGTCCACTTCCAGAACAAAAATTTACAGATAATGTACTCACCCCCTTGTCATCCAAGATGTTCATGTCTTTCTTTCTTCAGTCGTGAAGAAATTATGTTTTTTGAGGAAAGCATTTCAGGATTTTTCTCCATATTATGGCCTGGTATGGGTCCCCAAGTTTGAACTTCCAAAATGTATTTAAATGCGGCTTCAAACGATCCCAAATGCGTTTGTAAATGATCCCAGCCAAGGAAGAAGGGTCTTATCTAGCGAAGCGATCGGTCATTTTCATAAAAATAATATAATTTATATACTTTTTAATGTCAAACACTTGTCTCGTCTTGCTCTACCTGAACTCCCATCTCATGTTCTCCCTCAACTTCAAAATCGCCCTATATCACCTTTTTTGTTAAGGGTGTTTGATCTTCTTTGCATGTTCACCTTGCAAAGACTGGGTCAGTACTTCTGCAGCAATGTAGGATGATTTTGAAACGATTTTTGAAGTTGAGGGAGAAAATACGATTGGAGTTTTTCGACATACCCATTCAACATTGAACCACAATACACAGAGTTCAGACAGAGCAAGACAAGACGAATGTTTGAGATTAAAAAGTATTTAAATTGTATTTTTAAAATTAAAATAACAGATCGTTTCGCTAGATAAGACCCTTCTTCCTCGGCTGGGATCGTTTATAACCGCATTTAAAATGCATTTTGGAAGTACAAACTCGGGGCACCATAGCAGTCCATTATATGGAGAAAAATCCTGAAACGTTTTCCTCAAAAACATGATTTCTTTACGACTGAAGAAATACATGAACATCTTTGATGACAAGGGGGTGAGTACATTATCTGTAAATTTTTGTTCTGGGAGTAGACTTCTCCTTTAAGTGCAAATCTACTGAGCCTCTGTTCAAATCAGCATGGTACACATTATGTTATCATTACTAACTTATTTAATATTCAGTTCATATGCACAAAGTGTAAAACAACACTGCTGGAAAAAAAACAATAGACACCATCACAAATTGTTTAATGGTTTTTGGTTATAATGGAACTTGTATTAGTTTTAATGAAAACTGTAATGAACCCTGTTGGTCTCTGCTGGTGATCGGCCACCTTCTACTGGTGGCTTGTTAAAACCAATAAATCCTAATGGATTATGTCCCAAAACACACTACAGAAAATCATTTTTTAATGGTTTTATTGGTTAAAAGTTGATGGTTTGGTATTAACACAGAACGACCATGTTTTAACTGGTTTGATTGGGTTACACTGACCCAGCGCTGGTTAGGTGTGTGAGGGAGTTCATCATTTGTACTGACAGTAAAAATGACCCAGCAGCTGATTTACAGAAAAACTACCTAGCACCTGAGTAAAAATATTAAAAAATAACCCAATGCAACCAGCATTGTTTAGAGTATATTTGTTATTTATTCTTTATATTATGCTATCTGTCTATTGTTTGTTATATCTATCATTTGTTGTATCGATTGTTCATTAGTTCTGTTGTTTGTTCTATCATTCTACCAATCTGTTTTTAGTTCTGTCATTTTTTCTATCACTTTATTTATCAGTCTGTTTAACTTTTTTCAACCTCCAAATTTATAATGAGCAACAAAATCAAAATATAATGTAATTAAAAATATAATTTAATTTTATTATTCCTTTGTTATAAAAGGATAGTTCACACAAAAATATTCATGCAAGAATATTCTGTCATCACTGGTAGCCAAACTGTTGACAGTAGCCGTAGTATTTTTTCCACTATGGAGTAAATTCTGTAGTGTGGAGTAAATGAGGACAGAATTTTTTATTTTTGAGTGAACTATCACTTTAATGACAATATAGTTTCAGAAAATATTTTGTGACCAGGAGTTTAATTTTAAACTCATGTGCATTTTGGAAAAGTGTTCTGTTTGACCATGTTTGAAACAAATTTGTGGATCACAGGGCTCTTGGAATCACACATGTCGAAAATACATCACAGCATCTGTTTTTGTCCAGTCATGTATGACAGTACATGTCTGTATGTGTTTTATGGACGAATAAGTCAATAATCCTTCTTGACTGACCGTCTGTTTGGTGCTCTACTCTAGTAACGCTTGGATTCATTTGTGTTTGTGTGTGTGTGTTGGCTCCTGCTGCATCTTGGAGCGCCTGACTTTATCAGTTATCTGCTTTAATGAAATCGACTGAGATTCAGGTGGTGATTGAAGGTGTCAAGGGGTTAGAAAAGTGAAAGTATGTGTGTCTGTGTAATAGATCTCCATGGCAACAGTCAATGGGAGCGAGTCACATTGATGGAATGGCCTCTGTTGGGTAGATGGGGAAATCAAATTGAGGCAGTTACTATAGCGACGCTCCATTGCAGCTGCCTCTGCATCTGTCTTGGTGTGTGAGTGTGTGTATGTGTTGTTGTATCTTGAGGAGTAAGAGCTTATCAGTGTCTAAAGTGACCTAACAACTAGCTATTTACACTCAAACAAAGAATCCAACCATCACCCTCAGATAAAAAAATAAATAAATAAAATGTGTAGTTGCACAAAGTGAGTCATCATTTAATCTTTCTGTAGCTCTCACTTACACAACACTCTCTTTCCCCTCATTTTGACTTTTTTTAGACATCCGTGACCGCAGGAAGAAACCAGTCATGCTGTTCATTCACGGCGGCTCTTATATGGAAGGAACCGGAAACATGTTTGACGCCAGTGTGCTTGCAGCATATGGGAATGTCATTGTAGTCACCATGAACTATAGGCTGGGAGTTCTGGGTAAGTGTACTTCATTTATTTTCCCCATTAACTGACAGGAGGCACAGAAGTTGCTCTGTACTGCAGATTACATTTTTTAGATTACTTTGGGTCTTTTCATGCCTTTTTGTATCATGTTTATGCAGGCAGCCTTGGGATTCATTTATTTTACTTCAGTTATTTGTTTATTTCAGTCGTTTTATTTCAGTTCATTTGGACTTTTCATGTTTTTGTCTGATGAACCAATTTTTACTGAAGCTTTACCGCTTTTGTTTATATGAACTGTATGTCAATGACTAATTGAAATTCTGCAGGTAAGAGGGATGTGTGTTTAAGGGATAGTTCACACAAAAAAGAAAACATGATGTTTATCTGCTTACCCCCAGGGCATCCAAGATGTAGGTGACTTTGTTTCTTCAGTAGAACACAAACAAAATTTTTAACTCAAACCATTGCAGCCTGTCAACATATAATGGCAGTCAATGGGATCCACGGCTCTAAGAGTCAAAAAAACATACACAGACAAAACCAAATTAAACCCAGCAGCTCGTGATGTTACATTGAGGTGTTAAGACACAAAACAATCGGTCTGTGATCCACCGCAATGTCCAGCTGTCCTAAGCATGTTCACAACAGCGTCAGCGTGCTCTGGCATAGTAAAAGCATGTGCAGAAGCGATTTGACACGTGTATACATCACTCATTGTTTACACAGTGCAAAGATTGTGGGTATGAAAGCTACTCAAAATGGTAATTACTTGTGCTTATCCTGATTGTTGCAACTGAATAAAAACTAAAAAAAATACATTTGCTTGCGCAAACTCAGCCAGGAGTGTTGACTTTTCACTGACTCCCAGTGCGTGACACGCCGGCTGTTGTGAACGTGCTTAGGACAGTTGGACATTGCGGTAGATCAGAGGTAAAAAATATATAAATACTGTCCAGCTTCTTGCATAGACTGATTGTTTGATGTCTTAACACCTAAATGTATCGCCACGAGCCGCAGGGTTTAATTTGGTTTTCTCTGTGTATGTTGTTTTGACTCTCAAATCCGTGGATCCCATTGACTGTCATTATGTGACTGATAGACTGCAACATTTGTGTTCTACTGAAGAAACAAAGTCACCTACATCTTGGATGCCCTGGGGTAAGCAGATAAACATAACATTTTTATTTTTGGGTGAACTATCCCTTTAACTGCCAATATTTCTGACTACACAACTCTAATGTGGGGTCACTTTTAGCTGTCTGGTCAAGGTAGTTAACTTTTAGTTAATGATTAAATCTAGTTGAATTGAGCCATTGATTTTCTACAGAAAAGAGCACCAGCGGATCCCACAGTGCGGCAATTACAGGCTATAGGTCAAATTCTGCTTAATTGGTCTTATTATATAAGAGTCACTTAAAGTGAAACCTAAATCAGAATAACTCTCCGGGGAAGCTTCCTGCTATTGTCATTAGACTGAGTTTCTTCATTAGTTTTGACCACAAAGCAGAATGCGCATAGTTCAGAAGAGTTTTTTAGAGGTAATATAAGGTCTTATGAAAGCGTTTTTGAGTTAAAGTGCTAAATCCTTTCTCATTTCCTCTCTCTTTCTCTCTTTTATTATTTTACAAGACTGAAATATTGAAGAGTGATATATTCATGCAGATTAGCTTTGGCTCTGACGGTTTTATTGGGCCACGGCAGTTAGAAATATATTTTTCCATTTCTTACTTTAACTGCGGCACTGCCCAGAGCGGGGATAAGGCGGCCGTTAGATTTGCACTTAATAAAAAAAAGGAAATAAAAAAGAAAAGCGCTTGAGATGTTCAAAGCATTACTACTAAACTGCAGAATAGTTGGTGCCGGTTTGTATTCGTAATGCTTGTAATATATAACATACACACAAATACAGCTGAAGGGCTAAGGCTGAGTCAGATGTTTCTAAGGCCCTGGGTGTGGTGCTTTAGCATTTCGACTTTCTCTGGCGTATTAGTGCGTTATGTACTTGGCTCTGGAGCTTAGTGCAGATAGTCAAGCTTAAAGATGTCAGCCTCTCAGCTCAGTTCCTTCTGCCAAGCAAAAGAGAGTGCTTATGTTTGTTTGTGAATGCCTTTCTTTCACTGGCTGTTTGTCTTCTCATAGACTCAAGACTTTCCCCTCTAGATATAATGCAAAGCACAAGAAATTTAAATTGAGGGAGAGAGAGAGTGTGTGTGTGTGTGTGTGTGTGTGTGTCTACATTATTGATGAAGACTGTCTGTCTGGTGTGATGAGCAGTGAAGCCGCAGTGGGATTAGTGGTGACCTGTTTATTTAAATAAAAATATAAATGTGAATGGCAATAAAACTGTTCGTGGGCCAGTGTTGCAGAGTAGCTTACTCAAAGTAGAGACAGTACTTGATAGCTTGATAGTAGCTAAGCTGTTTTCAAACCAGTTTAGCTTTTTAGTGTGTTCATAGTTTTATTGATTGTATTTAATACAGAAGTATCAAAGTCTCATTTCAAGTTTAATGCTGTAACCCATATTGAGATGACTATTGTTTTTTTTTAAGTGTAATAATAAACTATATAATCTGATATACTGTTCAGGGTCAGTAAGATGGATTTCAAAAAAATAAATTCTTTTATTTCACCATTAAACTGACAGTAAAGACATTTAAAATGTCATAAAACAATTCCATTTCAAATTAAAGCTGCAAGTAGTGTTGAAAGGGCCCTCGCACCTGGGCTCACCGCCATCCAGTGGCTTTATGAAACCAGTGAACGGTGAACAATATGCATTTAGAAGGAATAAATATGAATACAGAATTAAGTCATTTATATGTGCCAAACTTCCTGGTGCCAGCTGGTGGTGCTATGGCTATAACTGGATATTGGCATGTAGAAGTCTTCATGCCAACACTTTTATCAAACATATGAAGTTTGGTGCAGATTGAACATGGTATGTTTGAGTTAGTGCAAAACATGACGTATCCTGTTGCCAACAGGTGGCGCAATGATTATAACTGAATGTTGGCATTTAGAAGTCTTCAGACTAGGACTCATATCGAACGGTTGAAGTTTGGTGCTGATTGGACATTGCATGTTTAATTTGGTAAAACAAGCCATTTGCTGTTGCCAGCAGGTGGCGCTATGATTCAACTGAATATTGGCCTTTAAATGTGTTCCAGCCAGGACTCATATCGAACATGTAAAGTTTGGGGCAGATCGAACTTCGTATGGCTGAGTTACATCAACTTCTATTTTACATGGTGAAACATCAAACTTTATCGAAAACTTTAACGAAAACTCGAGATCTTTGCAGTTTAACATCACAAAGGCCTTTAGATTAAACTGACCAATTATAATGTTGTTGTTATTAAATCTCTATGAGGAGTTCGTTAGAGCATAACACATGCCACTTGCTGTTGCCAACAGATGGCTCTATGTCTATAACTGAATATGGGCATGTGTTTAGAACAGGACCCTTATCAAACAATTTCCTTTTTCAAGTTTGTCAGGCTGCCATGGACATGCCCTTCAACCAAAACTCAAGATCTTCGCAATTTAATGTCACAGAGGGCTTTAGATTACACTGACTGCATTTGGTGTTGATCTGTATGAATCTCTAGGAGGAATTTGTTTAAATACAACACCTGAAATGGCAAAAATGGCACAAAACTTGCAGAGAAAATTCAAAATAACTGACTTCCGGTTGGGCTGTGGACTTCTTACCGGGGGACTTTTTTGTATGTGTTGATGTGTTACATGTGTCTACTGAATTTTGTACATGTATGTGAAACAGAGCCATTTTGCCACACCTACTTCTGAAACCCATATCAGATGTAAATTTTCACCACTTTTGGCATGTGTGCAAAGTTTCATGAGTTTTCGGGCATGTTTAGGCCTGCAAAAATGCATATAGGAGACTCCTTTCAAAAACTTAAAAAAATGTTAGACTCCAAACTTTAGTAAATGATAGTGTATATAAAAATATTGTCTCCCTTCATTGTGTCTTTAGTAGATTGTAGTTTAGCTAAGTGCTTATTAAAAAGGCAAGCTTTACTTTAACTCATATTAGTGTCGTGCCATACCTGGACCTCAAGGACACCTGGTGCATGCAAGCTTCCACAAAGGAGAGATGTGATGCAGGATTTATAGCAGCAGTGACAGGACACAATTAACATCAGCACATCTCATCATGCCCTGGCAGCATCGTTCCGTCGTCACGCCCCTCCTTTCCACTATCAGCTTCTATCATGAGCCTGGATGGAGGCCAGCAATATGAGCATTGAGGCGACAGTGATTCAAGGAATTGCAGATCCTCTATCATCGTGGGCCGTCATCTGAAATGAGAATGAGTGACGTGACTCAAACTATAATTTAGATAAAACCATTGGCCTGCACACAGTATGTCACTTGTTCAGTCACAGATGCTTTGCTCATTAGAGTTATGGATTGAATTTATAGTCAAACCACATCCAACCGAAAGAATTCGATTTCGTTTTTAGACTTTAGGAAGATTGCATAATTCATTCATTTAAAAGCTGTATAGTTGCACAGGTCATTTGAAGGTTGTGTTGGTTGTTTGGAGATTATATAAGCCATTGGAAAGTATTTTTAATACTTCATAGCTGCCAGAGATCTTATAAACATTGTGTTATGCTTACTCTTCAGGGCCATGTATTCTTATATAGTCACTCGAGTGGCTTTGTCAAGTGTGTCAGGGGTGACCTGAGAGTCCAAAGCAGCTACTGACCTGTCACAACCATTGAATCAATACATTGGTTAGACTTTGCTATAAGCTTCCATTAGTTAATGTTCGTTAATGTATTAACTAACATGAATGAACAATGAACAATACATTTATTACAGTATTTATGAGTTAGTTAATGAAAAGTTGTTCATTGTTAGTTCATGTTAATTCACAGAGCAATAACTAAAGTTAACAAACAAAACTTTTGATTTTAATAATGCATTAGTAAATGTTGAAATTAATATTAACTAAGATTAATAAATGATGTAGAAGTATTGTTTATTCTTAGTTCATGTTAACTAAAGCAGTTAACTAAAGTGTTACCAATACATTTTCACTGTATTCTGATATATCTTAAATAGTCATATTCACACTGAAAAAAAAATGTTTTTAATTAATTAATTAAAAAACAAAAAGTTTATATGAAGTAATCAGTGACATGTTACAAAAAGGCTGAATTTGTTAACATTAGGTAGTGCATTAGGTAATGCATTGGAAAATGTATAAAATTTGGTTAATGTTAATTTTAGGTTGATCTATTATAAATGAGCATGCATGAAAAAGCTATTTTTATGCAAACTATTTAGTAAGCTGAACTTTATTATGAATTGTTAGTGAAACTTCGGTTAGCTCTGGCAGTTTCAGTTTATTTCAATCCGGATGACCTTTATTTCCATTTTATTGCGTTCATAACATTTGATCACATTTTTGTGTGATTTTACTCACTGATTTTATTCATTTGGCCTGTATTGTATGGTAGAGTTGAGACATAGTCTTTAACCAATTGAGTTCGAGTGGGAGATGTTTATCAACGTCTTTTTATCTTAATTTTATGCTGTTACTTCATTCCAGGTCCAAGCTGCAAGTCCAAGTACCCCAACTCTGCTCTATGGTGCTATTAACATTAATATCCAGTGAAGCTGATGTGGATACTCAAATTAGTAGTTGAATTGCACATCTAAAGCTGAAAGAGCCAGTCTGAGGATGACAGAACTGTAAATCTCCTTTTAAATTGTTGTATGTGATTTGTTTAAATTGGTTTTGGCGACTGACCCACAAGTCTGTTAACTTAGCTATGGAGCTCAGTTTAATTCATATTTATGTCTGAATCCCTGCTTTTGTTAGTATTGAATGTCTATGTTTGTGTGTGCATTGGAAACCCTCTTGGATCCAATTTAGCTAAACTACAGTTCATTATTTTTATATCATGTCACATAACGTATCTCATGCACAAACACACATACACACATAGTGAAAGGGCTTAGGGGAAAAAAAAAAGAAGAGATAGTTATAAATTCCGTATTTACACACACATCTTACTCTCTCTTTAGCTTTTCAGGTAGTTCTGCCTGTCTTTTCTTACCCTACTGCAGGTTTTTCTGAACAAAGCCTAAGTAGACTACACCAGCATTCATCATTGCCTTGACACCATCACTTGTTCATACATCTTTTTCCCCTCCTGCTATATTCTGTTTTTCCTCTGGTGAGTGGTGAGCTGCAGGTAGAAGTGCCATCTTCATATTCCCCAACACAGCCATGTGGCTGTTTTTTTTTTTCACAGTGTCCCCTGTTACCGTGACAGTGGTTGCTGTGACGGCGGTTGCCGTGGAGGCAATGATTTAGGCTTACCACTTGCACTGCGTCTTTCTGTGGCTGACGGGGAAAACGGTGTCTCGACCCCAACCATCACACGCTGGATATCACATCAGTACCTACACAAAGAAGCACATCTCTGAAACCCAGTGGATAGTTTATAGCTTTCTTGTTTGTCTGTTCTCTCTTTCTTTTTAGTAGGATCGTTCTCTCATTTGTGTTTGTTTCTTGCTCTCTCGCAGTCTGGAGTGCATTCTGAAGGGAATTCATCTCCATTTGTTAAATATGTAATGGATAAATCAGGTGCTAGCAAATTCATTAAGAGCTTGACCTTGGCTTTTCTGAGAGAGAACAAAGATGGGCAAAACATAAAATTAAACACTGAAAATAAAGTGGGGATTTTTGGTAGAGGAGAGTGGGAAAGAGAGGAGCGATATAAAAGACCAATTTAAAGACATTTGAAAAAAAAAATTATATATATATATATATATATATATATATATATATACATATTAAAACAAGATACATCTTTTACACTGTTATTTTTTGAAGTACTGTGGGGTATCATGTTAAAGGAACACTCCACACAAAAGGAACAGTTTTACCGTTTTCGAATCCATTCAGCCAATCTCCAGGTCTGGCGGTAGCACTTTTAGCATAGCTTAGCATAGATCATTGAATCCGATTAGACCGCTAGCATCTCATTTAAAAATGACCAAAGAGTTTCAATGTTTTTCCTATTTAAAACTTGACTCTTCTGTAGTTACATTGTGTACAAAGATGGACGAAAAATGAAAAGTTGCGATTTTCTAGGCCGATATGGCTAGGAACTATATTTTCATTTTGGCGTAATAATCAAGGAACTTTGCTGTCGTACCATGGGTGCAGCAGGCGCAATGATATTACGCTCTGTCAACTCTGCCGGCTGCAACTCTGCATCTACACAAACTTAGTGCCGGTCACTTTCAGGCGCTGTGTAATATCATTGTGCCTGCTCCACCCATGGTACGGCAGCAAAGTTCCTTGATTATTACGCCATAATGAGAGTATACACTGTAAAAAATAAAAAACACAATTTGTTGAGTCAGCTTAAAATGATTTGTTACCCTGCTGCCTTCAAATTTTATCAGTTAACTAAAATAAGTCTAGTCAACTTGAAATGTTAAGTTGTACTAAGTAACAACTTAGATATTTGTGTTTGCTAAAGTTAACAGATGGGTAAGTAACCCAGCTGCCTTAAAATTTTAAGTTGATTCAACTCAAATATCTAAGTTGTCACTTAGTATAATTTAACATTTCAAGTTGAATAAACTTTTTTTGAGTTGACTGAACTTAAAATTTTAAGGCAGCCAGGTTACAAATTATTTTAAGTTGATTCAACAGATTGTTTTTTACAGAGTAGTTCCTAGCCATATCAGCCTAGAAAATCGCAACTTTTCATTTTCTGTCAATCTTAGTACACAATGTAACTACAGAAGAGTCAAGTTTTAAATAGGAAAAATATCGTCATTATATATGGTCATTTTTAAATGAGATGCTAACGGTCTAATCAGATTCAATGATCTATGCTAAGCTATGCTAAAAGTGCTACCGCCAGACCCGGAGATCGGCTGAATGGATTTGAAAACGGTAAAACTCAACTGTTTAACTCTAGGGGAGTTGGAGAATGAGCTTATTTTCCAAAAAAGTGGAGTGTTTCTTTAAATATTCAAAACTATGGTACAGAACAACTTTTTTGTGAGGTTACATTTAAGAAATAATAATAATGAGATTAAAAAATAGGTTGAATCTCAGTGAATCATGTTAGTGTCACACATTAATAAAATCAGAAATGCTGTACCATTATGCAGAAATACTTTTTAAAAATGTTAAAACTTTACAATTACTTTATTAGTTTAAATTAGTTAAATACTTCATTGAAAATTAAGGTAACACTTTAGTTTAGGAACCAATTCTCACTATTAACTTAATTATGCATATTGGTAGAATATTGGCTGTTTGTAGGTAATTCAAGACTTCAAATGCAAAATTTCTCAGAATTGTGAAATATAAACTCTCAGTTCTGAAAAATGAAGTCATAATTGTGTGATGTAAACTAGCAATTGCAAGTTATAAAGTCAGAAATGTAAGAAATAAACTCATAGTTTTGACTCTTTTCTCAGAATTGCATGATATAAACTCGCAATTGCGAGTCATTAAATTAGAATTAAGATATAAACTTGCAATTCTGAGAACATAGTGTTTTTTCCCTCAAAATTGGAATCTATAACTCACAATTGTGAGTTTATATCTTACAATTCTGAGAAAGTCAGAATTGCATAAAAAAAAAGTCGGGAGTTGTGAGACATAAACTCGCAAATGCAAGAAAAAATCAGAATTGTGAGAAACAAATTCGTATTTTCTAGAAAAAAGTCAGAATTGAGAGATACAAACTTGCATATTCGAGAAAAAAGTTGCAATTCTGACTTTATATCTCGCAATTGCGAGTTTATATCACGCAATTCTGACTTAATAACTCGCAATTGTGAGTTTATATCACACAATTTTGACTTTATTTCTCAGAAATGCGACTTTATATCTCATAATTCTGACTTTATAACTCGCAATTGCGAGTTTATATCATGCAATTGCGACTTGCGAAATATATATCTACATTTCCAAGAAAAAAAGATAAGAAGAGATAAGAAGTCGCAATAACCTTTTTTTTTTATTTAGTTGCGGAAACGGGCTTCCATATTTATGAGATTCACCACCAGATAAAGCAGAAAAAAAATGCTGAAATTGATATTGTTTTGCTTGTTTATAACTGCAGTTTCAGTGCTGTTGTAGAAATCGCCTGCTGTCTGTCACACCCAGACTGACGTTTAATCAACAACTAGAAGTTTATGAAGAGTAATGACATTCATGGGGAAGGCGGAAACCCTCATAGTTAATGGGGGGTCTTATTTACGTGTGAGCGTGTGTCCTGACAAGGTTGAGGAAGATATTAAGACGTGAGCGAAGAGCCAAACTCCAAATCCTGACCATCCGGGCAGTTTCCATAGCAACCCAAGGCAGAACAGATAAGCAGAGGCCTCTTGACTCCAAGAGTGTGAGTGAGGGAGAGAGGAGGAGATGGAAAAAATCAAAAAGAGAGAGACTGAAAGATCAGACTGGAAAAATAATGAAGGAGACAGAGATGGAAGGATGACATAAATAAGTGGCCTGATCTTGAAGCAGTGAGTAGCACTACTGCACACACACACAAACATTAGTGATTATGCAAGAAACACATTTTTCATCATGTGTTTCATCCATTTATTTAGATTTCTTTTTCATTTGCTCTTTTGCCCTCATCACAAATTTTCTTGCAGTCTCAGTTGTTTGACACTGCTTAAAAGTTCCCCCTTTTTTCCTCTCTCCCTTTTCCTTCATTATCTATTGCGTCATTTTCCAACTACCTCAGCAAGATTTAGAAAAAGATTAACGGCGCTGATAGATGTATTACACCTTAGACGTGTTTTCTATAACTTCCTGAAAACTTATGGCTCCATTATAGTTAGAGATAAGTTTCCTCAAGCTTCTGACAGACAGGAGAGAATTCGCTCGGATTTGAGCAACTTTGCTTCAAACAGCTGACACAACTTTTGTGCTTATAGAGCGAGTCTGTGTTCGGATGTTGGAGTTTTCCACCTGACAGGTGCTTTAACCTGTGGGAATTACAGCCTTGGATTTTAAGTGGGTACAGAAGGAGACAAGGCCCATATGTATCAGCCATCTCCAAGTTTGACTGATGGTTAAATTCAGCTTGTCGTCGTATGGGGATTCTGTAGATGTGTTAGGATATAGAATAAACACAAATCCTGAAACAATAGTCTAGCTGTTTTTTATACATCTAATTTTATGTTCAAGTTCGATTTTCACTCTTCATTCTGTTACCAAACTTCAGTTTTAGTCTTTTTTGACGTCTATTCGTATAGTACAAGATAAGGTGATAAGAGCCAGAATGTCAAGCGAATGAACACTAAAGCTCAACATGTCAAAGCACATGTTCTAGCTGCTCAGCTATGGCTGTTTATTATAGAAAATAATTTGGTGGCTTTGTAAGTATCACAATAATAAAAAGCTATACTACCTTAATAACATCTCTCTATATTAGTAACGTGATTGTTTGAGATGCACATGCCAAAATAAATAAACATTTAATTTTATTTTTGTTTTAATTTTGTCTAAAAATTACTTTTTTTATTTTACATTTATTTAAAAAAAATTCAAGTAACATTTTTTTTTAAATGTATTAGTCTTTAACTCACACAGAGAGAGGGAAATGCATTTTCCAGCATGCTTTGTTTAAATAAGCATACATTTGTATGAGAGTAATTGCTAAAATTAAGCGCAAATTGTGTTTGTGTTTGTGTTGTGTGTGTGTGTGTGTGTGTGTGTGTGTAGTCCTGGCGTTCTATATTGGTAATACCAGTCAATTTCGACCTTGTGGGTATTGTTTTTTTTTGGTCCTCATGAGGAAACAAGCTTATGAATCATACAGAATGAAGTTTTTTGAAAACCTAAAATAGCAGGAAGTTTTGTGTGAGGGGTAGGTTTATGGTAAGGGGATAAAAAATACAGCTTGTATAGTATAAAAACCAGTACACCTATGGAATGTCCCCATAAAACATGGGGACATGGGGACAAACCCAACGTGTATGTGTGTGTGTCCATAAGCTGCAAGTATCTTTATTTTAAAAGAGTTTAAAAATGATCTAGTGAATAGTTTCTAGAAATACCGATTTTTAAATTGCTTTCCTCAAATGATTTGTGTTGCATTAACCGGTTTGGTTGTACTTTACTCCATTCATACAGTATATTCCAATATTTTCAGGAACAGGAACAAACTACGGTATATAAGGATTATATGGACTGTATTCAAAGTAGATGGCCTATTTAATTTAGTGTGAATGAAAAGGAGTATTGTACAGTCTGTTTAATAACGTATGCTGTCCAAGGGCATTTCTGATTTTTACTACCTATGATTTCTGGATATTTGCTGCATGTTAAGTTTAATTAATTAAAATGAGCTACTGCAGCAGTTCGTTTATCAAAACGTAATTTAACCACATTTAATCCACTTTAATTTGTAAATTAAGTGTAAATGAAGTTTTCTAATACAAGAACTTCAATTAGGCTTGTTCAGCAAAACATTACACATTATTTTGCATTAACAATAATGGAATTGTTCAAGTCAGTTTGGAGAAACTTCTGTTAATTGTGTGAAAATGTTTTCCTTAATTTTATTAAGTTTATTTAAGTCATTTAATTAGAAACATATTTTTGTGAAGGTAAACACAACAGTGCAGCCTTTTGAACAGACTGTACAACTATTCCCTACGGCCTCTTTTTCATTTGCATTAAAATAAATATTGTTTCTTCCCTGACTAAGGTAGCCGTAGCTTCTGGAATGACTTATCTATATGCAGTATCTTAATCCAGATTATTAACGGCTGTAATGGTCTTTGTCTGGATGTCCTGTAGAAGTTGAGAGGTCTTGATGCGTCTCTATTCTTGTCTAGTGCATACTAACTGGACTGTAGCTATGCAGCTATGGCCTCTGGTCACATTCTGTCTGGAAAGCACAACTGGGCTTTTTGAATTCTGCTGCTCTCTTCTCATTTCGTCTTGTCTCTTCTCTTCTATTTTGAATATCTCTGTAGCATTTTAACTACACATACACACAGGGCGGCGGCAGTGACATTGATAATGACTGTCAGGCTGATTTGCATAAGCTGAAGGACAGGTGGAGGATGTGACCGGTGCCTAGTGTGACCGGATTGATTGACAGCTGAGGGCCGCCCCCTGCCTGACAAAACATACAGGAATGCAATAGGTAAAACTCAGAGGAAAAAAGGCATTTCAATGAAATATTAGTTTATTTGTGGAAAGGATACCTTTCTTAAAGGGATAGTTCACCCAAAAAAGAAAATTACCCCATGATTTACATCCTAGGTGTATGTATCTTCTTTCAGAGAAATACAATCAAAGTTATATTGAAAAAATGTCCTGGCTCTTCCAAACTGTATAATGACAGTGAATGGGTGTTACTGTACAATGGAGGTCCAATAAAGTGCATCCATCCATCATGAAAAAGTATTTCACATGGCTCCGCGAGGTTGATAAAGGCCTTCTGAAGCGCGTTCTTGTTTTTGTGAGAAAATTATCCATATTTAAAACATTATCTGCAATCTCTAGTTTCTGCTAACTGATGTATGTGCGCGCATTCATGAAAGAGTGATGTTTCAGTGGATAACGTAGGACGTAGGTGTAACGTAAGTTCCATTGAGAATATGCAAGTCTGGCGAGAACCAAGTTTTGTTTACAGAAGCAAAGGAAGCAAAGTTTGTTGGCTTGTATCGAAATTCTCATTTTTCTTTACTTCTGATTCATGACTGGTGTTTTGTTTTGCTCTTTTATGATAGATGGACATGCTTTATTGGTCTTCTATTTAACTATTGAATGGTAACACCCATTTACTGCCATTATAAAACTTGGAGGAGCCAGGACATTTTTAAATATAACTCTGATCGTATTCGTCTAATGGTTTGAGGGTGAGTAAATCAAGGGGTAATTTTTATTTTTGGGTGAAATGTCCCTTTAAAGTCCAAGGAATAGAGGGGAAATGGAGGAGAATGAGATGAAGTGACAGGGATGAAGCTATCTTTTCTTCCATTAGGTTGCATATGCTGGAAAAAGTAATCAGTAGACAAAGTCTTTTATCAATCTGTACAAAAAAAGGCCACAAGACTTGATTAGAAACTTAAGCCACAGCTAAAATGTATGAATGTTTGGCATTTATTTTAAAGAAATATAGCACTTTTCAAGTAATTTTAGTAACATTTGCCAAAAGCGTATTTTGGTTAGGTTTAAAATTATAAAACGATTCATATTTTTCAATTGAAAGAGTAGTGCATGCAAAATCGAAAATTCTGTCATGATTTACTCACCCTCATGTTGTTCCAAACCTGTATGACTTTCTCTTTTTCACAGAACACAAAAGGTTTATTTTTAAAGCATTTCCTAGTCGTTCTTTTTCATATAAGAAAAGTGAATGAAAACTGGGACTGTCAAGCTCCAGAGTGACAATAAAATAAAAAAAAAAACAATAAAAGTGGCATGACTCATGCTCTATATTCAAAGTTTTCTGAAACATATGATAGCTATATGATGAAGTATTCCTTTAAGACAAAAGGTATTTGGAAACTTTCTAGATATCAGTCTTAGGAAAAGTTTCTCTAGTCATCTACATCTTTGTAGGTAATGTGATGAACTACTTAAAAAAAATAACTACAATATCTGCTGATGCCACTTGGTTTGATATTGGTTTTTGCTTCTGTTTTGGCCACTATATATAGTACATAGTTGACACATGTGATATTTTATTGTCAAGATTTTATGTTGTAATTTATATTGTGACTAACTTTTTAATCACCGTTTTGTCTACACTAGTCAGTTAAAATGATTCTTTAAAAGTCCGACATGTCATCCACCCTTTACATTTATGATCCAGAAATGTCCATTTTCTCCTCCCTCCGTTTTTCTTGGCCTTCTGCCTCGATATCCTCCATCTCTCTCTATTTTAAGGTCATAACTGTGGAGATCAGCTGCCGCCCCTCCCTCAGCTCCCTTTTTCCTTGCATGCAAATTAGATCAGAAAGGACTGCACAAAGCCGCAATTACTGTAGGTTAAACGCACGCACAGCGCATGGGTGACTGATGGAAAGTAGCATACGGTGAAAGAGGGGGTGGTTTAAGGTTCATTTCAGGCTGCAATTTGGCGTAATCAGGTTTGCATACGCCATATTGCGTGTTTAAACGTGTGAGGCTGCATACCCGTGTGCCATAGCGCACCTACCCTACATTCTGTGCAAAATTCTGCATTTGCAAGCTGCTCATGCTAATTAACTCATTAACTCATTAACCAATTAACTGGTGCATTCTGGGGAAGCAGCCCATTTCCTGTCAGCGTGTTTTCACGCTGGTCTTGCAGCCTCAGGGGATAGTGATATCTCTGCCAGTCTCCTTTCATTCCTCTGTCTTGCACTGAGTGTTTAATAAACCTCCCACACTCTGCTGAGCAGAGACAAAGACCTCCACCGCTATTATCAGTACTTATTTATTCCAGCGATGCTTTTCTATAGAAGGAGGAATTTGGTGGGGGGGGAAGCAAACGTGTTTACACCCGACCCGTCCTCTTTGGTTTGCGGTGCTCAGCAAGGCGTGCTCCTTGTTTCATTCTTCTTCAGAAATCGCTAAAGTATCTAACAGCAGTGTTCCTCAGTCAGAGCTCGGGGACTAATCGAAAGCTTTGGAAGCTGCACACTACTAGTGCTGAGCCAATCAGGTGTTGCAGAGCCCCTGTGTCGATGTGGGATTGGCCGGGACAGTGCTAAAAATGCTAGTGTATGATTTGAAATCAACATGTGTTTGTTTTTCCCATCCTTAATGCAGACAGAGTAGCTTTTTTGATAATGAATTCTAGCCTGCGGCTTCTGCATACAAACAGTTTAGAGGAGACAGAGACCGGCTAGAATCAGCAATGAGATGTTTGGCTTTATAAGTCCGGCCTGATCTCATTTGTTGTCCTTATAATTCATCTACCTCTAATTGTAATTATTCAATCCCGCTCTGCTCATCGTGATGCATTTAGAAAATGCTTCTACATTTACTTACTGACACAACCTTTGTGTTAATTAGTTCATAGGTGGCAAGTCTTCATTGCTTGTACTGATAAGCACTGATTATTTTACAAGAAAAAAGAATATATATAGTCATGGATATGTAGTTTACTTGATACTGATTTAAAACAAATCTATCTGTCTAGTTAGCTGTCTATCTATCAATCGATCTATCGTTCATTTGTTTGTTCGTTCGTTTGTTCATTTGTCTCAACATTCTGTCATTATATCGTTTTGTTATTCTATCATTGTTTAATTTTCTGTATATTGTTCTATCTATCTATCTATCTATCTATCTATCTATCTATCATCTATCTATCTGTCTAAGCGTCCATTCCTTGTTTGTTCATTCGTCTCAACATTCTATCATTCTATCATTCTGTTCATTTTTCTATATATTATTCTAATGGTCTGTCTATCTATTTGTCTGTCTGTGTCTGTCTATCATTCGTTCATTCATTCATGGGTTTGTTCATTTGTTCATTTGTCTCAACATTCTATCGTTCTATTATTCTATTTATTTTTCCATATATTGTTCTTATGTTTTCTCTATCTATCTATCTATCTATCTATCTATCTATCTATCTATCTATCTAATTGTTCATTCCTTTGTTTGTTCATTCATTCATTTTAACATTCTGTCTATCATTCTATCGTTCTTTCATTACATCATTCTGTGTATCTGTCTATTTATTTCTTTGTTCATTCGTGTCGTCATATCGTTCTATCATTACATCATTCTGTTTGTCTGTCTGTCTGTCTGTCTGTCTATCTATCTATCTATCTATCTATCATCTATCTATATCATTCATTTCTTTGTTTATTCGTCTCAACATTATTTCTATCATTCTCGTTCTATCATTACATCATTCTATTTATCTGTCTATCTATCTATCTATATAGTTCATTTCTGTTTGTTTATTCGTCTCAACATTCTAACATTCTATCGTTCTATCATTACATCATTCTATTTATCTGTCTATCTATTAGTCTATCTATCTATCTATCTATCTATCTATATCGTTCATATATCTATCGTTTGTTCGTTCATTTGTCTCAACATTCTATATATCATTTTATCATTCTATTATTTTATCATTCTATTTGTTTTTCTATATATTGTTCTGTTGTAATGTTTTGTCTATCTATCTATCTATCTATCTATCTATCTATCTATCTATCTATCTATCTTGTTGTAGTTAAAAACTGCAAATATATTCATTTCTTTAAAATTAAGTTTATATACTCCAGCCCCACTGCTACCTCATTTTAAACTCAATTAAAATGTATATTGAATTGGAATTTAAAGGCCATTTTAAATTCATTTCCAAATGGTGCACCCTGACTCATGGAGGTTGCAAACAGCACTTGATGTGATTTTCACAAGTGCGTGTGCTGTATGCATCAGGTGGTCTATAAGCGGAGATGAGTGCATGTGCCGTCTGGGGCTGAGATTCATTGGAGAAGCAGCTTTAATGAAATTTATCTAGTAGAAGAGCACAGCAGTCAATGCCGCCCTAAGTTTTATTTTGTATGTTTGTTTATTTTATTGCTTGATCAGTGTAGGATTTTTGAGCATGTTACACATTTTAGCATTCAAAATCAATTAACATGCAGTAAACTGGCTGCTTTATTCTCAAATGTTTCCCTCCACTGAGGGTACCACACTGAGCTGTGTTTACTTACGAAAAGAAGTCATCATGTAATCACAGCCTTGTTCACACAATCAATGGTAGTTAAATTCAACAATGAGAGCTTTATTAATTCAAACATGGCTGCCAACAACACAGTAGCTATGAGTTCCCTGTCCACTTTGCCATTCTGTGCTGATCTGTTTGCCAAATGCCCTGCTGATTTCTTGGGTTGATTTTTTATGTATTTTTTAATTAAAACAAATTATAATTCTCTTTAATAAAAATATTTTTAATAAAAAAGTAGTGTTAGTTGAAGTGTCCAAGTGTCCTGTCTGTGTGTTTCGTATTCTTCTTTTTCTTCTGCTCCTTCTTCTTCCTCGTCTTTTCACACAAACAGTGGCAGCAAAAAGTATTTGTACACTGTACACTGTACAGTGCATATACAAGTGTATGTGTATGGGCACAAGAAGCACTGATGATATCAAGAAAATCTTTTTATCTTGAGGTGCAGAGGTAAATGATGATTTTTTTGCATTGATCAAAGGTAATTTGTAATATCTGAGGCAGAAAAATAACATCGGAAAAGTCCAAAGGCGTAACCTCAGATATAAGACTTTCATAACTGGAGACATGGGAGTCCTGGCTGGCTGACTGTGTGTTTGTGTGAGCCCAATTAAGACACTCTTGCAAGCTGACAGTTTGGCTGCATTTCTTGGATGGAGGAGTCTTCCGCAGCGTCTTTTCACTCCCACCAGCATTTCTCTTGCTTCACGTTGAGCTTTGCTTTTGTTTAATCAGTCTGGATTTGTACCAAATTTGGAGTTTTTCATGTGGAACGCAAAACTAGCAGAACAGTTACAGATCAAATCAAAGATCTACATGCAGCTAAAGAAATACACATGAAGTATGGAAGGAGGAAATTAGAGAAATATTGGTTTGCATTTGCTTAGCTGTCTCATTTGATACGTTTAATAACTGTACAGCAGCACTATATACTGTGCGGAATTAAAGATGTAGCTTTACCTGATCTTTCTTTTGTCCCTCTCTCTCTCTTTCTATACCTTTACGCATTTAAACAATCAGTTTTTCTGTCATTCTCGTTCGTATCTACACAGTTTCATTTCATTAAGCATTTCGCTGCTTCACGCTGTATTTGCTTTCTAGCATATATTTTAAATATGCATAAATTCATATGATGTATTATTCAATATGAAGCTGGGAGTTCGGCACCCAGCACTTCACTTTCGACAATACTGCTGAAATTACTCATGTGAAGAAAATTACAGAGTGTGTCAACCCGCGAACTGTCACTCTAAACTAATGTTGTCATTTTGTAGGATTACCTTATGCTGAACCTCAATAGGTACTGCCTTTGGTTTCAGAGTTTCAAAAAGTGCTGGGACAGACAGTGTGGGAGAATTCACAGACGTCCTAATTGTGATGTCATAAAATGGCATATGAATATTAATCAGGTCATGCACAAATAGTTTATTTGATGCTTTTATTGTTTTGATAGATAGTCCAAGTCAATTTCCAAATCAAAATAATATTTCAATAGCACATCAAGTTATTTTTCAGCACAAAACTAGATTTTTATTCCATAGCAATTTGACAGCAATTCCTGTCAAACAATTTAAATGCTCAAATGAACTTGACACATTTAAATGGTTAACTTCATTCCTATGTTCACCACTCTCAGTCCTGGGATTTTTTAGGTCATTGGATAAATGCATGGGTCCCCTAGTGTAAAATAAAAAAAGGAAAATGTGTTTGAAATACATTTATTCCATGCTAAGTATACTGCAAATACATTTACATATTTATGTACTTAATAAAATACCCTGCAATTGTACTTTTGGTATACTAATCTGATATACTTAAAGTCTGCTAAACTGGAACAACCAATTTTGTACTAAATGGACTTTAATTGTGCAGAAGTAGTGCTGAAGTCTGACTAACTTGTGCTGAAGTGGAACTGCAAGTATACTTCAGGTGCACTTTAAATAACTTGCATTTAAAGACTGATATTATTGAAAGATCATACAATCCTCATCAACGGTGACATTAAAACACATTTTTGGCTTAATATTTAAAAACGTGCATTGTGCACAAGTAGTACTCCAAATAAGGTGTTATTATATATTTTTTTTTTATCAATAAGTCTCAAGCGATATGTCAGTACAGTGGCGTAGCAAGTCAGCCCAAGTGAAGCCTACGTTTTTATTGCTGTTTTTTAATGTTTCATGTTAAAGACAGGTTGGATGACTTTTTTTTTTTTTGGGCGGAGTAGGTGGAATTTACACTTTAACTTTATGCAATATAACATAATTTTATTACATGAATTCTTTCGTTTTAAAGTATTAATTTAAAGCATTCTATAGATTTATTTATTATGTCTGTGAGGCATATATTTTCTGAGTTTAGGATCATTTTTGTAAAAGCGCATATTTGTTTTCTTTTATTTACAAAAGCACAACATTTTGTTGATATTGTGAGTGCACACATATAAAAGTAGACTTTTGCAGTTCCGAATGATGTATTACTCTTACCTTTATGAGCAATATGATGGCGTAGGTTTCCACTGTTATTAAGAAAAAAATACAAGTGATCACACTGGCGCTTCCATGTCAAGTGCGCTTTAGCTTCCACTCTCCGCATAAACGATTGGATATGCATCTAACAGCGCACATTTATCTAGGTTAAATGTTTAAATTAATATTGTGAAATGCATCAAGTGTTTTATGTCTATAGATTTTATTTTAGGCAAGTCATGTTGATTTGAGAAGGCTAAATTGATCAAACATATGGTCAACTCATTGCCGCTGGCCGCTTGGTCATTATTTTAAAAAACAAAAGCTTGAATTTGACAAACATAAAATGTTCCAAACATATTTCTAAATTAACTTAATAAAGGAATTAGACGAAATCTAGCCACTTTGCCATTAAAAACCAAATTAAGTTGTTGGACAAGAGCAGGGGTCGGGCCTGAGCATCTCAATGCAGGGCTCTATCGTTTCAATTAAAAGTACCCCCTCGGCTCGGCGGGCTTCTAATCTGCCTGGCCTGTAGGCACCTGCATACCCAGATGCTACACCCCTGTGTCAGTAATTATGTTAATAGATTTGAACTATATTTAGTATGAAATAAATTTTAGATTTTAAATATATTACCTTTTCACTAGAGTCAGTTAGTTTCATGTCAAATATAGTAGATTTTTGCAGTTCAGACTACATTATCATACAATCACTTATGTGATTTATCTTTGAGACAAAGGCTTATCAAAATTTAATTTTGTGACACAGTTGTACATAATCTACTGGCATGCTAGTGTACTGGCTAACTTTGTACATTACCATCACCAGTCTAGTTTATACTTTTTGTACTTAGTATCTTATTATAAGTAAGAAAACTGCGGAAGAATAAATGTAGCCGCTGTGTGAAACACTTGCTATAGGGTGAGTCACAGCACAGAAATCTCAGTTCCCACTGAGCATAATTTGATCAAACAACTTATTGTCCACTCATGCAATCACTTTAAAATGAAATTCCTGGCAGAATTATAGGTTTAAAAACAATTCAGCATACAATATATGCAGGAAACATCTGCTTAAGGCATGTTTCTCACACTAACACAAATACCACTGTGACAAAAGCTGTGTAAAAATAAATTAGATTTGGATATGCCTAGGAATAATTTACCTTTAAGCAGTGATGTCGTAGTTTACATATTTATAAACAATTTACTATTTTGCTCATCCATCTCTTGTTTGTACCATTTATTTAATGCTTAACCTCTAAGTGCCTCATTTGACCAATCAGAATGAAGTACTCCAGCTGAATAACAAATGAGGCAATTTCATGAGAGTCATCAGTGTTTTGACTGATGACACTCATACTACCTATGCTTTATTAAAGATGGTAATCAGGAACATTGCATTTTTCCCAGTCAAAAGATCAGTCCACAATGAATACCTCACAGGAAATTCGCTGGAGCTCAACAGTTGAACAGATTTCATGACAAGGGCAGGACGTGTTTACTGACCAGACAGAACAAAGTAGCATGTAGTCTCTGGAGTTCCAGCTCCGTCCTTCGTTCATTCCTTCCCTCCATCCTTCTTTTCCGTGCACTCTTACCCTGGCTGACAGGTCCAGGCCCGTGGCTGTTATGACAGCCTGTCAGAGTACATTCACAACACTCTCTCTCTCTCTTTCAGTGTCCCTTACCAGGAAATCATGTTGTTCATGCTCACTCTCCGCTTGTTGTACTTTTCCGTCCCACTCCTCCCCCTAATCCATCATCCTCTCATTGTCTGCTTTATTTCCGTTCCCCTCGTCTCAAACATTAATAGCCACGTCTATCCGAATCACCGCAGCAACATCTGTCTCCTTTTGCTCTTCCTATCTCACCTGTTTGCCATTCCCTTTTCCCCTTTTGCATACCTTCATCCCCTCTGTTTTCGCTGGCTAACGTCCCTAAACCCCAGATTCATTCATCTGTGTCTGTCTTTTTTCTCTCATGTGTGTGCGCTCTCTCTCTCTTTCTCTCTTTCTCCATCTCTCACTATTTACAGGTGTTTCTTCACCTATGGCCATGTTTGGCCCTGTGGACTTAACAGTCTCTCTTAAAAACACACACTTTTTACACTCTTTCTAGTTAGATTTGTCAAAGGTTCAAATGTAGACATGCAAGCATCCCTACAGAATTAATACAGAATTCTTTTTTTTTTTCTTTTACTGTAATTCTTCTAAATAAATGACATTTCTACTACATTACAAATTATATATTTTATTAGACATTCTGTGGTAGAAATTGTAACATGTTTGAAATACAGTTGCAAACTCTTTTGTTTTTCTAAGGCTGATTTAATCATTTTATGTATCCTAAAGATAAAAATGAGAGAGAAAACCCTAAAAAATAATAGATTGTCACGTTTACTTCACCGTATTACAAATAAATTCTAATGTAATCACGACAAACTATACACTCTTAAAAATAAAGGTGCTTCATGATACCATCACATGTGTTCTTCTATCATTCATGATAGAAGAACCTTTTTTGTCTAAATGGTTCCATAAAGAACCTTTAACATCTGAAGAACCTTTCTGTTTCACAAAAGGTTCTTTGTGGCCAAAGAATGTTCTTCAGATTATAAAAAAGGTAAGAAAGAGATTGTTCTTTATAGAACCTTTGACTGAATGGTTCTTTGTGGTACCAAAAGTGGTTCTTCTATGGCATTGCTGTGAAGAACCTTTTAAAGCACCTTTATTTTTAAGAGTGTATATCGTTGGAAAGGTCTAAGACCCCTAAATAGTTATTTTTCCACTGTTTTGTGTTACAAATTATGTAGGAAAAGTAATAGATTAATTTATGACAAGAGTGCACCGCAAAAATCTACATCATAACAGGAGTTCTGACCTTTGCCACAAAAAGCCTTTCTTCGTTGCCTTTTTCCCTATCATGTTTTAGATATCATAAGAAATGATATATCACTTGAAAACTTAAAATCTCAAAATTCATCCTTTGAAAACCATTTTAAAATCAGACATTGCATTACATGTACATTCAGATCATATTAAAAAATGTTTTTGTTCATGAATTATAAAAATTTAAGTTTGAATAGTGCATTTTCACGTCTATGTTCAAAAATGGGAGTGACAGTTAAAGGGTTAAAATGCATTTATTTTATACTAAGTATAGTTCAAGTCTATTAACATATTTACTGACATATTGAGTCTATTAACATATTTACTAACATTAAACTTTATTTAGAGTACTACTTGTGCACATTTCTTAATATTAAGCCTAAAATATGTTTTAATGTATTGATGAGGATTGTGTGATCTTTAAATAATTATTAAATAATAACATTAAATGCAAAATAATTTAAAGTGTTCTCACAATAGTTCCACTTTAGCGCAATCAAATATACTTAAGTATGTTTTACGTTGGACTTCACAACTTCCACACATTTAAAGTACAGAATTAGTTGTTCCAATTTAGCAGGCTTTAAATATACCAGTTTAGTATACTAAAAGTACAATTTCAGGGGATTATATTAAGTACATAATATGTAAATGTATTTGTAGTATACTTAGCATGAAATAAATGTATTTTAAATACATTTTATTTGTATTTTTCACAAGGGAACTTTTAAAAATACTGTACATTTTTCATACTTTTTACCCAAAGTACACTTCTTATATGATATTAGGGACAATATAATGTTTAAAAGTTTTGTCTTTTGAGAGAAATTGGTGCTTTTATTAAGCAAAGATGCATTTAATTTGATCAACAGTGACATTTACAACATACAAAAAAAAATTAATCAGCTGTTTTCAGCATTGACAAGAATGTTATTTGAACGTAAATGTGTGTTGGCAGTGTGTGTACACAACCACCCTATAATGATAAAAATCCACCCAGTGGTTTTTATTTAATCTGTAAAAATAGTTTCCCCTTTTTCAAATCAAGTCATTCTTAGCATCTTGTCTGTGTGACGACACACCGACAGAGGCCGATGGTTGATTGACACGGCCGTCTTAGCTTAGACCCGCCTTGAATGAGCAGTAACAGTCCGATCACCATGTTTCGATGCCGGAACAGGGACGTAGACAAGAATGGCTCCTAAGCAATTATTATAATTACAGCAGAAGTGAGTATAAGGGTTTTTTTTATAAATCTTTGCGATCGCCTTTTCTAATAACGTGCTAGTTAGTAAGTTTAGCAGCTAAACATGGCTAAATGTGGCTAAAGTAAACAGGCTCGTCACTCCACAGAGAGAAGAGAGGGGCGGGGCAAGCAGAGCTCATTACCATTTAAAGCAACCTCGACCAGAACAGGATGAATTTTGCAGAGCTGATTTTGGCAAGGTAAAAAAGGTGGTTTTTACACTACCATTGACAAATTTTAACCAAAGCATGTTATATGCATTTCATTAAGACACTAAAGAATCATAGCAACTTCTGGAAAATGGGCAACCGATGACGTCTTTAAGTGTACTTAGAGAGAAAGACTTTCATGACTGTTTCTTAACACACTTAAATATACTTTTAATAATGTGTAAATAAGTTTAACTTCAAAATACATTTCAAATAATTATTTTAGTAGTGCTTCAAAGATGTTGATGTGTTGACTAGTATATCAAAGCCCATGTAAAATAATTGATTTCGGCTGAAATGTGTGGTCCAAAAGTACATTTGTTAATGTATTTTAAATGTGTTTAATACATTATATAGTGTGCATTAATGCACTTGAAATGTATTTTTCTTCTAAACTTCAGTACACTTGCTTATACAGTATACAGTTTAGTACAACTTGGTTAAAAGTTTGTCTTTAATACATTTGGTGTTGTTTGGTGCATGCTAAACAATTATTTCCTGACAATAACATTTCCTGATAGTAAAATGTATTAAGTATTTATATGAATAACAAAAATTCTTATAATAAAATAAAAGATTACAGAATGTTTGAAGATGAACAAAGTAGATATCGAATAGTATGCTTTAAACTGCATGTTTATTAGTATTATGCACTTAAGAATATCTGTAAAATGTAATATTTAAAAAAAAATAGATGAGAAAAAAAAGAATGTTTACAGTGTTGTAATGTACATGAATTTAACAGTTTAAATGTTTTAAAATTTAAATTTAAATTAAAATTCATGATAGATTTTTATGGTTTAAGACTGAAAGTCTGGGTCTGGGTAAAAAAAAAAAAAAAGTAAATGATAAAGACATAAAAGGGTTATAAATTTTAATGTGCATATTAAAAAAATAAAATGTGTTAGTTTTATGAAAATCAATTCCGGTGACATAAAAATGTCTTTATGCACTCATTCATCCATTTTTTTTTCCACATTTGCACTGTTTTATAACACTCGTCGTCTCTCTGGCACCTCTCTCACACCTCTGTGACTCTTACAGCACTGGGCTGAACGTTGCTGGTTCAGACCTGCTGCAGATTCGCACCCTCACTAGCTGCTGCTAGTGCAATAACCATGTGCAAACGTTGCTTCTGAATAAAGGCTGATCTCTATTGAACCAAGACACATTCTGAATGTGAGTGTGTCACAGGCAAGTGAGCCTACATATGTGTGTGTGTGTAAGTGTCTTACTTGGTTCAGACAGCAGTAAGCTTTTGCTCGTCAGCTTCCATTAGCCGCTGTTTAGTGTTGGCCTTCATATTCAGTTAGAATGAGTGACAGCAGGAGTACGGACACACACGCTCACACACACACAGAGAGAGAGACTAAATCGTGGTCGTCTACACACTGACCAGCATTAATGTACTCTAGAGCATTTTATTCTATTCATCTGTTCCAGTCACCTGACCTTTTTTTCCTCGTAGCCTCCATATTTATGACCATCTGCGTGCGGCTCTGTATATAGGTCAGAGTACTAGAAAATAGCTGTAGCAATTTTTTAGCAAGATTTCAGCATGCTTCCATTTTTGTCACAATTTTATTGCTGTTTTCACATTACGAAATGTGAAGAGTCGTTGCTGTGGCTAATAAACGTATAAGCATATGTGGCTAATTAAAGTGACAGTTTGATTTCTCATTACTTTACAAGTTCTAAACATCACTGATGGATTTGTTCTGAGAGTCAAATAGCATGTGTGTGCATTTGCTCACACTTTTGTGCTCGTGTTAATGTTTCCAGACAAGTTAACAAGGTTAGCAGCGTGATCTCCCACAAAATCAATAGAGCCAATCAGATCACTAAAGTATGATGGGGTAAAAAGTGCTTTTTACCCATGCTCTCCAGGAGGGAAAGTGATGGGGAAAAGGACAGAAAGTAGGTTGAAAGGTCAGATGGTTTTGTTGGACTTGAACAAAGTTATTAAGTCACAGCGACCTGGTCGTGACCGTGCATTTAGATTCTTATGTCACCTTTGTGTCCCTTGTGATTGGACATAAATAAGCAGAGAAGGAGAAAGAGTGCGCTGAGGTGATTGACGAAAGTGAATTGGACGGGTTTGGAAAGTGCCGGGGTTGCCATTCACCACCTTATGATTGCCTTCGGAGCCCTGAGGGAATGAATCGATTTGGAACACACACACACGTGTCTGTGTGTGTTCCAGCTGAAACAGCGTTCAGGTTTGGATGCTTACGTTATCACTGGATCACTTATGTGAATTTAGCTACTTTAGGGGTTTAAACCTGGCTCGATGAATTATTAAAAAATCAGGTCTGTATCACCTTTGTTCTTTGTACCATCTGTCAACTCCTGTTCTCACTAACCTGACAATTACAGTAGCAAAAGCAGCAGGGTACTAAATTATTCTCTTTAAATATACTGTCTTACACACATACTCTATAACAGTTATTTTCTTAACTCTAGGTACTTTAGACCTGCCATCTTTGCTGTAAAAAATAGGTGATTGTAAGAGCGTTTGGGGGCAATTGTAACTATTTGTAATTGCAGTACAAAAAAATCATTGTCTGCTGTATGTCACATTAGAGCAAGCCTTCAATGATATCATTGATTCAACACGACTGAATAACATATTGAATAATTTTCACTTTTGTATGGTATTGATTCTTTTATCTGTCAGATATAATATGTACTTATGCACAGGTCTAAGTGGAACCTATGCTATAATTATGTGGAATGGGTTGAAGCCTTTGACTAAAATATGCTAATCAGCAGATGAGTCAAAAACTGTCTTCAACTAGATAATTAATGGAATGATGTTCATTGCACATAGTCATTTTTTTCATTCAGTCATGTATTTTTTTTTCTTTAAGGGGTTGTTCAACCAAAAATTTGACAATTTACTCACTCTCTTGCTATCCAGTATATAAATGAGTTTGTTTCTTCATCTGAACAGTTTTGAGAAGTTTCACATTACATCACATGGGTCATCTGCAGTGAATGGGTGCCGTCCAAACAGCTGATCACAATAATCCACAAGTAATTTACGACTCCAGTCCATCATTTAACATCTTTTGAAAAGCTGCATCTTTGTAATCAATCTATCATTAAGATGTTTTTAATTTCAAACCGTTGCCTCTGGCTAAAATACGAGTCCTCTACTATTGCTTTCTCCATTAAAAAAAGGGTGTTTGAATCAGGAGAGAAATTTGCAGCATGCACATGAAATATGCATAGGTCACATTTGTTTCGCTTCACAAGATGTTAATTGATGGACTTATGTGGATTACTAGCATGTTACTGTTATGTTTTTATCAGCTGTTTCAACTCTCATTCTGATGGCACCCATTCACTGCAGAGGATCCACTGATGTGCAAGTGATGTAATGCGAAATTAGTGTCAGAGTTGCCACCAATCTAAACAGCCATAACAACGTTTTGTATAGTAGTTGCCGATGTCTAAAGTACGTAGAGAGAGCTGTTTGCATTTTCATTCATCTCTTTGTTGACCCCAAGAGGAATCATACTGGACGTCCCTAAAATCACATTTATAAAATGTGGATAGTTCCGGTCCTTGATTCTGATTGGTTGAATCGCATTCAAAGCTGTTGTAAATTACTCTACAAACATACACCTTTGTTTACTTGTGTGTTTTGTGTTGTGTTCTCTGCTTTGTGTCGTGCCTAACAACGCCTCTTAGCTGTTATAAATTCACTGTAAACCACACCTTGTTGGGGCTTTTTGCTTTATGATACATCAAAACCTTTTTTGTGACATGATCACATTTGTTGTTCTCGTGTAGAGAGAACTTAACTGAGCTTGAACAAGTCTCATCACTCACTTGATTGTTTATTTTTCACATGTACCTTTGAACAAGTTTGTAATGGCTGTACAGAAGGTCAGCTTGTTTGTGACCTCTTTTCAAATGCTTTTTCCCATCCTGTCAAGAATCAACGCACAAAAGAGAGATTCACATATTATTTTTCCCTTTAATGAATTTATAAACTTCAGATAAAGGGCAGGTCATCTTATTTCTGAGAGTTTGAGAGATTTTATTGGCAGGAGATAGAAGGTCAGTATGACCTGGCGAGATCTGGCAAGAAAGCCTGTAGCACACAAAGACTTTATCAGCAGCTGGGCCAGGTTAGAGAAGTATTTAAATTCACATTTAATGAGACAGGAAGCCAAAAGTGGTCCAAAACACGAGTGTTGATTTGGCTATGGCAGCAGGAACGTGTCCTAAAAAGTTAAGAGAATACTGAGACCTTTTACCAATATTTCAGCCCTCACAGAATGTAATAAACAAGTCTCTTCTGCTCACCAAGCCTGCTTTTATTTGACCCAAAGTGTAGGAAAAACGGTACAATTTTGAAATATTTTTACTATTTAAATGAACTTCTTTTTAAATATATTTTAAAATGAAAATTATTCCTGTGATTTCAAAGCTGAATTTTTAGCATCATTACTTCAGTCACATAATCCTTCAGAAATCATTCTAATATTCTGATTTGCTTCTCAGAAAACATTTATTATTATTATGTTAAAAACAGCTGAGTATATTCAGGTTTTCAGGTTTCTTTGATGAATAGAAAGTTCATGTTTCTTGAACAGCAAATCACCATATTAGAATGATTTCTGAAGAATCATGTGACTGAAGACTGGAGTAATGATACTGAAAATGTAGCTTTGGTCACAGGAATAACTTACATTTCAAACCATATTCAAATAGAAAGCAGTTATTTTAAATAGTAAAAACTTTTCACAATATTACTGATTTTGCTGTATTTTGGATCAAATAAATGCAGGCTTGGTGTGAAGAAGAGGATTTTTTAAAAAACATTACAAATCTTACTGTTTAAAAACAGAAAACAGTGTGTGTGTGCATAATTTGCTCACAGTAATGCGGTTCCAAACCTGATTGTCTTACTTTCTTCTTTGAAACACATGTAAAAAATATATTTTCTAACTGTTTGTGTTATCCAAACAAGCAATTCGGTGCGGTCCTATATTGTTTTGACACGTTCTTCTTTTATGTTCTACAAAATTTTCATTTTTGGATAAACTATCCCTTTAAGCTTTGTCAATGCTGGATGCGTTCACTCTTGCACAAACTCCCACAAACAACGTGGGCACATCAGAGGCGTTTAAATGTGTGCTCTCCATTGCACTATTCTCTAAAAGACAGCAGTGAAGAGATAAAATATTGGCTGAACCAGCAAGATAAAGCAGTGAGAACTAAAAGTTTGTAGAACTTTAATCAGGAATGAATATTTTACTAAATATTAAAACTTAAAGGGATAATTCACCCAAAAATTGAAAATTCTGTCATTACTTACTGAGGCTCATTTCATTCCAAACCCGTAAGACCTTTGTTCATCTTGGAATACAAATTTAGATATTTTTGATGAAATCCGAGAGCTTGCTGAGAGCCTGCTTAAACAGCAATGCAACTGACACGTTAAAGGCCCAGAAAGGTAGTGTGGACAGCAATAAAATAGTCCATGCGACATCAGTGGTTCAACCGTAATTTTACCAAGTTATGAGAATACTTTTTGTGTGCAAAGAAAACAAAAACAACAGCTTTATTCAACAATTTCATCTCTTCCATGTTAGTGCATGTCTTTGCTTGCAATCAAGGCGCAAGTAATTAATGACAGAATATTCTTTTTGGGGTAAACTATCCCTTTAAGTAATAGACAAAGTAATAGTTCTTCTGACTGATCATCCATAGCAGGCACTTTCACAGACAAAACATCTGTACATTTGATTGATGTCCCTACCAGCATGGAATAAATGGTTGAATGTTTGGAGTGACAGGCAGAACTGCTCATGAGGAGGGTGATATTGTATTCTCAAAAGCATTATTGAACTATGTTTTTCTCTGTACTTGTCAGGCAATGGCTTCTCTGTTTTTATGTGTTTTTACACATACATTGTTAAAATACACTTTAAATAAAGGCCTTATTTGTATGCATGTATGATCTATTGATCCTGCATTTTGCCGTATGTGTTTAATCCCCAGACGCACGGCGCTTGTGTATTCATGTCTCTGCGAATATGTGTGCCAGATCCATATTTAGAACTGGCAAGAAGTGTTGAGGCCGCACTCTTTTTTTCTCCCTTCCTCATTACCACACTCCCATTCCAGCTTTCCTGCTCTCTTTCTACAATTATAACGGCCATTAATTATGAATCCTTCCATGGATGAACAGAGCGGTTAAGACGGCTGAACGGGCAAAGGAGAGAGATAAAGAATGTGAGAGAGAGACAAATGCTTTCCATAGATTCATCATTCTTAAATGGTTACCATGGCAAGAAACCCCAGCCTGTATTTGGTGCCGCATGTTCGCCAACGAAAGCAGGAGATTTCATTTTCGCTTTATTAATTCAGGTTACTACCCAGTGGAGCGGGAGGGGGTGGGGGGCATGCTTTCTGTAATTATTTCCATATTATTGCTACTAATAGTAATAACGCTGATAACACGGAATTTGTTTGGCTTCTCGACCTAAAGCCAGAGCAATGTGGATTATGTGGTACTGAACAACCGCTAAAAGACACGTGGCAGCAGAATGCGTTCCTGGGGAAATGTGGTCAAATTCCCAGGGTTGTTCACTGTCAAACAGCCATGAACGGAAGAGGTTTTATTCGGAGAATGTGAAATCGGAACGAGCAGCGGGAATACATTTTCACGTCCTGTCATGCGTTGTCGAAGGAATGCACATTTCTGCAATTAAAGTAAAAAAAAAATGATCACAGATTGCCTATGAAATGGCCTTTTGTGCCTCACAACATGTTCCTTGCATACATGTTCCTTGAGATATAATGTGCAAGGAACTACAGCAGGAAAATCACATTGTGCTTTCGAGTCTATTTAAATGCATAGTCTTACTGATTATGTTCCATAACCCAACCTGGAAGGTCATGTAAACACCTTAAACTGTTATTTAATCAAGGAAAGGTCAAAAATGGTTTAGGCAAAACACGATTGGCACAGATTTTTGCTCATTACCCCAGTTTCTGACATTTCTTCACATCTTGTGTGCATGTGTTTATGTTTACTAGAGAAACTAGAGAAAAACCCAATGATTACAAAATCTCATGCACATGCAGTTCATTCGTGTTGTTAGTTTTTCATAATGAGCTAATTTTTGATAGCTTTCAGCATTTCGTTTTACATGTAAACAATATTCACGGATGGCAGGCTGGCATCATTACCGTATCTATATGGTTCAAATTACACAATGATTTTCTGTTTTTGGGAGAATATATTTAATGGCATTGTGTATTATAACACACAGCAAAAAAAGATGGAAAACAGACTCGCATTTATGTAGCTTCCGTACACTATAACGCATACAGAACAGCTTACTTTCTCTCTTATTTGACCTGCCTAACATCCTGTCATCTTGTTTCTTTCTACATGAAAGGCACTTTAAAGAGAGAGTACACCCAGAAATGAAAATTCTATCATTAATTACTCACCCTCATGTCGTTCCAAAACTGTAAGACCTTCGTTCATCCTCGGAACACAAATTAAGATATTTTTGATGAAATCCGAGAGCTTTCTGACAGCAACGCAACTGACACGTTCAAGGCCCAGAAAGGCAGGACATTGAAAAAATAGTCCATGTCCTCGGATGTCATCAAAAATATCTTAATTTGTGTTCCAAAGATGAACAACGGTCTTACATTTTTTTCGAACAGCAAGAGCGTGAGTAATTAATGACAAAATTTTCATTTTTGGGTGAACTGTTACTTCAATTGTTTAAGAACAAACTACTCGTTGTCTCTATTGTTTTGATATTAAACCTCTTTTTAAAGAAAATTCTTAAAACAGAATTTTTATATATAGCATAATGTTTGGGACATGGTCTGGAGCTTTGTTTCATGCATCTGAAATTGCCTGACTAACTTGTAAAACTGTCTTTCATTTCAACAAAATGTTGCTGCTTTAATAAATGGTAATTTCAACAGGTTTTAACAGATTAGTTTCACGTATTTAATTCACCAAAACTGTTGCAAATATATTCATGAGATACAATTCCACTTAAATATTATGAGACTCAATTTTGGATGAAAGCTGTCTTTTCTAGGCACATTTTGTTCTGTGTTCTGTCTTTGCATACATTTGCTAGACCGGCTCATGTCAACAGTACAGATCTATTTTAGGGGAATTATACTTTTAAGTTTAAAATATTGTGAATTGAGTTGCTTGCTAGAATCATCTGTCCCTTGTCTGCTACCCTTCAAAGCCTCACTGTTTGTTTGTTGAACTAATGAAATGTTTTTATAGTTATCAGAAGAATACAGTATTACTTGTCTTTACTGAATATCATCTTTCAAATGGTCTATTTCTCTACAAACACATTGGTTTGTCCCAGCTGACAGCTCCATCCAGATGGGATGTGCTATTTTGGCACAGACCTACAATCAAACCCTATGAAGAGAACAAGAATTTCCCTCTCACACCCTCAAATCCCAGATGTTTCTCTCATTAGCTAGCTGTCATCCACATCTCGTTTCTCTGAACCAAATCGGGCACTCACGCAATGTCATGTGCAAATGGGCTGTGCCAGTTTAAATGCCACCGCCCTGGTAACACTTAGGAGGTGAATAGACAAGCAGCACATATGAAATTAAGTTAAGAAAATAGCTCAAAAAATTCAGTTAATACAGTACATCTATTGTTTGGAAGTTCAGTGAGTTCATACTTATGAGCACTGGTTTTAGGAGAAGGTGCATTTTTGCCTCTAATCTTGAGTAATTTAGACAAAAATTAAAATCCTGTCATCATTTATTCACCCATGTGTCATTCCAAAACTGGAATGTGGAGCACAAAAGAAGATACATTAAAAGTCAATGGGGCCCTGTCGTTCATCTTCGGAACACAAATTAAGATATTTTTGATGAAATCCAAAAGCTTTCTACTTTAAAGTTATAGTTATTAGTTACTTCTCACAAGTAGTAATCGAGTTAGTAACTGAGTTACTTCATTATAAAAGTAACTAATTACCAGGGAATGTAACTATGTTACATTGTAAATGTTCAAATATGTCAAATAATTTGGATGCCTCCAATATTAAATATGTTAAATGAATAAAACATTGTACACTAATCTACATTATTTTAAAGTTGCTGTGGGACAATGTGAGAGACACCTTCCAGGGTATAAATATCACATTATATTGTTTGAAACTGCAAAGTTTACTTTTATTTGTGTATAGTCATAATAACAACAAAACAATTCTTTCGTAAAGAAAATAAACAGGTTGTGCTCTGCCGTCTCAGTCTCTGTCACTTTTACAGACACATAAATACAACAACCCGAATCTCAGCAAATACCTGCCTCATAGACATGAGAAATATATATATAGAAAGCTTGAAAAATGTCCACTTTTAAATGAAGTAACTCACATCAAAAACAAATATTCTCTGATAAAGTAATCCATATCGTACCAACGTGAGCTCCAGATTTTCCTGTCTAAACATATTATTTCAAATGTAATCACACCCATGAGCGGCATCCATGTGGTATGGACATGTGGTAAACACCCACATCACCTACACTGTAAAAAAAAAATAAATAAAAAAATTTAGAGTTGTTTCAACTTAAAAAAGTAAGTGTTTGTGCTGCCTTAAAATGTTAAGTTTACTCAACTCAAATATCCACTTTTTCTTAACATTTCATGTTGACTAAATTTAAAATTTTAAGTCAGCACAAAGACTTACTTCTTTAAGTTGAAACAGCTTGTATATGTAAATACTGTATGTAAACAAACATGAATATTCATCAAGTTCATCTTTTTTCGTTTGTTGTTGGAGGAAGATGTGCTGAGAGGAATAAGCCAGAATTTACCTCAGAAGAAGAACACAATACAATGCGATGTGCAGGTTTGCAGGTCCTATGGCTAAGAAAGAGCCTACTTGGATGAAAACCACTTCAGTGAGCTCAATTATAGTAATGCTGCATTTTATTGTCAGTAATGGTAACGGCCTTGCAATGGGGGAAACAGTAATTCGTTTGATTACTCGTTACTTAAAAAAGTAATGTCGTTAGTCACACTATTTATTTATAATCCATCACTATATATGATCCCATCACTGTTTCTGACCCTGCATAGACAACAATGCAACTGACACGTTCAAGGCCCAGAAAGGTACTAAGGACATCATTAAAATAGTCTGTGTGACAACTAAGGTTCAACTATAAGTTTATGAAGCTACAGGAAAACTTTTTTTTGCGTAAAGAAAACAAAAATAACGACTTTACTCAACAATTTCTTCAAAGACTGACATTGAAGAGAAGTAATTAGTGAATAATGTCATTATTTTTGTTTTCTTTGCACATAAAAAGTATTAATGTAACTTTATAAAACTGTTAAACCACTGATGTCATTGAACATGGTAGTTGTGTTGCTTTCTATGCTGGGTCACAAAGTTCTCGGATTTCATCAAAAGTATCTTAATTTGTGTTTTGAAGATGAACGAAGGTCTTACGGGTTTGGAACGACATGAGGGTGAGTAATCAATGACAGAATTTTCATTGTTGGGTGAACTGTCCCTTTAAGAAATTATAAGGACTTTTCAGATTAGATTAACAACAAATACCTTTTAAGATTTAAAATTGGCAGATTTTGTGGTATAAACGAGCATTTCAGTTGAAAAAACAAAGTCAAATATGGAACTGACCTTTTCAGGGCATCAGAAAAGTGGTTAGTTCCTGGATCGCATTTACCACACCACAGCAGTTAGAGATGCACATGAATCCTTTGAGGCAGAATGGGTCAATCAAGCATGTGAGAACGCACCCATCCGAAGGTTTCGACCCCTTGCAGGATACGTGTCTTCATTTGGATTGAAAAGATCTTAGCTCCTCTTGTGAAGGTCCCTGTTGAAAAATCCAGCACATGCTAGTATGTTTTGAAGCATGGCTGCTGGTTTGAGCTGGTTTAAGATGGTCCTTAGCTGGTCATGAGCTGGTTTAAGCTGGTCATGTGCTAGTCCTAAGAACCAGCTCATGACCAGCTAAGGACCATCTTAAACCAGCACCCATGCTTCAAAACATACCTAACCAGCATATGCTGTTTTTTTTTTTTACAGGGGTGGGATTAAATTTGTGATTTTTTTTTTTTTTTTTACCAAAATACACCTAAGGGTTTGCAGAGTCAGGGCTAAAATATCACACATCAGCACCTATTCGATTAAAGCATTTTCCCCCTAATGATTTGAGTTTGCGTGTGTTTTGATATTTGTTGATCGCTTTGAAGTCGTTTTAACCCCTGCGGAGCAGCTCTGTGTAGTGAGCCTAGGATTCTCTTAGATAAGCCAGAAACTAGTGTTTCCACTGCAGAAAAATTCGAAATTGCATTACCTATGATGATCTGCATGCTATATATGCTCCAGGTTAACTCTCGCCGTGAAGTGAATTATGACTCACCACAATATCGCTCATTTGCAAAGTCCCGAGTCTCCGACAGAAGTTCAGTGACGAATGGCCATCTCAGAGCAGAGCCCCTCCACGTATGGATAAATCAATGTCCGTCTTATTACCAGTATTTGCATATAGCACTACAACTTCTTCTTTGTCTGAGGGCAACCATGACTGGTCCAGCTCATTAACTTGCCAACTCATTTGCTTTTATTTCTCATTTTTCTCCATTTCCCTCATTTTACTCTTATTGTTAGCCTCTCCATTCATTTCTGTTCCTCTTTTGTTTCTTTTTCCATTTCATTTTCTCCGTCCCATTCTCTAATGGCAGAGGCCTGGAGTTGGAGGCTGTTGTTGTGCAAAAATATAGTCTGCAATAACTAATCAGAGCATTTGGTCTTTTTCTCTATCCTCCCGTTGGCGCTACAGATAACATATTATTCGGCACAGTGTGTTTCCCTCTTATCAACACACACACACACACACTCCTCACAAACTAGGACTGCAGATCTGTTGAGTCTATTGTTTAAGACTGAGATAAATAGACGTGTTGTTCTATACGATGTAAATGTTACTGAAATGTTGTCTCAGTGTCGAAGATGCCCTTGATGCACAGGAGAGCGTTGAGATGTGTTTGAGGATTGCTTATCGCATGGTAGACGATAGCATGAAAGAAAGCCGAACAAGATTATGAAACAACTGTAAAAAGTGGGATAGGATGACAGAAAGAGAGGAAGAAATCTTTTCCATCCAACTTCCATTATCAGCAGCTCTTAATGTGGTGGCATCAGCAAGCTGGTGGACAAGTAAGATTTAAAGAGAGATTATACACACACATAAATACACACAGACGCCGCATATTCATCCAACTTCTCAAATGTGAACCAGATTGCCGTACGCACCAAAATTTACATATTTAACTGCCAATGTTTGAAAGAAATGGACAGTGTTTACTGAATATCTATGAAGTTTCATCCAATTGTTTTGGAGGCATCATGTTCAGCTTCTCCTGCCTATCACGATGATTGAACTGTCGCTTGCTTTTTTCCCCCAGTTTTGTCAAAATACTGAATTAATGAGCCTCCCACAAGAAGTCAAACCTGTCAGTCCAATTCTGCATTACTCTTGCAGATTATCAGAATCATAAAAGTATGTAATGAAATGCATTGTTGCTGCTTCTCAACACAGATGACTAAGAAGTTGTTCATGCATCATGTGGAATCACTTCTAGCTAGTCAGCATTTAAGAGCGGAGAGCTAAGGCCTAGGGATTTTGAGCCTTTGCACAAATTAATCCGTATTCAAATCAGCTTATGAATATGATGAGGCAGACCGTGTTGCCATTGGCTGGATAAGGCTGTCTGAATGCAGCATGGTAATTAGGAGGCAAGATAAGATCATGGCCGCCAATCTCTAGCTATTCATCCCAAACCCGCCATTTTGGTTCGATGTGTATTCACTAGCTTACAGCTAATAATAATAATACCGATAAAGTTGTTTTTGAGAGTGCTGTAAGATGTATACATGCATAAAAGGAGCCTAATGCAAGGGATGATGAATGTGTCCGTATTGCTCTCTCTCACACATTGATTGGGTATTGAACATATGAAGCCTATTTAATCCTGGAATAATCAGTACCATCAGCATATTTAATGATGGTATCATAATTTTCTCATTATAATCAGAGCGTGATTTAATATTTTGCTGAAAATGAGATATTCGCATTGCTAATTAGTGGAGTAATGAGTCTCCGGTTTGAAATATTAGATTGATGGAAAAATGTTGAATTTTTAATTTTCATAAAGTAGAGGTAGGGAAAAAAATCTGTTTTATAAAGTATGAAGTGAGATCCATCATTTTTAAAATGCAATATTATTCTCTGTGTGTGTGGAGAATGATAGATGGAGCTCAAGAGAAAGACAAATACACACACGCTGCTTGTCAAATACTAATAAACTAGCCCAGAATGGTGTCACAGACTCACAGATTTTGTTATCTAGGAGAAGCATTTTTGATGCACAGATTTTACCATACTACTCCTCTTCTGAAGAGTTGCTTGCTTGTCATTTACATCATACATCAGTATGTTTCCACCCAAGTTTTGATTTTCTTTTAATAAAGATAATAAATTACTTGCAGTTTAAGGCATGCAGACGAATTCTCTGCTGTCTTATGTACACTCTGGGTTATAAACAACCCAGTGCTGGGTGAAATATGGACACACCCAGCGATTGAGTTGTTTTGACCCAGCAGTTGGGTTAAATGTTTAACCCAACCTTCTGAGTAGTTTTATTTAACTTAACTATTGCTTAAAAAATCTTACATTTTTTGCTTAATGTTTATTCATATGTTCAATAAATGAACATGTATTCATTAAAAGTTGAATAAATGATAATTGAATCATAAAGATTTTTTTAAATTGCTTATTATTAAATGTTCACCTTTTGATCATTCCTGATGCCTCTAGTAATTATGTGTCTGACCTTTAATTCACAGCCTATTTTGGGTTAATTTTAAGCCAGCCATATGTGACCCTGGACCACAAAACCAGTCAACCAGTTTTCCATTGATGCATGGTTTGTTAGGGTAGGACAATATTTGGCCGATATACAACTATTTGAAAATCTGGAATCTAAGGGTTCGAAAAAAAAAATCAAAATATTTAGAAAATCACCTTTTGTTGTCCAAATGAAGTTCTTAACTATGCATATTACTAATCAGAAATTAAATTTTGATATATTTACAGTAGGACATTTATCAAATATCTAAATGGAACATGATCTTTACTTAATAAATTTTGGCATAAACGAAAAATGTAACATTTTAACCCATACAATGTATTGTTGGCTATTGCTACAGTATACCTGTGCTAGTTACGACTGGTTTTGTGGTCCAGGGTCACACAGTAATTTTTAAACAATAGTTTTGTTAAATAAATCTAAACAGAAGGTTGAGGTTAAACATTTACCCCAGCTGCTGGGTCAGAACAATCCAGTTGCTGGGTTTGTCCATATTTCACCCAGCACTGGGTTGTATTTAGCCCAGTGTAGTAAATAATTTTAGTTATTTTATTTGTGTTAAAACATTTAGATTTTTTTTTTTTTAATTAAATACATGGATTTAAATAAATTAATTAAAATCATTATTTATTATTAATTACACATAGAAATATGTATGATTTGTCATTTAAATATAAAAAATAATTTTCAAATTAATTTAATTTAGATTTAGATGGCAGCAATTCTGAATGTCCAGAGTAACATGACTTCTCCTATTTTCAAGAATTATTCAGTTACAAGACTTGATGCAAAGTCTTATTACTTTTTTGATGAATTTATTTGGTAGTTTATGTACATGACCGATTAGTTAATAAACTTGGCGTGCATGTTTTTATGTGCATTTTGGAAGTTGAAGTCACATCTTAGTGTTTCCATCTAGCAACTTTACAGGCAAGTCCCAATATTTAAAAAAAAATATCTGAATGGAAGCCCATCTAGTCTCCTTGCTTTTTATTTACTCTTACTCTCACTCTCCATCTTGATGTTAATCACGTTTTGTGTGTTTTAGTCTCACCTTGTTTTCTCTCCTTCATTGTTTCTGTTTATCTTAGTCTGTTTCAGTCACTCTTGGTGCCATCTTTCTTTCAGTCCTCCTGCGGACTGCTCTGTCACATTGGCTCTCTTCCTCCATCTTGATGAATCTTTCACCATGTTTTCTATCACTCTTTCTGTATCTCCTCTGTTCAGGTCTTTGCTTGATCTCTTCAGGTCTTTGCTGCTTACCTGAAGCAGCAAATTCACGACAAATGAACCCACAAACACAAGTCCCTGTACATAGCCTATAGACTAACACACTTGTACCATTCTAGAGAGGTACATGTAATGCACCAACACACATATACATGCTAGAGGTACACACTCACAGGGAGATAAAAAGTCAAAGACAGAAGGACAGCGACAGATGTCGACCGACAAGAATTGTCTCGGCACAGGCAAGTCTCTTTGCAGCAGCTTTGGAAGGTTGCCAGGCAACAGTGAACTGTGGCAGCCATGACTGGCCTTTCAGCAGCAGTGCTGGAACCCTGTGAAGCAACCTTGATAGTTTAACTATATACTGGTGCCCAAAAGTTTGCAAGAATAGCAATTTTTTAAATGTTTTTGAATGAAGTCTTTTACGGTGATCAAGGTTTTTGTTTTTGACAGTTTTGAAAAGTGACAGTAAAGACATTTATAATGTTACAAAAGGTTTACATTTTAAATAAATGCTGTTCTTTTGAACTTTTTATGAATCAAAGAACACTGAAAAACATTGTCACCATTTCTAGAAAAATTGTGTGCGGCACATCTGCTAATAGGAAATGCTACTTGAGCACCAAATCAACTTAGTAGAATGATTTCTGGAGGATCATGTGACACTAAAGACTAGAGTAATGATGTTGACAAGTTACCTTTGCCATCACAGGAATAAATTAGATTTTAAAATACATTAAACAGAAAACAGTTATTTTAGATTTCAGTGTTTCACATTATTGCACATTTGTGACCCTGGACCAGTCATAAGGGTCAATTTGTCAACACTGAGATTTATATATGAATATATAAGCTTTCCATTGATGTATGGTTTGTAAGGATAGAAAAATATTTGTTCAAGATACAACTATTTCAATATGTGGAATATGGAAAATCGCTGTCCAAATGAAGTTCTTAGCAATGCATATTACTAATCAAAAATTAAGTTTTGATATATTTACAGTAGGAATTTTACAAAATATCTTCATAGAACATGATCTTTACTTAATATCCTAATGATTTTTGGCATAAAAGAAAAATCAATAATTTTGACCCATACAATGTATTTTTGGCTATTGCTACAAATATACCCCAGCAACTTAAGACTGGTTTTGTGGTCCAGGGTCACATTTTTACTGTATTTTTGATCAAATATGATGCTGTATGAGTCCCTTGTTTGTCCTGAACAGTTAAACTGCCCGCTGTTTTTCAGAAAAAATCATTCAGGTCCCACAAAATTCTTTGATTTTCCAGCATTTTTGTGCATTTGAACTCTTTCCAACAATGACTGTATGATTTTGAGATCCATCTTTTCACACTGAGGGACTGAAGTGAGTATAAGGGTTTTTTTCTGAATCTTTGTGATCGTCTTTCCTAATAATGTGCTAGTTAGCAAGTTTAGCGGCTAAACGCGGCTAAAGTAAACAGACTCATCACATCACAGAGAGAAGGGAGGGGGGGCGTGCAGAGCTCATTTGCATTTAAAGCAACCTCGACCAGAATGAGATGATTTTTGCAAAGCTGATTTTGGCAAGGTAAAAAGGGTGTTGTTTTACACTACCATTGAGAATTTTTAACCAAAGTATATTATAGACTTTTCATTAAGACCCTAAAGAATCATATTAACTTGTGGAAAATGGGCATCCGATGACCCCTTTAAAACTACACAAAAATATATTATTTATAAAATGATAGTGGATTTGGGCGTTCGCCATGACACTCGCTGTGAGAAATGCTGCAAGCGGAGTGATACAAACAGTAAAACAGTTGGAGTTCCAAAATCACTAGAATATCGCACTCCTTTCAGCCAATCAGATTCAAGGACCAGAAAGAGCTGTTGTGTGTATATTCTTGTGTGCATGTGTGCTGTACGAAGAGGATGAATGCTTTAGCTCTTTGTCTATCTGGGACTATTTCTCTTACAGAGGAGAGGGCTCTTTACACCTGCCAGTAAAAGCCTCTGCTCCATCATCAAATAAATATGAGAACATTTCTTTCCTGCTGTCTCTTTGTCTCTTCCTCCCTGTGTGTTTTCCCGGTCATTCTCCCAGTGAGTGTCTGTAATTTCCATCTCTTACTCATCCCTTTATTTTTTAGAAATATATCTAGCACTGTTACCATTGTGTCATTGTTACCTTTATGTTACTAATACAATTACCGTGCCGTTTCTGTTACATCCCGGTTAAGACTAATCACTATACTGCTACATCAATGTGACCATTACCATCCCTGCCAAAAAAAAAAAAAAAACATTAGCATAAAATAGCTTGCTGGACTCTCAGGGTGTTCTGCTGGTTGTTTAGGATGGGTTTTTGGCCATCTTGCCAGCCAGCTAAACACCAACTTGGCAGGTTAGCAAAAAAGCATTAACATTAGCCTGTGATTTTCAGATGAAATGGAAAGAAGTAACAAGTCTCCTTCACACGGAGAGATACTAGCATTATTGTGCGTAAATCCTGAAAAGATTGAGGCTGAGCCTGCTGAGTGTGTCTGTATTTGATTGTGTCTGTTTGTCTGCGAGAAATAGAGACATAAAGTGTGTATAACTGTGTGTTTTCAGGTAGCACTGGTGCATTGCGCTGTTCCCTACACACACAGTGGGTAAACACAAAAACTCAAGTCACTCCCAGAAGCCAAACTATACAAACCCTGCACACTGCAGAACAGAGGGAGAAGGAGAAAAGAGAGACGGATGCACATTAAAGGACAAACCCCAGAAAAAAAACATCAAAAACTTTGTATGCAGTAAAGTGCATGCAAATTTAGTCTTATGCATCTCTTGTTCTCCTGACAGTCTCCTTCACCTGTAGAGCAAAGTCTGAACTCAATGACATTTAATAGTCTAAGCCTCAGATGGACCAGTCCATTCACTGACCATCTGATGCATATTGCACAAAAATTTGGAAACCACCTTCTCAATCTACTAAGTTGTTGTTGTTTTACACCTGGAAATTGAAGAAGTCGTGCTTACAAGGTGCCTGTATGAAACTACAAAAGCTTTTGAGGTTAGAAAGAGGATATGAAAGATTTTCAGTTTCCTTGGAGGCACTTAGGGATTCTAATCTGTATTTATGAGCAACTTGTTTTTATAGATGATCATTTATAAATGTCAGCCAGTTGCAAAATATTATTCAATTCAATTCAAATGTATTTGTATAGCGCTTTTCACGACACATATCGTTGCAAAGCAGCTTTACACCAAATTGACATTTTTACAATATATGTAGTAGTAGTAGCTTGATGTACATATGGCAGAGATGTGTGGTAAAGATCAATTAATGACGTAATCAAACAGACAAAGAACACTATAAATTAGTAGTAGAATTCGGTAGTGCTGTATGTTTTCAGGGTTGGCATCATCTGAAGTCCTCTGTGGGGTTGGCATCATCTCTTCTTAAGTGTTCTGGATCCACACTGGAGCTTGTGAATTCCTAGTTACCATGGGATGTCAATCCCATGGCAAAAACAGAGAACAAATAGGAACATAATTAGCGTAGCTGCTGTTCAAACTAAGAAAAGGAAGATTTGTTAAACCAGAGCTAAAAGATTAATAATGAACATTTGATCAGATATAACTGCAGGAAAAGTTTATGAGATGCATTATTTGAATGCTTGGCTAAAAAGATGTGTCTTTAATCTAGATTTAAACAGAGAGAGTGTGTCTGAACCCCGAACATTATCAGGAAGGCTGTTCCAGAGTTTGGGTGCCAAATGTGAAAAAGCTCTACCTCCTTTAGTGGACTTTGCTATCCTAGGTACTACCAACAGTCCAGAGTTTTGTGACCTTAGGGAGCGTGATGGATTGTAGCGTGGTAGAAGACTAGTTAGGTACGCAGGAGCTAAACCGTTAAGTGCCTTATAGGTAAGAAGTACTATTTTGTAGCTGATGTGGAACCTAATAGGTAGCCAGTGCAGAGACTTTAAAATTGGGGTAATATGATCATATTTTCTTGACCTGGTAAGGACTCTAGCAGCTGCATTTTGGACTATCTGTAGCTTGTTTATTAAAGATGCTGGACAACCACCTAGTAGTGCATTACAATAGTCCAGTCTAGAGGTCATGAATGCGTGAACTAGCTTTTCTGCATCAAAAACAGGTAACATGTTTTGCAGCTTGGCAATGTTTCTAAGATGGAAGAATGCTGTTTTTGTAACATGAGAAATATGATTTTCAAAAGACAAGTTGCTGTCTAATATAACACCCAGGCTTTTGACTGTAGTGGAAGTAATAGTACATCCGTCTAGTTGTAAATTGTAAGTCAAAAGATTCTGTGTATTGTTTTTAGGTCCAATAAGTAATATCTCTGTCTTATCTGAATTTAATAGCAGAAAATTATTGGTCATCCAATCTTTTACATTTTTAACACACTCTGTTAACTTCGATAATTCAGAAGTTTCATCTGGTCTTGTTGAGATATATAGTTGAGTATCATCAGCATAACAATGGAAACTAATCCCGTGTTTTCTAATAATAATTATGAAAGTTTTGTGAATTGTGAAAGGCTCAATAGGAGTGCAGGTATTGTGCGTGAGTACATTTCTTTCTCTTTTTTTTCTGTGCTGAAATATTCCCAATAATGAAGAAAAACATTATGACATTAATGTATAATTTATTGCATTCATTTATTTATAGTGTGAGTTATGAATGCATGAGTCCATCGCCTTCACTTCCATCATAGAAGCTCTGGAAAGTTTGACTGGCAGCTTTTTTCAGGGCAAAGAAAAAAAAATCAGACAGTTATATGGCCTTATAGGAGATTGTGGATGGGTTGATCACCGGCATGTATTGTAATAAGAAATTATATTTTGTTTTTGAAATATATTATTTGATTTTTTTGCCATGTTTCCACCCCAAATTCTCAAGATCACAATGCAAAAATGAGAATTGGTTATGAATTCTCACATAGTCATAATTATAATGTAATCTATGATGTAACAATTCATCTATGATTTTAGGGATTGAATATGACCCAGAGTTTTATGACAGGTTCACCTGAATATGTTGACACAGTTCTGACCCTTTGACTTTCCAGCCAGCGTCTCTATGTCCAGATCCTCCACCTTTTTGCACCGAACAGATGTACCTTCATATTCTTGGCCCCCTTCATTTCATGCTTATCAGCACAGGCAGCTTGTTATCAGACAGATTTATTCAAATATTCGCCACATTCGGCACAAACGGCTGCAATCTGCAGCATCAAAATGAATTGTAGTTTATCATATCATTTGCATTTTTTAATTATGCTGCAAGGCAAGAAGGCACGAGAGAGAATGAGAGGGTATGAGTAGAAAAAAGATTTGTTTGCACGTTTGAGCCACTGTTGGCCTGAGTGCTATGAAAGCAAAGAGAAAGAGGAGGGAATGTTCAGAGCAGTGGGAAGAAACGCAGCGTGGGATCACAGGAAGTCATGCAGGCACTGAAGCATGATGCTGCCTGGACACTCTCAGGAAAGCGGTCACGCAGGGTCAGTCTCACGCATTGCGGAACAAAATGTGACAGTAATGCACAAAAGTTCAGAGAAGATGGAGAAAGACAGAGTCAGGATGTTAAGAGATGGTTCAAGCGCCATCTGTTAAACACAAAGGAGCAGTATGTTAATTATTAATCATTAACCAACCTCAGTTCCACCCACGGTCCTCTCATCTCAAAATAAAGTATATTATTTAATTTACTGATTCACAAAAGTTGCCATTTCCGTCCAACCTTTTTTATTTCTATCTGTTGTTTTCCATTCTATAAAGCCCCAACTTCTAGTGTTTTTAAACTTTTCTTAGCTTTAAAACAAAGCCAGTTTTTAAAGTTTGACTTTGTAAAGTTGCTGTTGTAGTTAAAATAAACAGATACAGTTTCATGCGAAAGTTTGGGAACCCCTTGCAGAATCTGTGAAAATGTGAATAATTTTAACAAAATAAGAGAGATCATACAATATGCATTTTATTTTTTATTTAGTACTGTCCTTAGTAAGATATTTTACACAAAAGATGTTTACATTAAATAAAAAGATTAAAATAACCCTCTTCAACAGTTTGGGAAACCTTGTTTCTTAATACTGTGAGTGGTTACCTGGATGATCTGTTTTTTTTGTTTTGTTTTGTTTTGTTTTGTTTTGTTTTGTGATGGATGTTCATGAGTCCGTTGTTTGTTCTGAACAAGTAAACTGAGCACTGTTCTTCAGAAAAATCCTCCAGGTCCTGCAGGTTCTTCAGTTTTCCAGCATCTTTTGCATATTTGAACCCTTTCCAGCAGTAACTGTATAGTTTTGATATCCATCTTTTCACACTGAGGACAACTGAGGGACTCAAACACAGCTATTAAAAAAGGTTCAAACATTGAATACTTTAGAAGGAAACACAATGCATTAAAAGTGAAAACTTTTGAAAAGGATGAAGTTTTTCTTATTTTGTTGAAATTTGTTTACCTTGATCTTCAAATTTTAAAAGTTTTCACCCCCCGGCTCTTAATGCATCGTGTTTCCTTCTGGAGCATCAGTGAATGTTTGAGAACCTTTTTTAATAGTTGTGTTTGAGTCCCTCAGTCATCCTCAGTGTGAAAAGATGGATCTCAAAAACATACAGTCACTGCTGGAAAGGGTTCAAATATGCAAAAGATGCTGGAAAACTGAAGAACCTACAGGACATGGAGGATTTTTCTGAAGAACAGTGCTCAGGTTAACTGTTCAAACAAGGGACTCATGAACATCCATCACAAAACAAAAAAAACAGTCATAGATCATCCAGGTAACCACACACAGTATTAAGAACCAAGGGTTCTCAAACTTTTGAAGAGGGTTATTTTAATAATTTCAGCAATTTTTTTGGTCTTGTGGACTATATGTAAACATCTTTTATGTAAAATATTTTACTAAGGACAGTTCTAAATAAAAACTAACATGCATTTTGTATGATCGCTCCTATTTTGTTAGTTATTCACATTATTTACAGATTCTGCCAGGGGTTCCCAAACGTCTGCATGCAACTGTATACGAATTTCTTCCCTATTCATTGTAATTCTACTTCTTTGCATTAAAATTTTAATTGCAATTCGGCATTCTATATGCTACCTCAATTCTCAGTGGCATTGTCAATTAAATTCTGAATGGCACACATACACATTTACATTTCACATCTGTTTTTGAACTGTGCAGACCCGGCAGATTGTGTTTAAATAAGTGTTATTTTATCTGGAGTGTGTGTGTGTTCAAATACATCATGCCTTCACTCTTTTCTTAAGCTCTGATACTGCACAGACTGTGTCAGCCCCACTGGCATTTAGAGCACCTGTGGAGGTGTGTGTATGAGCGTTTGTGTGTTCTGTGTTCCATCATGCAGTGTAGAACTACAAATGCCCACTGTCACCACTATTTCACCCCCCATTACCCTGGGCAGGAGGGCCAGTAGAGTGTGTGAGGGCACAGCAAATGAGAGTAAATGGAAGAGGGGAGAGAGACCTAGAAAGAATCAGACAGAGAAACAGAAAGCAAAAGAAGATACCAACCCATTATTTTGGTCCATATCTTGTTCGAACAGAGCAGTTATACAGATCCATGCACACATCTCTATGCTTATGTTCAGTAAACAGTTTCTATAGCAGTCCCGTGTGTTTATCCCTTCCATCTGTTGTTTCATGTTTTGTACAGTATGTGTGCGTCTGTGTGTGGCTTTCTCAGTCTTGTCCCTGCAAGCACAGTGGGAGTCACACCAGAGAACTGTGAGCAACCACACACACACACACTTACATATAAACACCCACTAGCACACAGTATGTCATCACTAAACATTCATGTATTCAAAAAGCAGAAGTGCATTGCTCCTGATGTTTCAGTTATTTAATACTAATACGCTATCTATAGGCCTATATATTAGCCTATACATTGCTTTTACATTGTCATTCATAGCACCAATATGTGGATTCAGTCAAATGATGCCAGACAGGTGGGCAGAATAGTAGAAGGCAAAATAAGAGCATCTGGGTCATTGCGTATGCCGTGCCTTTAAAACTCAGTATCTTTTGAATGACTGAATATGCTTGTGTTGTTATTCAAGGAGGAATTCCTAAGGCTATACCAAACTTTCAGAAATGTACCCTGGTTTAGCTCAGCCACTTTATTCATTCTAACTTTTTACACCATTGCAAGAAAACAGCAGGACAAAATGAAATCTGACAGGATGAAAAAAGAGCTAATTTTAGGCATTGTTTGGTGAGCGACTGAAATTTAGCTGACATGATGGTGCTGACTTGATTTTTTAAACATCTTTTGATATTTAGATGTTGTCATACTGATATCTGTATGAAAGAGAAAGAAATTTGTAAGTGTGAAAGAAACAAACTAATGCCGCAAAACATGTTTATGCTGTTGTTTTAACGCATGAAATTATGTTGTTCCATCCCAGAGGATGATGTCAAGGGATAGTTCACCCAAAAATGAAAATTCTGTCATTAATTACTCACCCTAATGTCGTTCCAAACCCGTAAGACCTTCGTTCGTCTTCGGGACACAAATTAAGATATTTTTGATGAAATCCGAGAGCTTTCTGACCCTGCATAGACAGCAACACAACTGACAAGTTCAAGGCCCACAAAGGACTGTTAAAATAGTCCATGTGACATCAGGGGTTAAAAAAAATAACGACTTTAATGCAACAGTTTCTTCTCTTCCATGTCAGTCTTCAACATGCGTTCACAAGAGTGAAAAAACTCTCAGATTTCATCAAAATTATCTTAATTTGTGTGCTGAAGATGAACAAAGGTCTTACAGGTTTGGAACGACATGAGGGTGAATAATTAATGACAGAATTTTCATTTTTGGGTGAACTATCCCTTTAAGCAACTGGCTTACTTAAAGAGAAATTACAAAAGACTAGCATAATGAAAACAATATTAAGTGGTAAAATGATTAACGAAATGAAATGAAAGAAAGGGAAAAATGAAGAAACACCTGGAATATTTGTTAATATACTGGCCTGTTTTTCCATGTCAGAAGTTTAATATTGTAGCACCGAGGGACATGGAAAAATACAGCAACATTTGCTTGAAGTGGTATAATGATTTAAAATTAGAGAAGTTTAATTACTGTGACTTCCATCTTTAGAAATGGTGTGTTTACAGTTTTATCCACTATAACTGATAATAACATAAAAATGTAGATTACTCTAGGAATCTGATTTCCTATTCATTGGTTTACAGAGCTGAAATACTTGCACACTTTATATAGACATTGTTTTTTCTGCTCAAATCCAGGCATTTAGAAAATGATCCAAAAATGTCAAATGTCAGAATGGGTATAATTTAACATTATGATGATATAAAATAATTGGTTGCGCTGTATTGCAAATGCAAATGATCTCTTTAAAGCCATTATAGGAAATGTCACCTAAGGTATTCACTGCAGTTCAATAGGCATTATGCACATTTACACACCAACACACACACAGAGCCACAGAAGCTAATCAGAAAAGTGAGATCTTATTTTCCAGTCCAAATTTCTGCTGAGGATTCTTCTAAAGACAATTTACAGAGTTACATACACACACACAGACACACACACACACAATTCAATGGGATAATGTGGCTGACAGAGCCTAGAAATAATGATAATGAAGATAAATCTAAAGCAGAAGATGTTAGGAGGTGAAATCACAGTAATGACCGTGGTGGTTTAAATGGCTGCTCACAAAGCTCAGGCCAAAAACAATTTAACTTTGTTATTTTAAGGTTCACAAGGAGATTTTGAGGCCAATGGACATGTTTGAGCAAGAGGTTGCATTGTACTAGCAAATCATTTGACTGCAGTGAGAGATCTACTAAAGGTGACGTAATAAATCTAACAGCCGCAGATAATCTCATTTCCGCAACCGACGCTCTTTGATGTGATGTTTTGCACAGTCTATTTTGATGCTCTTTGAGGAATAATCCAAATATCTCTCTCTGCATTCTGCGTGTGGATGTGGACTGCATGCTAATGGTGTATTGAGGGGTTGGAATTGATTCAAAATTGTCATAATAATGGGAGCAATTCACTAAGAATGAATCGTATGCTGCTGTTAGCGCCGTTTATTTCATTGTGTTGTTTGAGTTGTTTTAGCACCCAATTCACTAAAGAAATTATGCAAATTAGCAACGGCATGATGGCTCCATCATTTGATCATGCACATGGCTCAACTTTCAGCAAATTTGCCACTTATGCTTTCAATAAAAATCAGCATGAATCAGACAAAATTTCTAAGTCATGCATTTCAAGGGCTTTTTTCATGAAACATGAGCAGATTGGTAATTCTAGGTAAATTATACATAAAACCAGTTTTATATAAATTGTCAAAACTGAGTATATTCTTGTCTTAGTCTTCTTGTGGTTGATGGAGGAATCTTTGACAGATTTGCTTTCTTTTAATCCATCCTGAAAATGTAAACATCTACATGTAATATAGTGAAAAACGTGGTGAAATATTGTGAGAAAAGTATGTATAGGTTTGTGTGTGTGTGTTTATGGTTATTTTATTCATAGCAAATGAGGATCATGTCAAGTCACAGCTGTCATACTGTCAAGCTCTGAACTCTGTGATAGGTAAATCTACATTGTTAACTGTCCTTCCACAACCATCATCTGACCTCTCTTATGTCTCGTACTAACCTCAGACTGTCACACAGTACTTATGAATTCAGGTAGTGTCATGATATTCACAGAAATCCAACAGAAAGGTCGTAGGTGAGAAGAGCAAAAAGAGTTTAGTGTATGTGCTCATGTATTTTTGAGAACTGAGAATACAGCTGCCTGAAAGCTGAAAGATACTTTCACAGGCAGTATATGGTTGTAGGAAGGCATCAATGCACATCAGAGTTCAATGTTTGCGTAACATTCTGTCTACTAAGATGCCATCATCTTGTCATTTCTTCTTTTCATTTTTATAGCCTATAATAAGACTGAGAATGGAATCTGACAGAGTGGTTGAAAACTGTAAATTAGTTTATGCCAACAAAAGATTGGAGTTAGTCAGATGTTTTTCTATATTTTTGAAAGAAATTAATACTTTTAATCTATAGGGACACATCCAGTGGCTCAAAGAATGACAGATACTACAAAAAAACAAATGTAATTTCTGCAAGAAAAAGTTAGTTCAGGCAATAATTAAAAAAAAAAAAAAGTAAATTCTATATTAGTAGGGTAAAATGGGGTAAAAGGCGCCTTTGATATTATTTTCCTTTAAACAGCTAGATGGCAGGAAAATGTGGCATAGCACTCTCCAGTACTTCCACTTTTCAAGATACACGTGCAAATTTGGCCGATCCTTAACGCAATTGCGGGCAGCAGTGCAAAGTTGATTCTTTGCTTGCTTGATCTATTTCATGTTTTTAAAAATGTTGTAGATTTAAGTAGCAAGCGAGAATCACTAAATTATTCCATATATCTTAAAACAAAGGTCTTAATGATTTTCAGTTTTGTTTAAGATAATTAAAACAGCCGTTTTGAAATAACGAAAAAAAAATATGTAAAAGTATGGTATTTGGGGTAAAAAAGCACCCATGCTGTTGGGGCTAAAAGGCACAATAATTAACATGATAATTAATAGAAGGCTGACTTTTCCATTTGTTGACATGACATTGTTAGATTCAGATGGTAAATATCATATAAAATATTTGTTGTTACTACTTTAAATCTATATTAAATTATTATGGGATCTCCTTCGATGCATTCAGAATCTTTACATTTAAATTTTTTTACATTTCTTTTGACAGTATATTTATTGATAAAAATAATTATTTTATTTATCAAAATAAGCAGAAAATAGTACAAACTTTGCTGAAGTGATTGTTTTGAACAAGTATTACCTTATACATTATAAAAAATAAAAAAATAAAAAAATTATTTTAGCTAAAGTATTTGTATCAGTACTGTGTGCCTTTTACCCCATGCCACCTCACATATTTATGAGATTTTTAAACAAAATAAACGACTTGTATGATTTATTTTCACACAAAATCTGTTGCTCCAGAAAGGTTCAGTACTAACGTATGTATTTTTCTGCAATCATACACTTTGGGCACAGAAAAGCACTTTTTTTTCCTTAGGGAGTGCCTTTAGCCCCATTGTACCCTATATGTATTTTTTCTGGTGCATTTAAAGACACTGAATGTTCAAATATATTGCCTTAAAAGCTGGTTTGAAACCAGTTTCATCAGAAGGCACCTTCATCCAGAAGTGTTGTCTGTTAAGTCATTAACTGACTAGGCACCAATGCAGCAAGGCCATTAGTTTCAGACTCTGCCATGTATTAGGCAGTTTGATACAGGCATTTTCTTTCCATTGGAATATTTCTACATGCGCTTTGGAGATAATGTCATATCCCCCTCTCTCACTCTCTCTCTCTCTCTCACTTTCTCTCTCTTTCTCTCTCTCTGTGTGAGACTTTGATCAGTAAAGTTCCTGGTGACTTGGAGGCAGATAAATCAGTTTTTCCAAATTGGAGCACCCACTCACTCACCCTCTGTCTCAGCCATCCCTCTCTCTCCCTCTCTACTGTCTCAAGCTCTCACTTTCATTCTTACCCTGCTGTTATCAGACATTTGACTAAATAAGATTAGTGGTCAATTGCCAAATCAAATGTATTTTATGTTCTTTTTAGTCTACTGTTTTTCTTACTTCTTCTCTTTTTTACACTGCTTACTGTCTTCTCTCACTGTCCAGCACTTCACTTTTTTATTTTTATAGATGATTTACTGCTAAACAACGCCAAACTTACAGCATTATTGCTTTTTTTATTATTATTTTTTTATTATTATTTTTGTATGCTGTAGTATTTATTTACATTTTGATTTATTTCATTAGTATATTTTCATTTTAGTTTGGTTAAGTTAAGTTTTGGTCATTTTTAATGTTTTATTAGTTTATAAGTTTTAATAGTTATAACTGTAAAGTTTTTCATCATTAATTTTTATGTTATATCAGCTGTATTTCAATAAACAAAAACAATTTGTAGTGGTTTTATTTTTAGCTAACAATTATAATACTGCTCTCCATTAACAAGTCTGTCTGTATTTTTTCTTTTCCCCTTTCTTCCATTTTTCCTGTACTTTACTGCAGGTTTTCTTAGCACTGGAGATCAGTCTGCTAAAGGGAACTATGGCCTGTTGGATCAAATCCAGGCCTTGCGTTGGCTGAATGAGAATATTGGACACTTTGGAGGCGACCCTGAACGGATCACTATCTTTGGCTCTGGGGCAGGAGCATCTTGTGTCAATCTACTCATCCTGTCCCACCACTCTGAAGGTAAGACAAGTATGTCTGTGTGTGTGTGTGTGTGTGTGTGTGTGTGTGCGTGCATGCATGTGTTCATGCTTTAACAGACTAATACTATCCCTGCACAGGTTTCCATCTCATTGCTAATGATGTGTACGTGTGTGTTACCTCACAAAGTGTCTCACCGTCCTGTCCAACTCTGTTCTGTTGCATTGCTCGTCAAAAAAGTCCACCTTCACCCGCATCTTCATCATCACTGTCATCCTCACCTAACATCAGTCCTACAGCCCTCACCTGTCAATCACACCAGGTAAGTCATGACAGTTGTTACCCTGGAGAAACCAGTCATGTTATTTCCCTGTAAGAAGCCCAAGCCAACAGAAACAGGAAAAGATAAACAAGTAAAGGTTTGCAGGTAAGTGTTAAAGGGATAGTCCACCTAAAAATGAGAATTCAGTCATCATTTCCTCACCCTCATTCTAAAGAATGTTAGTAACGGAACACTTTCGGTCTTCCATTGTATGTACAAGAAATACATTTTTTGGTTTCTAGAAAGAAATGCATACAGATTTGGATTGACATCAGGGTGACTGAATGATGAATTTTCATTTTTGGGTGGACTGTCCCTTTAAGATTAAGTAGGTGGATCATGTTCACTTAAAGGGGTCATCGGATGCAAAGTTAACTTTTTCATGTTGTTTGAACATTAATGTGTGTTGGCAGTGTATGTACAAATCTACCCTATAATGATAAAAATCCATGCAGTTGTTTTTTTATTAATCTGTAAAAAGTAATATCCCCTTTTCCAAATCGAGCCATTCTCAGATGCCTGTCGGCGTGGCGTCACACCGACAGAGGCCGCTCCCACGGTAGTTGGTTGACATGAGCTTTTTACCTCAGATCAGCTGTCACAGTCCAACCTCCATTGTTTCAATGCTGGAGCAGGGATGTAAGTTAGACAAGAATATCTCTGATTGAGGTGTTGTGTTGCTGGATGTAATAATGAACATAGTGGTCGTCATTTACTCCCGACATCTGAGCCGCTGAAGATGCAGTGGATTACATTTGTTTGTGAAGGGAATGCGCCTCCCGATCTACATGAATGCATCTATGTTTGCGCAAATCATTCATGATCCAGCTTCACTTACAGCAGAAGTGAGTACAAGTTTTTTTTTTATGAATCTCTGCAGTCACCTTTCCTAATAACGTGCTAGTTAGCAAGTTTAGCGGCTAAACATGGCTAAATGCAGCTAAAGTAAACAGGCTCGTCACTCCACAGAGAGAAGAGAGGGGCGGGGCGGGCAGAGCTCATTAACATTTAAAGCAACCTCGACCAGAACAGGATGATTTTTGCAGAGCTGATTTTGGCAAGGTAAAAAGGGTGTTGTTTTACACAACCATTGAGAATTTTTAACCAAAGTATATTATAGACTTCTCATTAAGACCCTAAAGAATCATATCAACTTGTGGAAAATGGGCATCCGATGACCCCTTTAAGTGGAGCAAAGAAAAAAATTAGCGAAGTAAATTTTTGAGCACCGCTTAACTATATGTGTTTGTATGCCTGTTTGGACAAGCTAGGTAAAGAGAAAAGCACAGGCGTGTTAGCAGAGACAAAGCTACAGTAGCTCCATATTGATTTCTCTGGGAAAGGTAACATGTTCTTCAATAATTAAAAAGACAGAAAGAGAGGAAGGAGGGCAGAACAAGGAAAAGACGAGCCCTTCGGTAATATGTTTCTACTCTTCTCTTGAGAGTAAGAAAAAGGCTTTGTTTTTAAAGTGTTTGTAAGTGAAAAGGCTACAAGAGAATAATAGATTTACTGTTATTATTTCAGTGCAAGATGGAATTAGTACAATTTTACCTCAGTAATCAAAGAAAAATGTTGTTTGTGCTAAACCAAATCCTCATTTTCTCTCTGCTGTTTCATTGATGCTATTCCAGCTGACACTGTGTTAAGCGCTACTGGAACTGACATCAAAATAATTACATCCAATTAACAAGCCCCCGATGTACTGAATTTACAACATAACATTTAAATAACCATACCACAGTATACTGTCATATCACTGTTAAAAGGTTAGTTGACAAGAAGTACTGTTTTAAAAAGCATTTTACTAATTATGCATGTAGCTTTTATGAGCTTATATTATTTTTGAGACTACATGAAATATATGTACTTAATTTGTCACACATCAAGACTATTGGAAATGATGAAAACAATTTCAAAACATTGGCCTCAGATTCCAGATTTTCACGTAGTTCTATCTCAGCCAAATACTGTCCTATCCTAACAAATACACACATCAATGGAAAGCTTATTTATTCAGCTTTGGGTGATGTGTAAATTTCAATTTAAAAAAAATTTACCCTTATGAATGGTTTTGTGGTCCAGGGTCACAGAAAAAAAATCGGAATGTTGATAAAAGTGGTCCAAATGAAGTGCTTAGCAATGCATATTACTAATCAATTTTTTTATATATTTACGGTAGGAAATTCACAAAATATTTTAATGGAACATGATTTTTACTTAATATCCTGATGATTTTTAGCATAAAAGAAAACTGTATAATTTTGACCCATGCAATGAATTATTGGCTATTGCTACAAATATACCGATGCTACTTAACACTGGTTTTGGTTTTTAATGAAAAACTGACAGTTATGGGAACTATATTTAAATATATTTAAAGGTAAAATTTTGATGTTTTAAAAAAAAAGATTGATGGAAATGTTATGCAATTACCCTATGTATAAACCAGGTATATTATGTACGCAGATTTTATTCTGCGTAGTTAACAGCTTGCTGTTGCTCCCTCCCTTCGCAGGCCTGTTTCAGAGAGCCATTGCTCAGAGTGGTTCAGCCATCTCCAGCTGGTCCATTAGCTACCAGCCCTTGAAGTACACTAAGATTCTAGCCCGTAAAGTGGGATGCACATATGGGGAGACCGCAGACCTGGTGGACTGTCTCCGCAGGAAAAATTTCAGAGAGTTAGTGGATCAGGACATCCAGCCGGCCCGCTACCATATTGCATTTGGACCTGTGATGGACGGAGACGTTGTGCCAGATGACCCCGAGATCCTGATGCAGCAGGTGATCTAGAGATTACTGTCATTTGTGAAGGTGGTTTCTAAGACTTACGTTAGTTTAAATTCAGCATAGTCTTTCCAACATTTTTCAGTGTAAATTGCCTCTTTCCAAGTTAAGAATTAGGTTTTAAACTATGTGTCCAGTAAACCACCCAAACTGCCTTTTGATAAAGCTTGATCAGACCTACTTTTGTAACTGCAGACTGAATATTATATGAAAATGACACCATATATATTTTGATATGCAGTGATTTGCTATCATGTTATACAACATCAGATATGTAGGTGGTTCTTCAATTAAAGGGATAGTTCACCCAAAAGTTAAAATTCTGTCATTAATTACCCACCCTCATTTCATTCCAATCCCATAAGACCTTCGTTCATCTTCAAAACACAAATGAAGATATTTTTGATGAAATCCAGGAGCTTTCTGAGCCTCCAAAGACAGCAAGGGTCCTACCATGGTCAAGGCACAGAAACATAGTGAGGACATCGTTAAAATAGGCCATGTGACATCAGTGGTTCAACTGTAATTTTATGAAGCTGCAAGAATACTTTTTGTGCACAAAGAAAATGAAAATAACAACTTTATTCAACACATGCTGTGGAACTTTCCACAATGGCGCTAGGGTGACGCAGAGGAGAAAAATTGTTGAATAAAGTACTTATTTTTATTTTCTTTGCTAACAAAAGGTATTCTTGTAGCTTCGTAAAATTACGGTTGAACCACTGATGTCACATGGACTTTTTAACAATGTTCTACTACCTTTCTGGGCCTTGAACTTGGTAGTTACATTGCTGTCTGTGGAGGGTCAGAAAGCTCTCGGATTTTATCAAAAAGTTGTGCTCTGAAGATGAACTTACGGGTTTGGAACAACGTGAGGGTGAGTAATTAATGATAGAATTTACATTTTTGGGTGAACTATCCCTTTAAGGTCACTTAATTCTTTAATAAGTTACACTTTTTTTCTTTTTTGCCATTTTTAGTCTTTAAATTTTCACCTCTCATTTCTCATTTATTAAAAATAATACATTTACCATCAAGACCAAAATATCTGGCTTTTTAAGGGTGGACTCTTTATTTATTTAAAAATCTCTGGAATTTCAGATCTTAAGAAAGGTGTTTTTTTAAGGTATCATGAAAAAGTGCAAAGTAAAATTGCCCAGACGTTAACACCTCATTAAAGCAAGAAATGTATAAAGTAAAGGTATAGGGGACAAGCCTAACATAATGAAATTCTAGCTAATTTAACATTTCTAAAATGGGAATATTTAATTAAAGATACATGACATAAAGTTTAAGGCTATTATAATCTACCCTTTAAAACTAAGTTTTTCTTTAAAAATCATTCTAGGGAACAAAAGTTAAAAAATGATCTATTTAACCAAGACCACAAAACCAGTCATAAGTACCATGAGTATATTTGTACCAATAGCCAGAAATACATTTTATGGGTCAAAATTATAGATTTTTCTTTTATGCCAAAAATCATTAGGATATTAAGTAAAGATCATGTTCAATGAAGATATTTTGTAAATTTCCTACTGTAAATGTGTCAAAACTTAATTTTTGATTAGTAATATGCATTGCTAAGAGCATCACTTGGACAACTTTCAAGGCGATTTCTAGATTTTTTAATTTATTTTATTTTTTATTTTTTTGCATTCTCAGATTCCAGATTTTCAAATAGTTATAACTTGGCCAAATATTGTCATATCCTAACAAACTGAATATAAAAAAAATGGACCCTTATGTCTGGTTTTGTGGTCCAGGGTCATATGTAAGAAATCATCAAATAACTGCTTTTTATTACTGGTTACTTGCAATAAGTTTGTCTGAGAATGTTACATTTTTTCTCCACCAGGGGGAGTTCTTGAACTACGACCTTCTGATTGGTGTCAATCAAGGGGAAGGGCTGAAGTTTGTGGATGATGGGGGTACTGAGAGTGAAGAGGGGATTTCTGCTGCAGCTTTTGACTACACCATCTCCAACTTTGTGGATAACCTCTATGGATATCCTAAAGGTAAGATCTTAAGTCCACTTTTTTAGTTTTATTTTTCTTCATTAGAAAGTAAACACTTGGGTTTCTATATCAGCATATTTCATATTAAATTGTGGTAGAGTTTGTGAAAGAGTGTGAAACAAATGTTTTAGATCATGAATTTAAAGCTCCAGAGTGCAAAATGCAAATACTCTAATGCAAAGCAGTCCTTATGTTTATTTTGCCTGATGAAGATTCAAGTCTGGCTGGGTAAACATCATTCTGACCTTTAATAAGCGGCAATACTAAGTACAAAATAAATAAAACAAAAAGTCTGTACTAGGAATACTGCTTACTCTTGATTAGGTGCTGTTGTTATTCTTTTCCACTAGGGGGCGATAAAATACAAGCTATGTCCATCAGCATGCTATTTTATGTGACTTTATGGCTCATATTTAATGACCTATTATATATTATTTTTACAAATATTACATATATTATTTTTAAATAACATGCCTTAATGGACAAATTTTCTACAAGCTTATTATATTCATACACATACTCAAATACAAAACTTTTTTTTAATTTGCCGGTTGCTCAGTCACTTTCCTCCCCCAATTTCTTGTCCGCTCTTTCTTCACTCTAATTATTCTCTGTATTTTTGTAGGTAAAGACATCCTGAGGGAGACTATTAAGTTCATGTACACAGACTGGGCAGACCGAGACAATGGGGAAATGCGGCGCAAGACTCTCCTGGCACTATTTACTGATCACCAGTGGGTGGCGCCAGCCGTCGCTACTGCCAAGCTCCACGCAGAGTACCAGTCTCCCGTCTACTTCTACACATTCTACCACCACTGTCAAACAGAGACTCGACCTGAATGGGCAGACGCTGCACACGGGGATGAGATACCATATGTGTTTGGTGTTCCCATGATTGGAGCAACAGATCTCTTCCCTTGCAACTTTTCCAAAAATGATGTCATGCTTAGTGCTGTGGTGATGACATACTGGACCAACTTTGCCAAAACCGGGTGGGTCTGAATATGCAAAATATTCTTTCTTTCTTTCTTTCTTTCTTTCTTTCTTTCTTTCTTTCTTTCTTTCTTTCTTTTTTTCTTTCTTGCTTGCTTGCTTGCTTTCTGTCTTTCTTTTTCTTTTTTGTTCTCTTTCTTTCTTTTTTCTTTATTTCTTGCTTGCTTACTTTCTATCTTTCTTTTTTGCTTGCTTGCTTTGTTTTCTTTTCTTTCTTTCTTTGTTTTCTTTTTCTTGCTTGCTTGCTTTGTCTTTCTTTTCTTTTTCCTTTTTCCATTCTCTTTCTTTCTGTTTTTCTTTCTTTTTTCTTTATTTCTTGCTTGCTTGCTTTTTGTCTTTGTTTTTCTTTTTGTTCTCTTGCTTGCTTGCTTTCTGTCTTTTTTGCTTGCTTGCTTTGTTTTCTTTTCTTTCTTTTTTCTTTCCTTTTTCTTTCTTTCTTTTTTTCTTGCTTGCTTGCTTTCTGTCTTTCTTTCTTTCTTTGCTTGCTTGCTTTGTTTTCTTTTCTTTTTCTTTCTTTCTTTCTTTGCTTGCTTGCTTTTTCTTTCTTTCTTTCTTTCTTTCTTTCTTTCTTTATTTGCTTGCTTGCTTTGTTTCTTTTCTTTTCTTTCTTTCTTTCTTTCTTTCTGTTTAAATAACTAAATTACAGTCATAACACATTTTTTTAATTATATTAAAAATTCATTCTAAAAATGTATATAACATGCATAAATGCATAAACAAATACGTTATTACAATTTTATTTTATTTTTTTCTGGATTCAGTTTTTTATATATATATAAATTAATAGAACATTTTAGTCAAAAATGGTCTCTAATAAAACATTAGCAATTCAATCAATTTTTTAAAAATGTTATTAAGTGGAAATATAACAAGTAATTTAAAACAGAATGTTGCATTTTTATTTTTGGTAAAATAAGGTGCTGCACAACAGAATTTGTATACTGTATAAATTAAAACATGGTTAAAATTATATCCTGGTTTTATGATATTTATTAAAATCATAATAATTTTCCTTAAAGAGGTACATTTTACTATGCAGTAGTAGTAATATATTTCTGTCAAAAAATTAGGGTAAACAAAGCCTTTATTTTGATGGCTTGCCAAAAAGAGTTTCAATGTTCAAGATTATCTAGATGTTGGCTAAATATTGAAAATTTCTAAACAGTTTATTATCAGTATTGTGATTTTTCTTTTTTTTTAGCAATAAATGTCAATATCAATTTATCACCTGACCCAAATTCATATTGCAATTCTGTATCCTGTTTTAAATTCCAATTTCCTGTTCTGAGAATTTAAAAGTTGTGAGTGGCTCTCAACATTGGTGTCTAATTCATTAAAACACACATTTGACACAAGATATCTGTTTTCTCTAGGGATCCCAACCTACCTGTTCCTCAAGACACCAAGTTCATCCACACCAAGCCCAACCGCTTTGAGGAAGTGATCTGGACCAAGTTCAACTCCAAAGACAAGCAGTATCTCCACATCGGTCTGAAACCGCGCATCCGGGACAACTACCGAGCAAATAAGGTTGCCTTCTGGCTAGAACTGGTTCCTCACCTCCACAACCTTCACGAGGAGGTCTTCAGCACCGCCGCAACCAGGCTGCCACCAGGGACCGCCCGTACCCCACACTGGAAGGGTCAGGGACCCCGTACGACACGCCATCCCATCCCGACCTTCCCTACAGAACAGGACCCAGATGGCTCAGAGCCCCCTCGATTCCCTCCCTTCCCAAGCGATACCCGGGACTACTCAACGGAGCTGAGCGTGACGGTAGCTGTTGGCGCATCGCTCCTCTTCCTCAACATCCTTGCCTTCGCCGCACTGTACTACAAACGCGACAAACGGCATGAGGTGCGACGGCACCGGTTATCGCCACAACGAGGCGTACCTGCTAATGACTTAGCACACAGCCAAGAAGAAGAGATCATGTCCCTGCAAATGAAGCACTCGGAGCACGACGCCCACCATGATATGGAGCCGTTGCGACCGCATGATATTTTACGCCCCGCATGCCCACCCGACTACACCTTGGCATTGAGGCGAGCGCCCGACGATGTTCCGCTCATGACCCCTAACACTATCACCATGATTCCTAGCACCATCACCGGCATGCAACCCCTCCATGCCTTCAACACCTTCCCTACAACCACCGGCCACAACAACACCTTACCCCACCCTCACTCCACCACCCGTGTATAGTAGCGCCCACCGAACGAGAGGACTAGCTCTCATACCTATCCAGTTTTCTCTCTCTGTCCACCTTTTCAAGCTCCTAAACTTAAGATGCTCTCGGCTCTGCTGCCTAGAACAGCGACGGCGCATCCTGTTGGCGTTCTCATAGACACAATCAAAGGTTTCATAGAAGTTGTACACACTAGAGGAGCTCTGTTTATAGACTCTACGTGAGCAACAGGTTCGGTCGGCAGTGACAAGTCATCAGCCTCGTTCTGGATATAACTTGCTGTTTGTTTTTTTCACATTGTTCTTGGGGCGTCAATGATTGACTAAGCTGATTTGATGTCATCCGGAGAGGAAATGATGACATTTTCCCTCTTTTCCTCTCTCACTAAATTGGCAGAGTGCAGATTTCATCCGTCCTTTTTATCATCCTTCTTTGTTACTCCATTTCCAGCCCATCGCTCTCTGTCCGAATGTGATCTGTGTCCTTGGATTATGTTTTACATGAATCATAGGGGCATTCGATAAAAGGCGGAAGCTGGATATATTGTGTTTACCTGCAGTCTTGTGTCAAGTATTAAATCATACCTTGTAACAAGAGACGCAGAGAATGAGAGAAAACGACAGCGTCTGACATAAGACAAAAACAAAAGTGCCAACGTCCTCTCTTTTTCTCTCGCTCTGCTCTGTGCGTGTCATTTCATCACACATATTTGACTTGGCTACGTGTTGTTTCTTAGGAAGATTTTTGTATGTATAAATATAAAGACAAATATATAAAAGAATGATATAAATATATATTTACATGGATTGCTCGGTGGGATCTATGCATGAAATATTTTAAAGCACCAAGAAGGACACTGAGCTGTAAACTCCCACAGCTTATTTGCATTTTTTTTTTTTTTGTTAAGTTTGCTTGCTTAAAAAGCCTACAAAAACTTCTCCACAGCGGTGTTTTCATCAGCATTAGTCCAAATGTAACATCCTTCTCAGTCTGACCACTCTATCCAGAAAGAGCTATTGCCAATATTCTTTTAAACGCTGCAGTTGTTGGTGCTATTATTTGACCGTCAACCATGTAGTGCTCTACCAGAGCCATCTGTGATGGTCCGGACAGTTGCATAAATACAGCAAATAGCAATGCACATGTAGCTTTGCATCTCTTTCATCGGCCTCTAACGGATATTCAGCTTTTATTTTTCAAATGCTCTTACACCTCAGCCCAGCTTTCTCTCTTTGTGGCCTCTCTCGTTCTATCTCTGTCCTTGCTCTTTCAGTTAAACATCATTTGGTTTTGACAACCAATTTTAATAAGCATCTTTTTGTGTATTTGTGTGTGTGCACACGTAAAGAGTGTGTTTTCTAGGCAATAGCTAGGTGCCCTGTACATTTGTGTTAACGTGAATGTGTAAGGTAACAGAATATGTGACAGAGAGGCACAACGAGAGAGAGAAACGAATCTGTGGCACTCTGCCGCTCAGGAAGGAAAACCTACATGGCCTAAGGCCATTTTCCATACAAAATAGTTAGGAAGAGGCTGGAAACACTAATATCAGTTTGATGTGTTTACCCACATCTCGACATATCTCACATCTGTCTGCACTGCACACTTGACCTTTTTGGTTATGACAAGCACAGCAACTAGTGGTGGAGGTAAACCAGATCTATATGTAGACAAATCTTACAGATTGTTTCATGTTCAGGTTACAGAACGAATGGCTCAGAATCACTGGACAGTAACTGCAGGAATGAAACGATCACTTGTGTTCTGTTCATGCCTTGTTAGTCACATTTTTCTGCCAATGCCGAGTGTCACGGGGGGATGACGGTTTGTGTCTCACTGTTGGTTCAGTTTACCAGTGTATTGAGTCCGAGATGCCCAGGACCATCATGATGAAGCGAGAACTAATGCCAGTATGCTGCACAATGTACTAAAACATGAACAGACTCTAAAAGTGTTGCTGAGCAAACATGCTGGAGGTTCAGTACGAACGTTATTCTGCGGTGTGGACCGAGAACAACTGGACAATAAACAAACTTCAGTTGCAGGTACATTCTGGAGATCCGAAAGTATAGGTTGGACCTGTGGATATGTACCATCTGTGGACTTTTGTGTGGTTGTAGGTATAATTGAGCTCCATTTTAAACAAACTATGAGGAGTTGACTAGAGCTGCGTACAAACAACCTCAGTTCTAATATTCAATACTGTTTTAAGGGATGAGTTCAGACTCTTTTGTTATTCTCTCGTTTGTTTTTGTACGCTCAACCACTAGAGTGTGATGTCGTGGTACATACAGAATAAAGACTCTACATCCATTACGAGCCATTCATTGGGTCTTCAGTAGGCGTACGGTGAGAGAAGGATAAATAGAAATTTAACTGTACATTTTTAAGTGTAAGAACAAATCAACTGAAAATATTTGTAAATATTCAGTTACTTGTTTAATGTTTTGTTTGTTTTTATTTTCTTTGATTTGTTTTGTTTTTTTTTCTGGTCGAATGAAATTTGAAATACTTTGTGACCAGGACAACAGGTGCAAGTTCTAATTCAGCCACCAGCAAAATTGATGAATCTCATTCGTTCAATTCACTTTCTGCTGCTTCATTTAGTTTTGAGATCTGTGGATGGAGATGATGTTTTGCTCTCATATTTGAGCATAAAGAGACTGTGTATTATGTAGCATAACAATGTCACTTGAATCATTACAGCTAGTCATATTTATGCACAAGTATGACTGGCTGTTTCAGATACAAAGCCTGCCAGTTTTCAAACATCTTTGATATGGAGATGGACTGGAACGTCCAGTATATTTAAGCAAAGCAAGCACTGGAAACCATGGTGGTTATGAGACGTTTTTCATCTGCCATGAACTTGTTGTAGCATTGAATTCTTACCAAAAGGAGGTAGAGATTTTATGAAATATCTAAAATAGAGAAAAGTGTTGTTTTATGGTCACATTTGTACACTTAAGTATACATTTGATTATTTTTGAATGAATTAAGCATCTAGCGGAATATTGCCAACTTATAGATGGCATAAAGAGCGCACGAGGATCTCGATATGTCAAGTCGGATGATTTAAAGATTACTGAATAAATGAAGCACATGTTATTCCTCTAAGAAAATAAACACATTTTACTGGGTCCTAAAGCAAATTTACACCTGTTGCCCTGTTTTACTATATATGTTCAGAATCGGAACGCCACACCTGATGAAGAATAAACATGTTAATAATGGATTTTAAAAAAAGAAAAGGTAAAAATATATAAATGAGGTGATGATATTTCTCTTTATTTAGAAGTTATTACACACTGTATGCTGTGACTCTGATCTGGGGAACATTAAAGAAATTCATAGCCAGACAACAGACTCTGTTTCCTTTTAATCACTAGTCATCTAAATGATTCATTTAAATAGAAATAATACATGCATTAACTGCAATAAACTGCTGTACCTTAAGTGTATTTCCCAACAACAACATTGATGAAAATGTCCTCTTTGACCAACATTACAGTAAATATTATTCCTTCTGTCATTAACAGAATGCTGAACACACTGTCAGGAGATCAACATGTACTATTTGCCATGCATCATGTGATTCTCTTACATGTTACAAGTGCAAATAAGAAGCAAGGCTGATACAGAGGAAGTTATCATAACATGTTGAGCATAACAGGTTTTTAACTGGTAACATTTAGTTGTCACAAACAACAATACACCAATATCAATACCTACATAGTTAAAACTATTATTTTTTGTTCATTTTTTAGAATCTGCTTCCAAGGATCACAATGCCGTAACTTAAGAAATAACTGATTAATAGATTTATTTGACAAACAGAAAAAATAAGAAAATATTTTCATCAAACAACAAACAGTAAAGCTGCAGAAAAAAACACTAACCTATGAAACATTTCATCATTGTATGTTGCACATTGCAATGTCTTCACCTTGATTTGATATGATATTAATTTTCACTTCCTGAGAGCAAGAAGTACTGTTGGTTACTGGAAGTCAGCTGAAACTATTAATCAATAACATTTTTCAGTTATGTGTTTTGGTGGTCATATTACCAAAGTATATTTTTGCAGGCCAAGTTTGAGAGTGCCAAATCAAAAGAAAATTGCTTATTTGATACTGAATGACTCTTTTAAACTGTTCTCAGCTTGCTGCTTTGTGATGGATTTCCATGTCGAGGGTATAACAGCAGGAAGAGCACTGTATTCATTAGCAAAATTAGAGTTGAAACGGGCCATCACATATTTCCAGTAATCTGAGGCCTGTATGCTAGCATCAGCAGGGATGTGCCAGTCTGGAAAGATTTCTCTGTATCTTTTGTAAGGATGAGGCTTATAGTTATTCTGGTAACATTTAAAACTGACTTCACTGTGGACATCTGTTGAGCAGATATTAGTCACTAATTGTTTATTGTTTTCATATCTATATCGGCCAAGTCCCTGAGGTCTGTGAACTGAAGCACAGTGATCAGTGTGGGCTTCTCCACCAGCCTCACATGGAGCACTGCAGAATGGACACTGTTTCCCACATCCAAACACTCGCTTGAAGAGCTCATCCTGGGGTTTCATTTTCAGCATCCAGAGTTTGCCCTGTATGTCGAATTTCTTCAGGTGTTCCATCAGTATCTGTTCCATCTCCTCTACAGATTTGGTTAGCCAGCATGCAAATGGTTCTTGAGAAGCATTGTTTAAGACCATCACTGTTTCTAGAGCATCTTTGGGAATTATAAGCTTTTGTCCAAGCTTCCTGCATATGCATTGTATAAATCCTTTGATGCCATCTTCGTTTGGTTCATTCTGTGCCATTTTGACAGCTTCTAGTATCTCCTTGGTGATTCCTCTAAGGTGACGTTCCTCCAACTCAGACACTTCATGGTCATTCGAAAACTGTTTGGTGATTTGATCTAATATCCAGCCCTTAACAAAACTTTCATAGGAGCTAATATATTTCACATACTGTGTAAAGTTATCTTCATTTACTAGTTCCTTTAAAAGTGAGTACTGGAAAAATGCACGCGTGCTGAATTGAAATGCATTTTTTCCCTGAAGCATTTTGTCAACAATGTCTGGACCCAAGGAACTGTAGATGAATTGCTCAACTGCAGGCATCAAGCACAGTTTAGTGAATTCTTCAGCCTTTCTTTGACACTGATCACGATCATGGAACAGGTCCTTGAAATCATTCCGATATTTGTCTTTATACTGATCAAGGCATCTACGTGGGTCATTGTCCTTAATGAAACGTTCATGCATGTCTTGAAATGCTCTCGCAGAAAACCCACAAATGTGCAGTTTCAGGGACAGTTCAAATTCATCTGAAAACCGCATATTCTTGTTGGACATAAATCTGTCATCAATTATGTGTAGGACCTCCTGAATGTAGGTGTCATGATAATCTGAATGCATTGCAGTCTTCTCCAGAACAAACTGAGAGCAAGTGTGAATGATATTATCTGCTAAATTTTGTAGCTCCACTGCAGAGTTGTCATTGAACATCTGTTTAATCCACCTTTTGTAAAAGACTTCTTTAGTGATTTTGAACATCCCTGTTCCATGATCTTTCAGTTTCACTGTCATTAATTGCTCTGCAACTGAACTTCCTTTCTGTTTCATGTTTTTTCGAAGTTGACCGAAAACAAAATCAAATATATTTCTTTGCTTCAATCCAGTAAATGACAGCTCATTTAAGGTTTCTTGCCATATTTGTCCAAAATATCTGTCAAGCTGCATGTCAGTCATATGTGCATCACTCTTTGAGCTGTTGTTTTTGCGTAACTCCTCCAGTAGGCCCAGCACTTTTTTCTCCATTGTATCAGTGAAAGTTTTCTTGATGTTAACCAGATTTTTCATTCCTCTCCTAATGTCCACTGTTGCCTCAAGCTGTGTCAGCAATGAGCTCTCAGTTTCCCTCCTGAGACATTTTACACTGCTCACAAAGTCTTCTTTGTATTTTTCCACAAGGTAGACATGACCCTCTGTTTGTTCGAAGTATTTGGAAAGGTTTCCCATTGTGGTCTTTTCCAAGGTGTCAAGCTTTGTGACAGCTTCCTGTTTCAGCTTGCATAAAAGATCTTTTAGATCTGACTTGTCTGATTTCAGTTTGATTATCTCAAAATTTGATACTCTGGTTTCAGCTACTGTTAACCAAGAATGCATATCCTTCTTAAAAGACCATTCCCATTTATGAAATTCTGTGCACAGTCTCATGTATGCATCTGCCACCAAGCTATTCCTGAAACTAAATATGAAATTTTCATATTTGACTGCATTCCACAAGCTTTTTGTCCACTCCAAAAATTCTGTGATGTTATTTCCAGATGTTTTGAGTTTGCATTTACCAATTACATCAATCATCTTCTTTTTAAGGTCATAGACAGCCTCAGAATAGCCAGCATTCACTGGTGCCATTGGAGGATTTCCATGCCAGAGTCCAGGGATATACCAATTGCAAGTTTCTGGATCATACTCCATCACATCAGTGAACATTTTATACTCTTCCTTGTTCTCCATTTTAGCAGCCGCCTCTGTCATCTCATTCAGCTGCTCTAGCAGAAGCTTTCGGTCTCTCATGTTCTTGTCATGGGCTGACACATCAGCAACATTTTGGTGGACAAATTGACAACTGGGTTTTTTCCCTATTTCCTTCATTCTGATGAAAGCATGGACTACAATCTGCAAAACATCCTTCATCTCTGTGGAATTCTCCATTGCGATGTTGATGATTGTGATGTCACTCAATCCAACAACAAGTGTGGCTAATTCATTGTCATGTTCATGGCTATCATCTAGTTTTGCCAGCTCTGGAGATTTCAGACCTTCAGTATCAATTATCACTAAATAATCACAGCCAAGTTCTTTCTTGATGTCTTCTTTGACTTTGATCAGCTGCATAAAAGCTCCTCTGGTGCATCTTCCACTGCTTACTGCAAACTGAACTCCAAACATGGTGTTCAGCAAGGTGGACTTCCCTGTGCTCTGGACGCCTAAAACTGTAACCACCATGATTTTATTATTTGGCTGCAGCACAGAGTTCAAATATAGAAGCACATCACTAACCCATCTGAGAGGAATATTTGATGCATCCCCATCAACCAGTTCCAGAGGAAAGCCATCCAACATCAGCTCAGCGCATAGCCGGGGTAAGTGTAGCATTTGTTTACGTGATTGTACATTTTCTGGAAGCGACACTGCAGCTTCATAGAGTTGGCCCATTTCACGCAGGAAGTGCTCTATTCCTAAAGAACTGTTAGAGATCTGTTGGTCAAGCTGTGCAATTTCCTCTTTGTTTTCTAACAGTTGCTGACACTTTTCTTTGTACTGCTCTCGGAGGCTAGAGAGACTTGTTCGGGAGAGATTGTCAAGGTTCATCCGCATCCACTTCAAGAAGTAGGACCTCTCCTGTTTTGAGCTTGATAGTGCACTAACAAAACAGGTCATGGCCTCTGAGATATCATATCTGCTCTGCTGTTTCCTGAGTTCAGTCTTTTTAATTTGGAGATCACTTTTGTATGTCTCTATGTTTTGATCACCAGCTTTCCGGAGTCTGCACTCCTCTTTTTCCAGTTTTGCCAAATCTTTCCAGATTTTACCCTGAAGGGGAAGCTGTGTCTCTTTGAACTGGAGTGTGTCCTGTATATTTTCCATCAAGACATGCGCATTTTTTTTTGCTTTCTGGCATTCCTGGATGTCTTCATCAACTAAAATTCCCAGTTCATGTGCTATAGTGTCCATTCCCTCTAGACATGCTTTGTTGGTATGATTATTAATTATGTGATTTACTGAAGAATGCAGATTTTTAACAAAATTTGCATCATTTTGATTGGTTTTCAGAATTATGTTGTTTTTCTTCAAACTCATTTCAGAGGCTGTTCTTTTCAGCTGCTCCAAATCAAATGCTTTGTTTTGTACATTGCCCACTAAAAAAAAAAGTGCTTTACTATGTTGGTTGGTGAGTAACTTACAGTTTCTGTCTATATTGTCAAAGAACACAAAAACCGCAGTGGACGTCTGACATAAGAAAGAGTACTGTGTTTCAAAGGTACTAATGTCACCTCTTAAATTTGCAACAGCCACGGGTTCAGGAAAAACATCAATGTTTTTGTTTCCACAAGGTAGATACCAACTCATCTCCACTAACCCATTTGATATCTTTCTTGGAATGTCGCCACAATCCATATCACGATGTACAAAAGTGTCATGATACTGTTGGGGGTTGCTAAGCAATTTGTTTAAGATCTGAGATTTAGAAATGCTGCAATCACCAAGCCTAACAAAAGATACTAGCGGGAGCTCAGAGTGAACAACTCTCTCCTCCACAAAGCCTCTTGGGTCTGACAAGGAATGAGGTCTACATTTTTTCACAATATCTCTCATGGCCCAAAGCATGAACATACAATGGTGACTGTCACAGTTTGGTAGAAGCAAAGGCACAGAGAACTGACACATTGACATTTTTGAGGCCATTTCCTGTTGGAGGAAACCATCTGAACAAATGTAAAGGGCAGTCACTATGTCTAAAGGATTTACATTGCTATTCTGATCAATCAGAAAATCAAGTGTTTCATTGTATAAATCTAAGCTTGACATATCCTCACTCTCATCAGATGAATATTTGACACTTCTTGCAGTCACATTCACCATCATCAGTTTCTTCAAGAACAGCCATGGCAAAGATGATAGAGACTGGGCTGGCTCATCTGTCACTGACCTCTTCTCAATCCGTAGCACATCGCTGAGTGAGAGTTTGTTTGGGTAGTACTGCTCCAAGCCCAAATCCTGTAAAAGGCTCTGGATGTTTGTTTCTGTTGGGAAAAAAAAGATCATTTGTTTCTACTCAATTCACATTTTTTAATAAATGTTTGAAATTAAATATTTGAAATGAAGTTTGCTCTATCATACTGACTGGTTTGAGCATATGTGACTGCTTCTTTACTTCTGTTGCCATTTGAAAGCACTTTAGTAATGTGAAAAGAGTACTTCTTTCCAGGACTTAGGTCATGGAAAGCCACAGTTCTTGAATTTGTTATCTCTTCCTGAAAGCTTTTTCCATTCTGGCTGCAAGCAACATGAAATGTGTTCTCCTCACAGCCAGATGCATCCCAAATAAGAGAAACTGATGTGGTGCCTACACTCTCAACCTTGAAGTTTTCAGGTGGGACTGGCCCTGCAATGAAAACAACAAAAACATTTATATTATTATTTTTTTAGGTCAGTTTTAAAGACACACTGTAATACTGTAACACACTTTTTTCTTTCCTTTCTAATAAAATTTCAAGTTCATACTGCATAGACGATCTGAAAGATAATTACTGGTGCATGCAGTCACTTTAACTCCCACACTGCGTTCTCCATTGTCTGACACCGAAACGAGGTTGAAAGTGTACTCGGTTCCTGGACACAGATCTTGCACCTCGATGGTTGAGGCATTTGTGATGGTAGAGGTCTGATTTGTAGATGTGAGACTGTAGTGGGTCAACTCAAATGTAGATATGTTGTCTGGACTATCCCAAGCAAGAGTAACAGAACTGGTCCCAATAAGGTGCACTGAAATTTCATTTGGTGCTGGAATATCTGTGGAAAGACGAACAATACATTTTTTAACATCTAAAAAGTATTGTCAGTACTAATTGGTTTATCAAAGTCAGTGTGCATTCACCAATGCTTTATGTCATTCAACAACACAGATGTTTAAAAAGAGAGTCAAACAGTTATCTCTGTCTCTGCCAAAAGCTTCTGTCAAATGCAAGGTAAGTTGTTTTCTTCTTTGTAATAATATGCACTGATGCATTATGCAAAATAAGACCACAAATGTGATTGAAAGAAAACAGGGTTCATTTTGATTTCAGTCAGAAAGTATTAAAATTGTAGCAACTCTTTGGCATAAAGTCATCCGAAATTCACATTTAAAACAAACTATAGTAATACAAAAAGTTGCTAACAATTATATAATGTAAACAGTCATTCAACTTGTGGTCAACATCCCAATCTCAAAGATATGATACAAGGATATGATATCCTGATACAAGGGTAATTTTGTTACCTTGTAACTTGGAAACATCTTCCTTTTGATCAGCCTCAACAGCATGTGCTCCTGAAGTAAATGTTTGTTGTTCGTCTTCAAGGTATTCAATAGCATCTGCGAATTCCTTAATTTGACAGTTTTTAAAGGATTATTGGCATTCAAATTTAGGTTTGCCAAGACTAAATTTGACTTAAAGGGGTCATGAACTGCCTTTGTTTTTCACTGTTCTCTGAGGTCCACTTATAATTATCAAGATTTTTTTTTACAATAAAAAACATCTTAATTTAGAAGTAATGGGCCATTTTCTGTCCTGTTTTAACCACCTTCATTAGAACGCTCTGTTTAAATAGGTGTGGCAGATTGTAAACTGATAAGCAAATGCCAGCTGCTATGATTGACTAACAGTTGTGTATGTTTGACAGCCACTCTACATACTTCACAGATGGACACAATATGAAGGCAATATGAAAATTACTCAATGTTTTTATAGTACAATGACTTAGGACAAAAAAAATCAAGGGAATTTTGGTTTCTCAGTTCATCACCCCTTTAATTAAACACTGTTAAGTGTATACAACTCTTAAAGACTAATCTAAGATACATCATTTTTAAACAAATCTGCCTTGTGAAAGTAAGAGGGAGAGATGCTTACTTCCTCCTCACTGGGGCAGTCCATTCCAACTGCTTATGAGTTGATTGAGACTCCTAAAAGAAAACGGATCCAGTTTTAATTATACAAATTAGTAGACTATAGTAGACTATAAATCATTTAGTAAGCTAAATGTCGCTAGATTACGGCATACGTTAATTAGCATATTCATGACGCCATCGTGTCCTATTGTCTTGTCTCTCTGTGCTCACATACTGCATTTTACTACAGCCAAATTTTCAATAAAACTATTTTCGTTTATATATTTTACTGTTTCTGTTGTCAGACAACGGGACTTATATTAAATACTGATTGAAACGCGGCCCGTTAAGACTACATAACCAGCTCTCAAATATATTAATCTGCACTAAAATTACTACATTGTCTAATGAAATCAAATACACATATGATTAGAACAATGGAATATATATTTTAACCAGGCCCGGCTCCAGGGTGGGCCAAGTGATATTTGAGGTGGGCCCGGGGTTGGGGGGCGAGGTGTAGTGGTAAATACATACATTATTTTACACAGATATTATGATAAAAGCACATTTTAGTTTATAGTGCCTCAAAATAGCACAGCTGAGTACACTATAGATGTTCTTAAGATTATCTTACTAAAGAATATTTTTTAGTATATTAAGTACAAAATTAACACTTAACCATAACTAAAATTAACGCTTAACCATTCGTGTAATATTTACTTTGTTTGCCGTGGTGGGACACAAAAGGTGTTTTCTCCGACATGTGACTAACAATGGAACCATACAATAGACCAAAACGCAACATAATTACGACGGCGAGGAACAGACCCAAATTCAAGCCTTTATCCTGCGATCTTCATCTCCATCCCGAGCAGCGAATCCAGCGACCGTAGGCAACAGCAATAAACCAGCGCTGAAGTGCATTTTACAAACTCAAATATTGCCGCATCAAGAAACTACAGGTTTTTAGTGATGGGAAGTTCGGATCATTTTACCGACTCGGTCCTTTGAGTCTCGTTCAGCAAAATGAACGAATCTTTTTTCGAGTCATTTCGTTCATTTTGTTCATTTTAGCAAAATATAATTAAAATGTTACGTTTTACTTCCCTAACACATCTACTGCTTACACAAACGTTGATCACACTACAAACAAAACAAAACTATAATGCTATAAGAAACAGAAAATATTAATTAATTGTTTACCTGGGTCTTTAGTCTATGATTCGCTCACCTCACCTCATATCTGACAAGTTTTCGGGTTTGAGGCGTTCGTTCATCACCTCACAGCCCAATTAGCTAACCAATGCAGTCTGAGCCGGAAAGAGGATTGATTAGTTCATTTCTCGAGTCCTCGAGTTTGAGTCGTTCGTTCATCACGTGAACCAATGCAGTCTGAGCCGGAAAGAGGATTGATTAGTTCATTTCTCGAGTCCTCGAGTTTGAGTCGTTCGTTCATCACGTGACATCCCCGTAATGTTAACCTATGCAGTCTGAGCCGGAAAGAGAATTGATTAGTTCATCTCTCGAGTCCTCGGGTTTGAGTCGTTCGTTCATCACGTGACATCCCCGTAATGTTAACCTATGCAGTCTGAGCCGGAAAGAGAATTGATTAGTTCATTTCTCGAGTCCTCGGGTTTGAGTCGTTCGTTCATCACGTGACAGCCCCGTAATGTTAACCTATGCAGTCTGAGCCGGAAAGAGAATTGATTAGTTCATTTCCCGAGTCCTCGGGTTTGAGTCGTTCGTTCATCACGTGACAGCCCCATAAGGTGAACGAACGACTCTAAAACAGTTGAACTAATTCCAGTACAGGACCTAATAGGATGTTGCGCATGCGCGACTGAACGAATCACTCCCCGAGACGACTCGTTCGTCCCGAGTCACATTAAAGATTCGTTCAAAATGAACGAATCGTTCAAGAACGACCCATCATTACAGGTTTTTCGACAGGAAAATCGAACGCTCAATGGCTCTCGCCTGCATTCGTCACAGTTTACGACGTGCCGTTTTCTGGTGAGGTGTGTTTGAATGATGCGCGCGCGCCTTCACGGAGTGAATAGGGAAATAATCTGGATAATATTTTCAGCGATTAACAATTTAAATTCTGCTCTGCACCTCACAAACATACCAGCCAGAGAGGACTGCAACTGCAACTGCTTTTGTTACTGCTTAATTTTGACATTTTTGCAATAAATAAATAATTGTGATTGTACTTATTCGGGGGACGTTTTATTCAGGTGTTAAAATAACGTAATATGCACGTTGGAATAAGGCGTGGAATAAGTACCCAAATATAACCTTGCAAAACTGTTCTGTTTGTGTAAAAATATCAGTAAAACAAGTGATATTTTAACATTAACGCGATTTAGTGACTGAGTAGCAGATAGTCTGAGCAATATCAAAAGGACTTAAAAGTAATATGTGAATCCTTACTTTCAGTTGTCTTTGCTCATTTAATAATACCGTATATTCATATATCACGCGCTAACAGCTCAGTGTGTAAACCAGTCTATGGAAAGGTGGGAGAGAGGTATTAACACATGAACAGAAATGATTGGTTGATTAAAAAATATTTATTTATTTTTTACAAACGTCATAACAGTATGCAACCGTGCCAAAACTCCCATTGTACGTGATGTTTGTTTTTAATGTGTTTTGCTATAGATAGACTACTTTTATTCTACGCTTTGTTTACAATTTCTGGTATGTTTTTCGTTAGGTAGTTAAATAAGTAAATAAATAAAATTTCTAAAGCTATTATTATATTATATTATATTATATTATACTATATTATATATTATAACCTGTTATAAACTGACTTCAAAAATTGTTTTACATTCTCTGCTAATATGATTTTATATTCTCATTCCATTTACAGTTTGATTACCTACATTAGGCCTACACTATCCACTTACACAATACGTTATCGAGTTTCAAGACATTTTATCTGTCATTCTGACATCTGTAAATTGTAGTTCATGTATGTATTCATGTAAACGCTACATTTTAAACGGGCATGCGCTTTGAACATTCGAGTTGCATTTAAACTGGAGCGGAAAGAGAGTTACCATGGAAACGGGGAAGCAGCTGAACTGACAAGCGGCGAGTCTCCGTTTGTCACACTGCTTTACGGTAAGTTTTGTCCCTAATAAGACAAAAATAACACATACAACGGTTCCTAAAACTTTCTTACATGTAACAGACACGTTTCTGTTGAATATTTACTTTACAGAAATGGTTTAGTGTCTTCGGAAAAAGTCCGTTAGCATCTCAACCGTTAGGCTAACTATAAGATGTAGGCTAACTATAGAGTTTAGCTCTTATTATGAAAAGTTTTCGCTTTTAGTCACATATAGTTTTTTTATAGTTTGGTAAATATTGCTGGCAATTTGTCAGTGGATGAACGGAAGTAAACTATTTAACCTAAATGTATGGGCTGTACTGTTAATCGGTGACGTCACTTACATGGAGCGTGAAAATTAGCTTAAATAATTTTAAACACGTTTTGATCACACTAAAAAGATATTGATAAAAATTGTACTGTTTTGTACAAAATTGTAACTTTCAGGAGCGTCAGTAAGTTATGTATTATGTAAGAAGGATTTGACTTCCAAACAAACTGTGATGTGATACTGTATGAGGATTACTAGATTGAAATATTCTTCATATTGTTCTCTTTTCTGCATTTCACCTATTTCACATATTCCAGTTTGTTTATTTCTAATAATGCTGACCTTGTATATTACATATTGTTGGCTCTGTGACGAATTGTTTATGTTTCTAACATTAGATTCTTCCATGCTGATGGCAGTACTGCAGTAGAGTTGGAGCGGACCTCCTGTTGAAGAGCATCTCCAATGTGCTATGAACCATCTGACTAGAAAGTAAAACCTCAAACATACATTACCATTTATTACGTTTTATATCAATTATGAGTATATATCAATTAAATATACTTTTTTATCTTGTATGTCCTACAAGGCCATCTCGTTTAACTCATTGAGGACACTTGGTATACAGCATCCTATAGAGGGGCCAAACGTAATGAGAAAACAAGACGCAGATAATAACAACAACAACAACAACAAAAAAGTATTGAGCACTGTGAATCTAAGAGACTCATTTTATATTTATAACAATCATTGTTGATGTTAAAATTGTATTTCAGGGCAGTTTGTGAAGACAGACAAACAAGATGCTGTGTCAACCTGGACAGAAGTCAGTTTCAGATCCACCTTCCACACCAGACTTCTAATATGGATTGCTGTCTACTAGCATATTATTTGTTCTCCTCAGAATGTAGTGCATGCAGACATTACTCAGGAACATGAACACGAATATTGCAAGAATAGGGAATGTGCCGTATTTCAGATATGAATGTTAATTGCTCTTAAGCATTAAAAAAATTACTTTTACTGTTTTTTTTCCCAAAGCACCTATAAGCCAATTCACACTGGATCTCACGAGTCAGAGCTGAAAACCCCTGGTTTAGATAATTCACTTCACAACCTTGTTTCTTTTTGGGGTTGTACTGAATTCTGTGACCCACCTAATTTTGTGAACCTAGGCACTGCAGTGAGCTAATCTGACCTACTACTAAACCCAACCCTCTAGTCCTACCATTTTTGCCATATTGATTACCATTTGTATAACCATAGTTAAAACTATGTTTTTGTAGCAAAACCATTTTTAATCTGTGGTTACCATACAATATTTTAAATGTTTCTAAACTACCCTCGGCACTAGAGTCATATAATTTGGTGGGTCACAGAATTCAGCCTCTGAATGAATCAGCACTAAAAGAATGGTTTTCTAACTTTCTAAGTCATTAAGACGGTCTCTTGCTGCCACCTAGTGGCATAACAATGTAACTTACAATTAAAGCACTGAATAATCGCTACCTACATACATTTTTCAAAATCTCAGGTATTCAAGTATTATAAAGTATTATTAATTGAACAACAATAGCCATTATAAACTGTATGTAATATATATTATTTGAACAAGTTCTAAATTGGATACCATATACCTGTAATTTGTGCTAATAAATCTCTAACAATATAATCATTAGTTTTAGTGCAAACGAGTAATAAGATTGCAGTGTGATTATTATTATAACTGCAATAAAATAATAACTAGCTGAAATTGAATACATTTTACAAATGAAATGTTGCTTTTTTTCTGTTAAAATATGCATTGAAATTTCTTGGACTTTGTAGTCATATTCAACTTTGCCAGTCATTGCATAATTGTCATATGTTGTACTTTATTTGAAACCATTATGCTTTATTTTGTATATATTCATGCATTTGTCTTGTTTATTGGCTTATTTATTTATGTTTGCGAACTACCCATATCACATTACTTTTTATATTTTGTGAATAAATACGATGAGTGATCATTTTTGTGTAGTATAAATTATTAGGCCTACATATGTTAACCTAGGCTTATAAAACTGACGAGGTCAGCAATGCTACAAGGTAAGGTGAAATGTAAATAAGTGCTTTTAATAGGATCAATAGTCAGATTTAACATTGTAAAGAAAACATTTTGATGGCAGCATGTGAAGTACCAGTTTGGACGTGGTAAGTACGTTTTAAATACGTTTTTTCACAACGTTGCAAAAACGTTTTTACAACATCTCCTTCCAACGTTTTAAAAACGCTAGAAAAACGTTTTTGCAACGTTGTGAAAAACGTATTTATAACGTTTAAAAAACCCGACATTTGTCGTATTAAATACGTCGGAAAAAAACGTTATTACAACCTTTTTACAACGTGAAAAAAACGTTTTTACAACGTTGTGTTTGCTGGGATCTGTCTGTCGTTTTTTTTTTATTACTGTACAGAGAGAGTTATGGTTAGGTTTAGAGGTAGTAGTGGGATTAGCGACTATAAAAATATTTTTATGCTATATTGTTACTAAAATGGTCATATCCCTGCATATTTTGGTGAGTTACGTTTTATATCCTTTTATATTATATTTAAAATGGGTAGGTTTGGGGGTAGGCTAAGGGGGCTAAAAATCTAAATCGATCATTGATAAAATAGAAAAAAAAAAAAGGTGAGGAGACGTGACTGACAGACCATGCTTGAGGATTTGCTGCTTAATGTTCAATGACAAACATTCTTTACACAGAGTGCGCGTCAATCACGAAAGCAAAAGTGAAAGTAAACAGCGCAAAAGCGATTTCAATACCCTGCGTACTGATAACGCGAAAACTATATACAATATTAAAATGTTTTGGGGTGTGAGCGGTTAGAAAAAAAAAGACAAATTAAAATCTAGCAAATGAATATCGCTCCAATTTGTGATTGGCTGTCTCACAAACCAAATAAGGTTTGTCCAGGAAGTCGCTAGATTTGTCGCTAGGCACTTTTTTGGAAAAAAAAAAAAAGTCGCTAAATCAAGCCCTACTCTGAAGAGATTCGCGTGCGCTTCCTGCTGGACTAAAGTTGCGTGGCAACGGAATGAAACACCATCGGAGCAATTCAGCATATATGTTGTCTTTTATTGGGCTGTTAACTCCTGCACAAGCCTAACAGACATATTCTTTCACCACTCTGAATGGTTGTCTATTATTATTACCTGGTTCGGATATTAGGCTATTGTCATATGAGAAAGATTATAGCTGAGGCTGAATTTACAATAACACTATAGGCAAATAAAGACAGTGATTCAGAAAATCTTTTCGAGTAATACTAAACGTACTTACAATTGGTTATCCACTTGTCGAGTGAAAGAAAACGTGTGCATTTATAACTTCAGAGTCTTCTTTTAACGGAATCTAACCACGCCTGACAAATTTATACCCTGTACAAGTGAGGGACTCAACAGGCTAAACCATTTAGGCAATATTAAATATGCACTGAGAACGTTTACCCTGTTAGTGTAAGTGCTTTACAAAACATTTACTTACATTTTCGTTGTCTCTGAATTAACTGTAGGCTCTATATTCGTTACATTTGCGCATAGATATAGCAATAACATATTTTCAGTGGTTTGGTCCTAACGCCTAAAATGAAACTATCGTTTACATCTAAAACGAAACTCATGGAGAAAATGGCATTTCTTGAGAAATACATACCTGGTTAGCCTAAATATAACCTATTTTTTTGTTTGTTTTGTTTTTCTTTTTTTCGTGTATGAAAAAAAATGTTAAGCTATTTCTTTACGAATTTTTTATGGGTAAACACTAAACGTAAAACTTTTAGCGTTGCGTTCAGTGAGTTCATCTGTTTGCCTGTACGTAGTTTATTTTATTAATAAGGCTATACTGAATCGCCTTGTATGCATTAAGGCACATTAACCTTCTTTATAATGGTTTTCTATGAAAAAACGTTTAACGTGCGTAGCGCGTTGCGTTCATATTCTGTGCGAATAGGCCTACCTGTACATAGTATGGATCACCAGAAGTTGTATATTAAGTTTAGTATGTCAGTGTCACTGTCTTAGTACATTAGAACTTGGTACAATCCTGGTAAAAACAAAACCTGGCGGCTATCGTTTTGCCTTCCAGGCATGTGACGTCACATGAAAACGAATTCTGCTATTATGCCAAGCCCAAGCGATATTCCAAACACACATGATGAGAAGAAATTGTATGGTCATTTCCAGTTTAAATCCATTATGAAACACTGATACATTTTGTGGGCAAAATGGGCTGTGCTTATATTTTATTTCAAGAGACCAGATTCCTTTATGAGCTGAATCTGTGATCGTTCAGTCTGTTCTCAAAACCTCCCAGTGTTCCATTGGTCAAAAAGGTTTACACAGTATGGAAGGGTAAGAAAAGTGATGCTTTGCATATGGTGGCTTTCACTCTTCCAGGTTATCAGTCTGGCTTTGAACGCCATGGAAGAGATGGATCCACCTGTCTTTGCATTTAAAAACTGGAAATTTTGTTACAAACACTGAAAACCTATCAGCTTCTCGCTTTCTGATGGCTCTTTGTAAGATATTTATCTTCAGGCTTCTTCTATTGACAGGTTTGCGTTTGGCAGGTGGCACGGTCTCTGACAGCTTCAAAGAATGCAGTCAGTTCTTCTACATGCATACAGCACCCACAGGTATCCGAGGGGGCAATTTGAAGAGGATATGCCAACGCTACGGCGATAAAGTACGTTACGCCACACTGTATGACAGCAGCCACCGTTTGGCACTTTATTCAGCTTACACGTTCAAAAAGTCAGACGGACAGAAGAGGATGGACACGCCCTGGATGTATGAACCACAGGTAGCAAATTACCTTAGTTTTGTCTCCGGATCTTTAAAAAAACATCAAATAATTAACTAAATGAATAAAATAATAATTTCGTATTTTATAAAATGTAAAACATTCATACATCATTTAAACAAAATAGTCTTTATTTTGAGAAAACAGAGAAAACGTCATAGGCTACAACACTAAATACTCTCCACATACGTTTGTTGTTCTGTCAATAAGAGTTTATATATGTTTTAATTTCTTGTTCTTTTTCCCAGCTGGTTTCAGCTGATGAAGGCGGAAACATGAAAGAGTTGCCCTCTAGTGGTGAAACCGACCAACTGCTTGAGGAGAGCCAGGTTGTGCTTGCAGACTATGTTGACGCAGTGGAATACGAGCGTGGCCCACTTAACCCTGACCAGCACCAGGCAGACAACCAAGACAAAGCAGCTACCTATACACTCACAAATGTTGTACCTCAGATCACAGACTTATTGGAGGGTCCATGGGCCACTTATATTGATGCGGTGCGGCGCCGCCTGAATAACTTCTGCCGTGGTGCTGCCTATGTAGTGACTGGGGTGACCGTATCAGGGGTCATCATTCGAAGAGGAATAGAGGACCGCATGGCCATCCCAAAGTACTTGTGGTCAGCTTATTGCTGTCCTCGGTTTGATCGAAATTCACCCTATGATGTACGGTACATGTTTCCCACTTATGCAGCATATGCTTTGAATGAGATAGTGGGACACAGTGTTACAGAAGTGCCTTTGAAGGCATTAGAGACATTTCTAAAGAATCAGACTGGTATGGACAAAAGCTTGAGCATCTTTTTCAAAAACTGTCTCTCAGAAAATACACACACCAAGAGGAAGTAAATAAAAGTAACTCAGTGTCCTGACATATAAAACAATTGTCAGAATTTTTTTTATTTTAAATGGAAAAGTTTATTGAGCCTTTAGAAAAAAATATGCAATTGTTGTCTTTTCATATGTGTTTTTGTATGTACTGGGAATATAGAGCTGACACTTGAAAGGAAAAACACCTCGATTTTATTCCCAAACTGAGCAAAAAATGTTTTTAGGTTTTTGACCATGTTGATATATTTATAGTGTTAAGTAAAATTTGTGAATATTAAATTAAGGCATCTGTGCAGTGATAATAAATTCAAGGATTAGTCAAGAGAATGATGTAAATAAACTATTAAAAAATAATATAAATAAAAAATATAAGCAAAGTGGTTGTGGCAAGAGAGTATTCATTTTTCAGTATTCATTTAATTGAATACTGTCAGCCAATACTACACTACCTAAGAAGAGAATAAAATCACCTATCAGACTTTGTCCTACTATTTGTAGGTGATTTCCATATTATCATGCCACACTGCAGAGCAAGATGTGTGTTCATGACTTTACATAGCTTATATTACTGCATTTAAATATCACTTTGATAGTGTGTATATGAATGTGAATTTAAAGATGTTTTAACTGCTCAAATTGTGAATTCAGTGGTGACTAATCATATGTGTCCCTGGCAGTGTTGGGAAGGTTACTTTCCCAACATTTAAACCAGGCAGAGTTAACAGCTAATTAACCTAGAAGGCAGTTAAGCGTTATATAAATAAAGGTGACTTGACTTGACTTCACTTCACTTCACTTAACCTTACAGTAGCACTCAGTCAGACTTTCAAAATCCTATCAATCCTATCCTATTAATCCTTGAATTAAGAATATAATAAGTAAGGGATAATATACCTTTATTTTATTATATATTATTATATATATATTGCTATAACAACTAGCTGGATGTACATTATCTCACTTTTTACACAGCTGCTTGCAACATAAGTAAATAATTAGACACGAAACACTAATCTGAGTTTAATATATGAACGCAAAGCTTCCATGAAGAAATCAATTGCTTGCAAGTGGCAAGTGAAATTATACACATAATGTTGAATTGAGTTTTAATATTTTATTCACTAACCATTTGCAAAGCTTCCACCAAGAAAAACTATCAAGCGTATAGCGCCAACTTAAGTTGCCCGGATGAGTCTGTGTTATTAGCTTTTACCAGTTGTTTTCGGGGAATAACATACATTGGAATGTCATGACTGACCAATCAAAATCAAGCATTCCACAGAGCTGTGTAATAATTGAATTTAAAGCACAGCCACCACAAATTAACATCTCTTAACACCTCTTATTTACTTTGAGATCATTCTGAGATTAAATACAGATTTGAAATCATAACAAGAAATAATTTAATAGCTATGATACTGGTTTTGAAATCAAATGTTTGCATAGTTATGACAGGAAACACTGGCATCAAACAATGGCTTGGAAAAAAAAAAATTAATCTTAAAAAATAAAGTATATGCATAAACCCAAATAGGAAATTCAACAGAATAAGCATGTGTCCTATTCTGTGTCCTAACTCCTAAAACATTGGTGTCTCATTTTAGAGCAGTCAATGCAATTTTGGAAAGAAGTCAATTAAATCTGTATGTGGGTGTGTGAAAATTCAGATGTAACCCCTTATGTAATCATTAATATTTAAAAAGTAACTGTAATTTAATTACACATTTTTCTCAGTAACTGTAACTAACTACGGTTACATTTATTTAGTAATTAAATTACGTCATTCCCTTACATGTAATTAGTTACTTCCCAACACTTGCCCCTGGTCCACAAAACCAGTCATAAGGGTCAATTTTTTTTTTAATTGAGATTTATACATCGCATGAAAGCTAAATAATAAGATTTCCAATTATGTATGGTTTGTTAGAATAAACCAATTTTTGCTCAAGATACAACTATTTGCAAATAGTTGTTGCCATTTTTACTGAACAGAGTACAGTCCTATGTGGAAAGTTAAGTCAATTAACAGTCCATATAGCATTGACACTTTACTGTTCTCACATTTACATAGATCATGGAGAGTTTTGTTAAATTAATCACATATGATTATATATTACTCAGACATTTGTCTAGAAGTAGCACTTAGTTTCATTTGAATTCAGTGTTCTTTCCTGTCACACCCTATGCAGGCTCATGTTGTCCTGGCCAACTAGAAAACTGTTCACCTTTAAGGAGCCAATGACCATTTGAGCAGTGAGCAAATTTACATTGCTGATTTGCATGTCGATGAGGATAATGGGACACTGAAGTTCGTCTTATCAGTTTTGAAGTTTGTATTATTGTAGATCAGACTCTCGGAACATGGTTTTGCGTGTACTTTGTACTCGGCATTAGCATTTTCAGTGGCTCTCCTTTTATTCTCCACCTACCAGTGAAGAGTCAATTTTAAACGAGATAAAGACAGTCTATTGGAGTCAGTGAATAAACCAGCCGCAGAAAAAGGAGCAACGTTTTTTGGTTCTGAAATTCTTCTTGAGATACTGTCCAAAGAACAATTCACAAAGAAAAAAAGACAACAATTTAAACTTTTTAGGACAACATGAAGCTCAGTGTCTATTGCTGGTCCCGGTTTGGAACCTTCCTGATCCCATTGATGTGTCTGATATTAAGATCACAAGCTGGAGTGGTGGACGACTTCTCCCAAGTAGATCGCTGTAAGGATTTCCTTTACATGGGCACTCCACCACGAGGTTACCTCGGTACTTCCCTGAAGAAGATCTGCCAGCGCTATGTGGACAAGCCTCGCTATGTTACCCTCTACGACCCCCAAAAACACATCCCAGTCTATTCCGCATACACCTTTAAGAAATCAGACGGGGAGAAACGGGTAGACATTCCCTGGATGTTTGAGCCACAGGTGAGTGTGCTAAGAATAACATTTATTATGTTCAGTATGTACACAATCGTTCAAATGTTCGACATTTTATAAAAGAAATTACTTTTTATTCAACAAGTATGCAATAAATGATCAAAAAATGACTGTAAAAACAAAAATTAGTATCAAATGAATGGTGTTCTTTGAAACTTTAATGTCGTATATCACGTTTTCTACAATGATTTTAAGCAGCACAATTGTTCTCAACATTAATAAAAATATAATAATTAAAAATGTTTTTTTGAGCAAAACAGCATATTAGAATGATTTCTGAAGGATCACGTGACACTGAAAACTGGAGTAATGATGCTGAAAATACAGATTTGTCACCACAGGAATAAACTGCATTTTAAAATATCTTAAAATCAACTTTTACTCTTTTATTTTAATCAAGTAAAAGTGGCTGAGCATAACAGACTCAAAAACATACAATCTCAATTCCAAACTTTTGAATGGTAACCTGACTCAGGTTTCAATACAAAATATACAGAGCTTGAACATTTTTCTCCTGAAATGTTTGAATGTTATTGTAATTATTACATTTGACAAGGGTGTTTATTCTTCATTATCTTCATGCTTCTGGGAATCTATATCCATCTTAATCCTCTGCATTTCTCATTTTGCACAGCTGGCAACTGAGAAAGGAAGCAGTAACATGGAACCTTTCCCTCAGTCCGCCTTAATGCACAAAAACTTTGAAGACACGCAGGCTGTGTTAGAAGACTACGCCGATGTGGTGCAATATGAACGTGGCCAAATGAACCCCGATGAGCATCAGGCAGACCCGCTAGACAAAGCTGCCACCTACACACTGACCAATGTAGTTCCCCTGATAAGGGAGTTCAATTTTGGTCCCTGGAGCACACAGGTAGAGGTCACCCGCAAACGGCTCAACAACTATTGTCACGGAAAGGCTTATGTGATCACTGGGGTGACAACATCAGGTAATATGATTCGACGTGATAACCTAAATCGTGTCGCTGTCCCTGAGTTCATGTGGACAGCCTATTGCTGCACAGATTATGATCACAACGCTCCCTACTCAGAGCGGTATAAGTTTCCGGCGTTTGGCGCCTACGGCCTTAATGATCGTGTGAACAACCACATGGTGGAGGTTCCGATCAAGAATCTGGAGAAGTTTCTCAAGGGCAAAATGGAGGTGGACAAGAACTTCCAGATCTTTTACAGTGACTGCGTGTCAGATGTGTAAAGATTAGAATTGGATAATGAACCACTCCATGGGGTTCATTATCATAAGAATTGCAGATTAAACTTAAAATGAAAACATATGCATTGCATTTGTGTATAATCAATGGCAATGTTTTAATTCATCAAATTATAGGATCAGTTCCAACAACTGAAAATTCTGTCATAATTTACTCAACCTCATGTTGTTCCAAACCTGTATGAGTTTACTTCTTCTGTTGAACATAAAATAAGATATTTTAAAGAATGTGGGTAATTGATCCCCAGTTGCTGGTCCCCAGTGACGTCCATAGTATTTTGTCCACACTATGGAAGTCAGTGGGGATGAGCAACCATTTGGTTACCCACATTCTTCAAATTATCTTTTTTTGTGTGTGTGTGTGTGTGTGTTTAGCAGAAGAAAGAATCTAATTCGGGTTTGGAACAAAATGATGGTGAGTAAATGTTCACAGAATTTTCAATTTTGCATGAACTATCACTTTAAAGCATGTAAACCTCCAATTTCACGAATTAAAATACATCTCGGTCAAAAATGAGATAATGATACTGAATGAATGCTCCTGACACATAGTATACGTCCATTAAATACTTTTACTTCATATTTGCTAAATTAAAGCCAGGAAGAAATGCTAATTTTAAAGAAACACGTCAGATGGATTTAGAGGCTTTTGCATCTGAACTCTTCACATGTTAATGATATATATTTCTTTGGGTCAATGATACTTTTATTTATCTATGTGCTAAACATTTCAGCAAAACAACTAAGCTTTATTTCTATTCTTGATTTACGATCTTTACCTTTATTAGAGGTTAAATATTAGTGTTATATAACATGCTGCGCTTCCCATCTGTAAAGCTCAAGCATATTTTGGCTAAAATTAATAAATTTGAGTAAATTAAATGACTATAAATGTAAACACAACAGTATGACAAATATGATGTTGTTAACACTTACAAGTCTCATCTGTCAAATAAATTTTAAAATAAAAAAAGTCACATATGGTTCATTTATCAGTTCGTTGTCATGGTTTGATATTCAAATACTACTTTGCTCTTGCTATATCAGCTTTGAGGTACATGTTAATGCAAGAAAGAAATGAGAATGGATCTCAAAGCCATTTTTATTTTGTTCTTTTATTCATGTGACTGAAACAGAAACATTACAAATTCTGCCATATGCAATAGTCCTTGTTCATATCTCTGTATTAAGACAATGCATATTGTAAAATCCTCACATACAGATTACACTATAGACAATGGCGGAAAACCCAACACTGTCACTTCTTACCAGTAATAGGTAGACACAGATTGTAGAAAGAGCACTGATCCAGAGAACCAACTGCTTTCCATGAAACCCAACCTTGACTTTGCAATGACTTTTTATCCAAGGGCCAGCCAAAGTAATGAGGGTCCATAACAAGCAAATAACTCCCTCGTTTACCAGTGCACACACCTAAGATCCCCTTAGAGGAATTGTCCCTGTCTCCTCCCATCATAACAGGTGACCCATGGGTAAGGAAGTGGTCATGAAGATCTTCTACAGCTTGATCAAGCTCCTTGCCATACCGCACATGCAATATGCGGCAGGGAACATCATAGAGCTGGTCAAGAACAAGACTTGCCTCAAAAGTCCCAATCCACTCTCTGGAACCCAGGAATGAATCAGGTTTGTCCCCTATTTCCACCAAAGTCTCTTGTATTTCAGAAAGACTAGGTGGGTGTCTGCGGCTCACGCTGAGAGGTTGATTAAGACACAACCATGAAGCCATGGTCTGAATAGTCCTGTATCCACAACCCCAACCTCTGTCATCCTTGCCATCACAACCATAGTGATAATAGAAGCACTCTCCTGATATCAATGAGCATCTGTCACCGTCTGGAGGCTGAGGAAGTCCGTCATGGGCGTTTTTTACTAATGTGTCTTTCCATGTTTCGTTATTAGCTGTTACTGGTGTTTGTCCACAAACTTGTCTACCCCAATCTATAAACTCAGTCCCTCTTTCTGCGGTCTCTTCCATCAGTAATTTACGTGTATATTAGCACCAACTGCTAGCGTTCACATAAGTTACTAAAAAATACGAATAAACGTTTCATGTGGTCATGACAGCTCATCACAGACGTCCATCTCTGAAATTCTTCCCTGTGGTGAATGAGCTCCTTCTAAAACAGTTCCGCCTCAAATTCGCGATCTTTTCTGTTTCACACACAAAAAAGGTGATAATAAAAAATTAATTAACAGCAAATAGCGTCTGTAAACACAGTTCTGGGTATTGTAAAACCAATACTGTGAACTCTGAGCGCGAGACAGCCCTGAGATTTCAATTTCAACGGTTTTGGACAATTTATTAGAGTGGAACGCGACCATACGCTAAAATTAGATGTATGAAACTATAGTTAACAAAGCAGGAACGTTTAGTAGGTTTTATCTTATGATTAAAGGAGGTGCGTTATTGTTATTCTCTCCCAGTTTATTTACAATAAAGGCTAAATCTATAGCAGCCGAACCGGGCGGCACAACGGCGTATATTTTGCCGAACCGAACCGAACTGGAATCATTCCTCACCGTAGAACCATTCGCCTTAATGGCGGAAAAGTCTTTCTGTTGCAGATTTAGGTCCTGCATGTATCCAGCAATCACACTGATTATTCACGACGTCACTGAAAGCAACGATAAACTGCAATTTAAAGTGAGTGAAATGTTGAAACAATAAACGGTGAGTTTATTCGTGATTCGAATTTCACTTCGGTGTGGTTGTTTTGCAGCTCATTGACAGACGCTGTTTCACAACTCGGCTAAAATATTTCTAATGGTGTACCACTGTATATGGAAATTCGTCTTGGTATGTTTAACTAAAAAAAAAAAAACTACATTCATTATATGAAGCGATATCGTTAGTCCATCAGCAGGGGGAGCCAGTGCTTTTGGAAGAATGTCCTTAGATCTGTTCCACTGCTTGCTTTGGCCAGTGCTGCTGTGAATAAGGTAAGCTACGTTCTGTTACAACCTTTTATTAATTGATTAGAAATTTTGATTTTGCAATAAATGTCAACCTTGTGATCAATATTTTGTGCACTGCATATGTTGTATTGCAATGCATCATGTTACAGCTACTGACTGTTCAAAGATCATCTGTCCTAGATAATGCTTTAGGAAATAATAAATTTGACGTTTTATTTGTTCCCCTTGTTGTGTCGCTATCTTAAAAACATTTTGATTGGAGCTTACAGTCTTTTTGTTTCTCGAAGTTGTTTCCTTATGGACAGAAACACAGTCAGACCGCATCCTCCGCTGTCTAGTTCCCATACACATGAAGATAAACAAAACCTATGCAACCAGAGAAACAACACTGGCAGAAGTAGCCTAGTATCACACATGACTCTACTAATAAAGGTTTCAAAGCAGGAACAAGCCCCAAAATATCTCTGGATAGACTGGATGCCATTGTCAGGGAAAAGAAAACAACCTGTATGGGTATAAACAACTGGTTTGGTAAACACAGCTGTTTTTGACCTATTATGTAGAATTAGTCCATGCATATTGCTGCATGAGGCACTTTATGCATGATTTGGCTTTTTGTTCTTTTAATCATTAAATTAAATTACTTGTTTTATACCAAAAATGTCCCATGCCATGACCATATAGGCCTACTGTGAAATGGTAAAAGCTGAAGCTGTACAATCCAGCAACCAAATATTTATTTTTAATAAAAATAAAATGTAGGGTTACAATTTTTTCCCCAAAATTAATGTTGTAGTTTATTAACAGTTGGCTTTAGTAGATGCATATAAGAGCCATTAAACCGAAAGGGATTTAAACCATTACTAAAACAAGGTCAAGACACAGCAGGTAGATAATAGAAACACAAAAAAACATGCATAAAAACAGATCACAAGGTCAAAGAATAGACTACGATAAACAATGTATGATAAGGGATACGTGAATGCTGGCCTGAAGTTTGATGTTTTGACTTGAGATAGACTAAAGATGAACACTTAAGATCAGACACAAATCTGGAGATGGAAGACATTCCAAAACGAACCTAAATGTCAAGCCCCCGATGCAAAATACAGCAGTTAGAATGGAAAAAATAAAACCCTGTATCTAAAGAGGTCACACTGTTTGTGGATGTGTAGTTATGATTCAAGTTGGACACAGGACTGTACGGATAACTGTAGGTGAGTGGAGGGTGTCAGACCGAATTGCACAGTTATTGCATCCAAGTTTTATTGAGATTTTATTGTGAATGTTCACATTTTATTGCTTAGAGATCGCGTGCAAATATCGTACAGGAATTACTAACTTAAGTGTTGCCACTTTTTGAAAATGTTTGTTGCCAAAACCTTACTAAGCTCACAGGTTTAACATTTTTGTTGATGTGTATTGCGAACATTTCTGTAATATTACATAAGACACTTGTGACTGCATTATTCTCTGTTGGCTTCAGCAGTACTGCTGTCTTCATTCATGAAATGACCGCAAAATTTCTTTTTGTCTATTGGCAGGCTGTCGATCATTCTCTGAATGGTTTAACTGTGAATTTGGCATAGTGACATGATTAGCATGTATCTGCTGTATAAGACTGGTCAACAGCCAGAACAAGGAGTACTGATCTAACAACAATAACTATGTTAGTGGTTGCGGATTACACACAAGCCTGTCAACTAATTTTAAAATGTTCTTATGTTTATTGGTGTTGAAGGAAATGTACGCTATGTGACTTTATCCGCAGCATGTTTTGACATGCGCTAACTGAAAGCTTTCAGAAAATGGTGACTAGTTGACAATTGCAAGAGCAAACTAATTTATAACATTTTGCATATAATTCATGAACTTGTATAAAAGGCGAATAATATGCATTGAGAAATAAATCAAGCTAGTGAATGATATCATGTTTAATGTCACACTGAAATTTATTAAAAGAAAAATAATGATTTAATTCTAAAATAAAGAATGATATTGAAGTGGCAAAGATAATGGCAAATTCTATTTCTGTTTCTATTGTTTCTGCTGGAGAGATCAAAGGCCAAAGCTAGAAATATCCTTATATGCTTAGAGCCAGAAAAAGCTGGCAGTTTATCATTGTAAAGTGCAGATTTTATCAGTAAATGAAGCTCTTTCCAGTCTATTAAAATCCCAACACCTCCTAAAGAGCAGTGTGATATTTATAGCTGAAGATGAAGGAGTGGGTAGCAGGGTCCAGGGCAAGAGGAAAGGGTCTTCCTGAAACAATCATTCAGGCTGTGTAAAGCAGTAGACCTACCAGCAGGCTGTGTGTGGGAGAACGCTGCCAAGTAATCTGCAGGTTTCCTCTTTTGGTCTGCAGACCCTTATCTTGAAGAGTTGGAGCTTCACTTTGTAATACATCCCTATGTACAGTCAAACCAAAAATGATTCAGATACCAGATATAATTTTTGATAATTTTTTTTTACTAGTGGGTGCAGCACACTGTAGTTCATTTATGTAATTGAGGATAGCAAAATAAAGTAAACTGTGTGATATTCTACCCAAAAATTCTTCATACACTGGACTATCAGTAAAAAATTTGATTTGACACTTTGACCTGACCATGTTTTGTCTGACATTATCAGGATGAATTTGTTCTGATTCAGTTTACCTCTAAGTGCTTGTCATATTTTATTCCCATTTTCTAATATATATCTATAACTGTGATAATGTGAGCAATGTTGAAGGTGTCTGAATAAATTTTGATTTGACTGTAAAATAAAAACAGCTGAATTTTCAGCAACCATTACTCTTAAATGTCACATGATCCTTCAGAGTTTTTCAGAATTCTAATATAATGTTTGGTGCTCAATTATTATTAAGTATTATTATCAATTTTCTGCTTAATATCTTTGAGAAAACCATACTACAGTTTTTTTCAAAATGAAAAAGAACAGCATTCATTTGAAATAGGAATCTAATAATATAAAACAATTAATTTCTTTCTTTGTCACAATCTGTGGTGAAAGTGAATGATTGTATATCATGGTTTTCACAAAAAAAATATTAAGCAGCAAAAGCTGTTTTCAATATTAATAATAAAAATCATTTCTTGTACACCAAATCAGAACAATAGAATGATTTCTAAAGGATCATGTGAACTAAAAACTGTTGAAAATTCAACTTTGCCATCACAGGAATAAATTCTATTTAAAAATGTATGAAAATTGAAAACAGTTATTTTAAATTATTGAGAATAATTCATAATATTACTGTTTGTATAGTAACTTTATAATTGTTTACTGCATTTATTCGACTTTTTTAAATCTTATTTTTAATCTGTTGTAAAAATACATATTATTACCATTTAAAACGACTTTTGTGTTTGAGTATATTTAAAAATGTGATTTATTCCTAAGATGGCCTAGCAGATTTTACTCTAGTCTTAAGTGTCACATGATCCTTCAGAAATCAAAACATTTCTTGCATGTTGTAAAAAATAAAAACTTACTGACCAAAAACTTATAAACAGGGTGTATGTCACAATCTGAAAAGAAAGCTCTACCCATTGAACTCCCGATTATTAATTCTAGATGCTTCTTATTCAGAAACAATAACTTCCGACCGGCCACCTTAGTGGCTCCGACCTCCCTGTCCCCTATTCTTTTATGTAAGTTTCCTGTCTTGTGGCGCGCCACTGGACCTCAAACAAGGAGCCTGATCTGGCTCTCTTTCCATTCAGGAGTCAAGACAGTCATTCTCTACTGACTATGCAGATCTCTCTCTTATTCTCCCTCGCTCTCTCTCTCCTCATTTCTGCATCACCAGCTTCTGGCTGTCTTTGTTTACTATTAAAAAAGGGGAGGGTGTCCTTGGGTCTTCCTCCCACACAAAACCCCCATCTCTTTTTTAATCATCCCAATTTCAATGACAGGGTCCAAGCCTCGGAGTCACTATGCCGGGACTCCCCCGCCCTCGCCCCCTCCCCAGCCATCACACATGTTCCACAGCACGTACCTTGTCTCTCTTTGCTCTCAGTTTGGCTCGGGCAGAGCAAACAGTAGTTTGATCAAACAAGACGACAAGTGATTTAGAAAGATTTAGAGCCATGACAACAAACATGATGTCTGTAGGCAATACAGAACTTGTCTACGTGTGTGCAAACACCTTATTATTGTGATGTTTACTAAAACAGAGGAAATAACACACAGCAATATCCAGTTTTTATAGTTTTGGGAGCTGCAGAGCCATCTAACACAAAGAGAGTAAGCGATACAGAACTTGGCTGTGTGTGCACGCACACAACTTAGAATTCTGATGGTTATTGGTTAATATATATTGCAAACTGCAAGTAAAGATGTTAGAAATAAATACAGAGAGCTGAAACAGCAAAGATTGTAGTGGTTATGTTTCCTAAACAAGAAAAAAAATCTATTTGCGAAAGCATTTAAACAAATACAGAGATTTCTTTATCGATTATCCTTAGAACTGACATAAGTTGGGCCTCATGAGTATATATACTTGGAATATATACATTGTACAACTGTTGCCCAAACAACCTCTATCCTCTATCCCGTCATGCTTCAACAAACAGACCGGGCTGAAAGAGCATGTGAAATACATGTGATACAAGTACACAACTGCACGTAAAAATCTTCTTTTGACACACTAAAAGGAGACTCGTTACTGAAATAGACACATAATTTAGCCTAGTATTTTTGGCTGTAAGTATTCTGGCCAAATAAGAAAAAAAAAGCCACAGAAGTAACCTTTGTGCCTTGGACAAAATCCATAGAGACTTTTTCTTGTGAATGCACTCTAGAGATGTATAGATAAACTTCATTGATCCCTGAGGGTAAATTCAGTAGCTTTGAACTCTGTACACTCTTTGTCTTCTCAGTGACCCAGTATGTTTTCCTGGATGGACTCACTTTATACTTTCCTGGATTACACTATTCTGTGCCAATTACATTTGAAGTGTAATATTCGTAATGCTTGTTCTGATGCATTTTCTTCTTGATTTTGGATTATATTTGTAAGAGGAATGTTAAAGGAGAAGTCCACTTCCAAACCAAGGCTTCACATATAATGTACTCACCCCCTGATATGGTGCCCCGATTTTGAACTTCCAAAAGGCAGTTTAAATGCGGCTTCAAACGATCCCAAATGCAGTTGTAAACGATCCCAACTGAGGAAGAAGGGTCTTATCTAGCGTAACGATCGGTTATTTTCATTAAAAAAATACAATTTAAATACTTTTTAATCTCAACACTCGTCTTGCCTTTCTCTCCCTGAGCTCTGTGTATTCTGACTCAAGACAGTTAGGGTATGTCGAAAAACTCAAAAAATCATTTTAAAATCATCCTACATCGCTGCAGAAGTACCGACCCAGTCTTTGCAAAGTAAACATGCAAAGAAGATCAAACACCCTTAACAAAAAAGGTAAAACAGCGATATAGGATGATTTCGAAGTTGAGGGAGAACATGAGATGGGAGTTTTTTGACATACACTAACCGTCATGAACCGGAACAAAAACAGTCCAGAGTAAGACAAGACGAGCGTTTGGCATTAAAAGGCATATAAATTGTATTATATTTAATAAAATAACGGATCGCTACACTAGATAAGACCATTCTTTCTCGACTGGGATCGTTTACAACTGCATTTGGGATCGTTTGAAGCCGCATTTAAACTGCATTTTGGAAGTTCAAAATCGGGGGACCATAGCAGTCCATTATATGGAGAAAAATGCTGAAATGTTTTCCTCAAAAAAAAACATCATTTCATTACGAATTAAGAAAGAAAGACATTAACATCTTGGATGACAAGGGGGTGAGTACATTATATATCTTTGTTTTGGAAGTGGACTTCTCCTTTAAGAGTTACTAGAAGGCTATACAAAGTTCATCTATTCAACTCCAAATGGCATCCGTAACAATTTCCAAGTAATCAAAATTTGGTCTACAAATAAAGTTTAAAAAGGGTTTTTACAGCGAAGCCACAGAAGAACCATTTTGGTTTCCTCGAAAAACTTTTCAGGAAACTTGTCTGAAACAAAACATTTTTTCTTAGTTTGAGGAGCATTTTAATAATCTAAAGAAACTTTTTCCACTATAAAGAAACTTTTGTGGAGTGGAAAGTTTCCATGAAAGTTCTTCATGGAACCAAAGATGCTGATAAAGAGCTTTTATGCATAATGACATACTGTCATACTGTATAATGACAATATGCTGCACACTATACTTTTTTGAATTTAAAGGACTTTTTCCGTATTTATTTTGAATTTTACACTGCAATGCATTGTGTTTTAGAGTTAACAGAAACGTCTGTAAAATTAATGGATAATGTGGTGGAGGGATGCTGGAATATGCTGCTTTTAAAGTGGCTGATGTATATGAGTGCCTTAATGTAATGTGATTGACAGGATTAGATGAACTTATAACTTAGCTTATAACATAATTTTAAACGTTTCAAAATAACCTCTAAATGTTTTGTTTTTGTGTTTTTACCTGAAAGTTACTTATTTATACTTGGCTTTGTAACATCTGTGAGGATAGCCCCCCTGGAGCATCTGGGATGGTTGCAAAACCAAAGTCTCATTCATTTGACTTACCTCCTTGTTGACTTGAGATCTCCAATGTGCTAGGTTACCACTGGTATACACCCTGTTGTGTATATTTAAACAGCATATATGTAAACCGGACCTAAATCTTACAAATGTAAAGGTCTGCTGAAGGAATTTGAAGAGCTGCCTCTTGAACCCTATAGAAAAGTACCCACCTGGGGAACTAACAAGCATAGAGATACATAGTTGTGAGTATTGTTTAATTTCTTTGTGTTACCACCCTTGGTCTGGAAGTATGCAGTGGAAAAATGTAGTTAAAGGATCATTGTAAATTGCCTTGAGAGGAAGCCGTGCTAACCCTTTTTTGGTGCGCTATTTACTTTGAGAAAACAGATATTATGTGAGTAACAATGAAAGACTAATCCCTTCCAAAACAGGAAGCTGATCTGATAACTATCACGAGACTGTTATATTTGATTTTTATTTTTAAAGTCATGGATTGAAAATAAATAAATAAGCATTACGGAACCGATGAGTGCTGACAATACCTTAAAAAGCTTCGGTTGCAATTAATGGGCAATAGACGGGGCTATGGGCGAAACGGAGAGGATCCTGTAAGGACTAGATTCTGAGATGCAGATAACCAGTGAGTAAATTAAACGGCCTCAGCCTGAGCTTTAACATTTTGCAGCTGTCCCATGGGTGACAATCCATTCTCCACCTCTTTCTGAACATTAATGAGAGAGGTCCACCTTTTCTGCTAGTCGCGGTGCGCTTTCGTGGAGTGAGGGGGAATTTACATTCATAGAAAGCTTGCCAATAGGGTGCTACAAAGGCGAACGGATCGCAGTACGTGCCTCGTGGGAAGGGACGGTGTCATTCTATTTGATCGCGTCTGCGTCCCACAGAGTACTTGGAAGCAGCGCCTAGGGCTGGATGCGTCTGTGCTCCAGTCTATCCATGTCTTTTGTGCCACCAGTTGAGCTGTCTTTGCGCGATATTTCTAATTTTTAATCATGTGTTTGAAAAATGCCAAGTTGTTTTGCGAATGTTTCGCGGTTCAGGTAAGATACTTACGCTTTTATAAAGTAGTTCTTACTGTCTTAACGTGTATTTAGCAACACAAGTGGAAAATTGTCTTTTTGTTGTTTTGTCGAGAAAAATTCATACTGAATGCAAAGCGATGCGTTAAACGTTTAATGTTTATCTACAGCACAAGTTGGGAAAAGAGGCGAAATGCAAATTGCCACAAATCATATTTTTTTTTACTCTGCGAAAGTGAACATGATATACGCGAAAGTGCATTGGCTATAGTTTATGGGCAGTTTATCACTGCAATTATAATATTGTGCATTTAGAAATAAGAAGTAATACATTCATTTAAAAATTCCCATAGCATAGTTCACTTTGATCCACATCACTTTTTAATCAGAAAACAAGGGTATTTGAGCTCTCAGCATTACTTGCTATCTATTTATGTTGGACTTTCCCATGCATGACCTGGCATCTTTATTAAGCATGAGTTTTACATTACAATGAGAGCTGACTCAGTGTAAAATTGCTGTATCATCAAAAGTTGACAATGGACTAGCAAATTTGTTCTGAAAATAAGACAGTGACTTTGCAGAAAAGGCAGATCATGGGATGATCACACATGGATTCCTAAGTAATTTTACCTGTAAGAAAAAAAATGCAATGAAAAATTTTGTAGATCAGGTTTAATTGTAGTTTCCTGATCGAGCTCTTCTTTGTTGTGTTGAAGTTTCAAATAATTTCTATAGCCAAAGTACACTTACACAAACAAAAACTTGAAATATCTGATGTAGTGGATATGTGTTCACACAGTCAGTGTATACATACTGAAATGTACTGAAATGTATATTATTTTGGAACAAGGTCCTTGGTTTTACCAAGGGTAAGACTTGCCACTGTGACAGTGCTCTCTCTTGCAAGGCAAAAAATAGACTCTAGTTGTTGGCATTTAATGTTGGCACTTTCTCTGTTACCTTTAACATTGGCTAAGATCCTAACTTCAAGCCCTTAAACTCGTAGACACTCAGTTTAGTTGGCTGTTCCCTCTGCTGGAGAGTAAGGCATGGGATATAGTCTCTCCCCTCTTCCTGTTGCTATCATTAACTCATTTAGAGGGGTAATGTCAAGTGTGCGCATTTGTGCAAGGGTATGTAGAGTTAGCACATGCTTCACTGGATGACTTTGAGGTTAATTCTCTTAGTGTCAGCCTATTACCTCTTGACTGTTTGTATCTGAGACCCTGCAAGTGAATAATTATGTTTATTGCCTTTTCATGACCTAATTGTTATATTTCAAAAAGCACCTTATGAAAACAGCTTCATTTTTTTTTTTAAGTCTTTAGTATATAGTTCATTCTTTTTTGATAATTATTTATATTTCTATTATATTATTTATTATATGTTATGACCCAGTAAAATAATGTACTATTCAAAAATATGGGGGTCAGTTACTAAAAAAATAAAAATAAATAAAAGAGATTTTTATTTAGCAAGCAACATGCAGTTGATCAAAAGTGGCAGTGTATTCATCAAATATCCTGAAAGAAAAATGTATCACAATCCGCATAATAATATTAAGCAGCAAGCCGTTTTTAACTGTAATTATACTAATAAGAAATGTGCCAAATCAGCATATTAGACTGATTTCTGAAAGGATCATGTGACAATGAAGACTGAAGTAATGGGTTCTGAAAATTCCGCTTTGTCATCACAGGAATAAATTGCATTTTAAAGCATATTAAAAAAGAAACCAGTTCTTTTAAATTGTAATAATATTTCACAATATTACTGTTTTTACTATAGTTTTGATCAAATAACTGAAGTCTCGGTAAGCATTAGAGACTTCTTTCAAAAACTAAAAAGAAAATCTCACCCAAACTTTTAGTGTAACTAAAATAAATGTATATATGGGGGAAGGCAACAGCATCTATGCAAGTGACCTTGTAGTAGCTGGGTCACTATAACTGAATGAGAGATGGAGATGGGGGCTGCCTAAAATAAAAAGAGCTCTATGTTCATATGTTTAAGTGTGGGAGGCCATGCTTAATTAAATTACGTGGCTGCGAAATGCTGGAGACTTGGTCAGGCGAAATATAGGTCTAGTTCCTGGAAAAGCTGTTAGAGATGTTCTGATTACATGGTGGACGTGCGTTCTGTAGCATTCAGACAGTTCTTGGATTTTCGATGGGTCATGGTGTCAACAGAACTTCTGTTGCCTTTGTGACAAGACACCGTTCTTTGCCAAGATCAGCAGTAAAGTGATTTGTCAAGCGGAGGCCAAAAGAGGAATCACATCCGCTCTTCTCTCAAAGTCTGAAGAAAATTCTGATCATTGATGTTCTACTCTACATTTTGCCCCAACCTGGAGTTCTTCATAACATGTGCTCAACATCAGAGCATCTCCAGAGGGTACAACTGCTTTAATAAGAGGCCTACTGCGTCATAGCCTACTAAAGCTGAAAGGCTGCATTCAAAATTTTCCAATAAGGAATAAATGCTAGAATTTCACATGACTAACTACATAAGATGAATACTTACTCACGCAGTACTTATCTGCCATATATGTACACAAGCAGCACTACTGGAGTAAAAGCTCATGGCTTAGGAAGCAATAGGAAAAGATTAGAATTACCATTTGTTGCCACTGCAAATATGTATTTTTATCGTTTCATTTTTGCTTGGACTCAGACATTAGGTTTCACACAATCTGAGATGCATGTGATAGAGGATTAGATTCTGCAGACCAGACATACACAAACACTCTTTCTGTGTAATCTGTCTCTTTATTCCTGATAGACAGAGGATTCAGTATTGTGCGCATGTGCCTCCACGTTCCACGTGTTGTCCTTTTCTTTATGAATTGAATTTTCTGCTTTTCAGATGCTTCTGAAATAAATCTTGTTTTTTTTTTATTTGTTGGCTTTTATGCTTAAGTTCGTTATTTACAAATTAAGACGTGTAGAGCAAGAACACAGAAAAATAAGGGTTCAGAATTCTACCTTTTGGGGTACAACAGCTTGTCGCTGGAGCAGTACCCTTGAAAGGACATCTGTGTACCTTTTTTACCACTAAAAGGTACATATTAGTACCTTAGACTAGTAATGCGCACCCTTAAGGTGCTAATTTGTACCTATTAGGGGTAAAAAAGGTACAAAGATATCCTTTTAAGGATGCTTCTCTAACGACAAAAGGTACAATTCTGACCCCTTATTTTTCTGAGAGGCACGTCAAATTTGATCTGGAAGTCATTAAGTATAAAGGCCTGTTCATACCAAACTTTAACTATGTAATGTTTTAATAATGGCTCTCATTCTATGAGAATAGGGAAGTTCACAACACAACTTGGAATCACTTTCAGAATTATTTTTCCAGCTGCTGAATGATAAAAACATTGATAGCTAATCAAAATCCATCCTTCTTTAAAGAGCTTGAGTGTTTAAAGTGGCAGACAACATAACTAAAGCATGCCTTTATAATAAGCAGAATGTTATCATGTGTTGGTGTGGACAGTAATATAGTTATCTTTATTGTTATCGTTCCTGACGTAAATGGGCCTGAAGACAAATTGAAATGCAGGGGTGCTTGAATGAGGGCTGGAGTCTACAGATGAAGTGGTTGAGTTCAGTTTTCTGTGTTCACCCATTGGCTACAGGAAAGGTCCAGGAACCAGATGAGCAGAAGTACTTCATATTAATACTAAATCACTTCATATATTTCTTTACCTAAATGACAGTGCTCCACCTTGTGGCAAGTCTTGTTAGCATTCTCTAATAGCTCATTTGCGTTAATCTCTTTAAGACAAAATCACAGTCCGGTTTAATGTAATAACCACAGGAAAACATTCAATGAACAGTTCGCACAGGATATGAAAGTTCTGGATAATAGTGTTCTTGTTTACTCTTAAAATGTGTTGCTTTTCTGGATAGTAGAAGTGTAAAAGACTCATCATTTAATCTTCCTTTGTTCTGTGTGTGCCAGGACTCTTTGCCTTACTGCTGATGGTGCTGGAGTGGACCCGTCCAGGCCTGTCCTCCCCATTACGCCCCATCTGCGACCTGCGCGTCCTCGACCATTTCATTAAGGAGGCTTGGGATGCAGAGGCTGCTATGGTGAGAGACATGCACGGCTAAAACTGTAAATTTAAAAACACATTTCTTTGTAATTCCAAGGTGTTCACTTTCTTGCATTTCATCTATGCAATTCTTTAATCTTACACATGCATCAGGCAAACATCTTTGCAATGTCAAGTTCACATGTGTAATCTCTTCTCATGTGCCCTCTGTAGCTGTTTTTGAACACTAAATAATGTCCTTCGTGAACAACCCCTTACTTACTGAAAGAATTCCCACTGAATATCACATGACTTTGAAATCAATTAAGCCATATAATGACAATTGTCACTGAATTGAATTCATTTCACAACTGATGAACGCTGCAACATTAACACTGTTATTGAAATGAATTGAATCTAAATTAATTGAAAATAAAGACAACTGTTTCCTTCTGTAGATCTGCTTATAGTTAAATTAAGCTTGTTTCATATTTTGATTAACTTTGCTGAATAATGACACTATTATCTTTTGTACACATGCTTTATAGTTGAATTATGTTCACTGATGAACTTTGCTAACATTGACACTGTCATTAAACTAAAATGAATCAACACTGATCTAAACTGAGCTAAAAAATGGCACTATTGTCTTTTTAGAGCTGCTTTACAGACAGTTGCATCATTATTACTGTTATTTTCATGTGTAGTATTGTGATGCTGCTTTGAAACATACTCTATTGTGTAAAGTGCTGTATTAATAAATGTGACTATATTAATAAATGCTTTTGCTACCACAGAAAGCGTGTAAGGATGATTGCAGCATTGCATCAAACTTCACTGTTCCTCTGACCAGAGTTGATTTTGATGTCTGGGAAGCGATGAATGTAAGTTTTCCTGCATGTTCCTTTTGTAAGATTATAATATAATATAGACAGTACCACAATTAATACCACGTGGTTAACACATTTAGTATTAACATTCCTTTACAAATTTATTCTGTATGTCACTTCAGATAGAGGAGCAAGCTCAGGAGGTCCAGTCAGGCTTACACGTGCTGAACGAGGCCATCAGCTCATTACAGATATCTAATCAGACTGACGTGCTACAGTCCCACATAGATGCCAGTATTAGCAACATTGCCAGCATCAGACAAGTGTTGCGAAGTCTCAGCATACCGGTGAGTTACACAGGTCTCTTGGAGAAAGAGAAGTCACTTATTCTCACCAAGGCTGCTTTGATTTGATACAGTAAAAACAGTTATATTGTGGAATGTTATGTTAAAATTCAGTTTTACCATCAGAAATATTTAAAAATGTTAATTAAATACTTTTTAAATATTTCTGTGATGGCAAAGCTGAATTTTCAGCAGCCATTACTCCAGTCTTCAGTGTCATATGATCCTTCAGTAATCATTCTAATATGCTTAATGTTAAGGAAATACATTGAATATACATTTACATGTATGCATTTGGCAGACCCTTTTATCCAAAGCAGTTGTACAGTACAGTCAAACTCTTTATTATATTCAATACATACATTACATCAGCCAATCTGTAGTCTGGGAATCAAACCCTGTGACCTTGGAATTGCTAACGTCATGCTGTACCACTCAAGCTACAGGAACAGGAAAATGGATGTTATGCTAATCAAGCACAGCATGTTCGTCACATCATGGTGATTGTTTAATTGTAGTGCTAAAACAAATAGCGGCTATGAGACTACACTTTTAAAGTCTGTAAAAATAGGGTCCAATGTACTGTATTAATATGAAGGAATGTTATTTATTGACTTTTCGCAGGTGTTTTTGCCATATTTTGAAATTACGCATTGTACTGTGTTAAAGGAATAGTTTACCCAAAAATGAAAAATTTCTGAAAGCTGACACACCCTCAGGCCATCCAAGATGTAAAAGAGTTTGTTTCTTCATTAGAATAGGTTTGAAAAAAATTAGCATTATCACTTGTTCACAAATGGATCCTCTGCAGTGAATGGGTGCCGTCAGATTGAGAGTCTAAACATCTGATAAAAACATCAAAATAATCCACAAGTAATCCACACAACTCCAGTTCATTAATTAACGTCTTGTGAAGTGAAATGTCAAACATGTTTGTCAAGGTGTCCACACCTCCTCCAGGGAGTCCATTCCCTGTTGTCCTCTCAAATCAAAATGCATCACCATATTTGTTTAGAACTGTTCTGTGCATATTTCTCTCCTGATTCACACAAGATGGCTTTTTCATTGAAGAAAGCAATATTATGGATAGGATAGAAAATTTTAGCTGGAAGTAATGGTTTGAAGAGAAAAACTGCTTGTGGATTATTGTGATTATTGCTTGGACTCTCATTCTGATGGTACCCATTCACTGCAGAGGATCTGTTGGTGAGCAAGTGATATAATGCTAAATTGCTCCAAATCTGTTCCGATGAAGAAACAAACTCATCTACACCTTGAATGATCTGAAGGTGAGTAAATTTTCAGCAAATGCTCATTTTTGGGTAAAACTTAACAAAAAGTTTTGGCAGAAAATAACCAGTACCATTTTTGTTTTTCTACACACACACACACACACACACACACACGCATGTTGGGTTTACATGTTTTATGGGGACATTCCATAGGCGTAATGGTTTTTATACTGTACAAACCGTATTTTCTATCACCCTACACCTACCCTACACCTAAACCTAGCCCTCACAGGAGACTGTGCACACTTTTACTTTCTTAAAAAAACTCATTCTGCATGATTTATAAGCCTGTTTCCTCATGGGGACCTCACAGATGTCCCCACAAGGTCAAAATTTACTGGTATTACTATCCTTGTGGGGACATTTGGTCCCCATAACGTGATGAATACCAGGTGCACACACACACACACACACACACACATATATATATATATATATATATATATATATATATTTTTTTTTTTTTTTTTAGAAATTTTACTCAATATTTAAAAGCATTAAAAGCATGAATATGTGTATGTCTAAAACTGCATATTGACACTGCATATTAATTAATTTCCCTCTGTCTTTCAGGAATATGTACCTTCCACCAGTGGTGGAGAAGACAAGGAGATGCAGAAAGTATCCTCGATCTCAGAGCTGTTTCAGGTCCACATCAACTTCCTGCGTGGAAAAGTGCGTCTTCTGCTCGCCAATGCACCTGTTTGCCGTCAAGGTGTCAGCTGATAGACAATTCTGGGCAAGGGCCAAACTAATTGGAGCTCCTCGTATCAGGAGGCAGGATATGGGCTATTACAAAGGATATGTCGCCGAAGATTAAATGAATGGGAGTTGTAGCACTTTGAAAGATTTACTCACAAAGGGAAAAGAAGACATCCCCCAGAATGCTAAGCGCCCCCCCATGGCTCTCATTTGCAAACCCACCTGCGTTACCTGACAAAATCAAGCAGATGCAATGATAAAACTTCAAGAAATCACTCCTCTTTCCCCATATGACTGATGGCACTTGCCCAGCTCAACTGGGAAGGTTTATCTGGGACTCTTTAAAAGTGTTTTGTATTGCTTATGAAATCGTCATTATTTATATAGATGATATATTTCTTAGAGCTGGAATCACTGGCTTTTGCAGGTTCTTCTCTGAAGCTCTTCAAGTGAAAACCTCTCTTCCTCCATCACCTGTGGCCTCAAGCACCTCCAAACATTGAACTGTTGATAGAGAAGACTATTTATCAATATTACTTATGCACTCTAGGTTTTATATTCATCTCAGTGTTAAGTGTATGTGTGTATGTATGTGTGTGACTTTTGTGAATGCTGCAGGGAATGTTTCAAGCATCAGGGGAGGAAGGTTGTAATGCTGAATTCTTACGGGTCAGTTGGGGTGAACAGGAAGAAGGACTAGATTGCTGCTTGTGTCGGGGGAATTGGAAGCTTTCGTGAGAGTTGATGAGGCTCTGTTAGCTCTTGTCTGAATTACGCGGTCTTGCGCAGATAACGCCGCTGCCAGGAAAAACTATTGATTAGCGTGTGTATGACGAACATCCTGGCCCGCTTCCACTTCACGCACGACGCTGCATATTTGCCTTTGGGAAATGATCGTGAGGTTGACATCTTGTTTCTTTTTTTCTGTATAACTTGTTTGTGTTTTTCGTAAATAGCCTGTTTTTTTACATCTGTCAATCAGTCTCTGTCTAGATGTAACAAAGTATGTTTGTAGATGTTTTTTCCTGTTATTTCGCTGTTGTGTGGTTCTTTCATCACAATGTCATTTGGTATTCAAATACAAAGTAGTATTCTTAGCTAAAAAATAGAACTGTAAAAACAAGGAGAGAGGAAGTTTTTCTTTGTCTTACGAAGCATCTCTGCTGAGAATGTTAATACACTGCTCACCATTCTGTAAATGCATGTGATTCCAAGGTGAATTTTTGAGGAACCTGATGCGGAAACAAATGCTATAGAACTATAGAATAACAAGAATATAAGGATTGCATTTTTGTCATGTTGTTTATTTTAGAGGTATTATTCTTACTATACTTAAATTATATTACTGTTAAGTAATATATTTATAATATAATTTAATATGCTTGAAAGTATTACTTTTAAATAAAGTAAAATAAATTATCCTTAAAATAAGCATAACTACCCTAGTGAAAAATAAATATACTAAAATGTATTAGAAATACATTCATTTCATGCTAGGTACACTACAAATACATTAACATATTTATGCACTTTATATACTAAACTGGAACAACTAATTTTGTACTTAATGCGCTTTATTGTGCAAGTAAGTTTTACGTTTAAGTTTAAGGAGTGCTGAAGTCCAACTAAAGATATACTGAAGTATATTTGATTCTTCTAAAGTGGGACTATTGCAAATATACTTTAGGTACACTTTAAATACCTTGCATTTAAAGACCAATACACTCAAAAAAGTAAGTGTTCATCCTGCCTTAAAATTTTAGGTTTAGTCAACAAGAAATGTTAAGTTGTACTATGTGAAAAGGTGGATATTTGAGTTGAGTAAACTTAACATTTTAAGGCAGAACGAACACTTTTTTAAGTTGAAACATACTATTAAAAATTACTAGGGTATAAACACAGGAAGAAGAAAACAGCAGGTAGATCTAACAATGTCTTTTTACTTTCCATTTAACTGAGCTTTAAAATCACAACATCTGCATGATCTTTTGATTATGAGTTTACACAAGAAAACATGCTTAAACTGATTTCAGTTTCTGAAAGTGGAAAAACACATGATATGGCACATTTCCTGTTTACATCTTGTTCTCAAATGAAACATTTAAGAACATCACAGCAATTAACTTAATAAGCAAAGCTTCAGGCTAAACCAGAACATACAAAATAAAACAGGCATCGCCTTTAAACCACTCATACACACCACAAACTTGACATGAATGTTTATGAAGTCTTTGAAGTTCCCATTTATTGTGATATTAATAATACTGGCTCTACGGGTTGGGATAAAACACTTTGATGTGGATGGCCGAGTTATTACGGGTGCGTGTAAGCGGCTCTCCTGCCTCATCCGGATCTTCAGGCTCCAGATCATCTATGAGCTCTACGGTAGACGTGTTGGCTGCCAGCTGCAGTGCACCCTGGCTGGACGTCTGAAGCTGCAGGGCAATGTTAATGGCCCGGTTGATAGCCAGTCCCAGACCGTGGATGCAGATTTCCCTATGAGCATCCAGAAGTTTCTGACACCTCGCCAGCTGGGCCTTGAAGTCTGTTTTCATATTGACGTAGACATCGTTCCGTCGTTTAGGCAGTTTGCGGGGCAGTCGCTTGCGGAGGGTGTACTCCATCGGGTCCATCTCAAGGGTTGGGCCCTCTGGGGTGGGCAGCACCATTGGAGTGTGCGGTACAGAAGCAGACACCGGGCTGCGTGGCTCGGCCATGTCAAATCACTGGAAAAGCACTGTACAAAGAGGACAAGACATCGGTTAATCAACATTTAATGATGATCTGTTTTCTTCAGTGACTGAAAATGACACATGAATGTTGTATGTGTCATACTCGTAAATGTTAGCAACTTAATATATGCATATATTCATTATTTGTGACCCTGGCCCACAAAACATAAGGGTCAATTTTTCAAAATTGAAATTTATACATCATCTGAAAGCTAAATAAATAAGCTTTCCATTGATTTATAGGATAGGACAATATTTTGCCAAAAAAAAAAAAAACTATTTGAAAATCTGGAGTCTAAGGGTGTAAGAAATACTGAGAAAATCACCAAACTGTTCAAATGAAGTCCTTATCAATGCATATTACTAATCAAAAATTAAGTTTTAATATATTTACCGCTGCTATAAAAAACAGCTAAAACCAGCATAAGCTGTAAATATACCCGTGCTACTTAAGGCTAGTTTTGTGGTCCAGGGTCACATTTATCTATCCACATCATTGACATCAATTACAAAATTGCTAAATTAATGGCGACTATGATCTATTTAAAAGAACCGATTCATACAAGTCAATCGGTTCCGGATTCGGACTACACTGTAAGTTATTGATTCACTAAAACGAACCGACTCATACAAATCATTCGTTCATGAATCGTTATAAACTGGTCGCGCGGTATGTTTCACTCATTATCGGCGCCTCTAAAGAAAAATGAATGAAACACTACTAACTGCGTTTCGTTCTGGTCGGGAAACAAACGGTTCTGATCTATTTTTAATGGAACCTGGAACCTGGAACCTGGAACCGAGAACAGGTCATTACCGTCATTACCGTCAAAATCAATATGCTACATTAATTTATATTATCCTTTTGTTTTTGAGCGTGAGTAGTACCTTGAATTAGATGAGATTGTTTTTCAGCAGCACTCTAAACTAGCTGGTAAATAAATGAATCTGCGTATTTGCAGGTTTGTCTTCTCTCCGCATATACCGGAAGATCTCTCAACAACACAGGAACTGATACTTAAGCCGCTCTGTTTGATTACATAATACATACTGCTCTTTTCTGGAATGAAACATATATATTTTTTATTTCATATATCATATAATTAAAAAGTAATCTCAATAAAATAAACTGCTTCTATATGTCTCCGTGCTAATTTGAGACTGAACATTGCTAAAATATCGATTACTGCGTTGTGAGGGTCTTTTACGTTGAAATTAAACTAATTTAGCGGCGCAGTGTGTATGGAGAGTACAATCACTCAGCGCTGGATTACTATACGTAAATTGAACTTATATCTGAAATATCTGTTTCACTTGTCCGGTCTTTTAATTTACTGTTTATCTAGTTTAATTTAAGCCATGTCGGACACATGGAGTCACATCCAGGCGCACAAAAAGCAGCTGGATTCCCTGCGAGAGAGGCTGCAGAGGAGAAGAAAAGACACAACTCAACTGGGCATCGGTGTGTTGAGTAACTACATGCTGTGAGATCTGCAAACTATTTACTGTACCTTAAATAGCATGTGATTTATTTAAAAAAAAAATACTACCCGGATGTGTAATGTTGAAAGTCATCATTACAAACCATGTTGCTCATACAGTCAGCTTTGTTCGCTTGATATCAAATGCTGAATATAGAGACCACATAGGATCCTGTCAAAAGTGTGGCATCATGATGCTGAAACTGAAAGTTTAAATGCATACCAAAGGAAGATTGAGTCGGGTTTCAGTCAGGTTTATTTTTGCAATAGTGAATTTAGTGGGTCTATGGTGCCACCTACTGTATGTGCATTTTTCCAACAATTAGGTCTTGTTTTTAACAGAGATTGGAGGTGCTGAGGGTGGATCTGCAAGGAGCGACAGCCCTGGACCCGCGCTCCAGAGTCCACCGCAAGTGGAAGTTGATCAACCTCCAGACCCGGAACTAGAGACGAGGCTGCTGGGATACCTGTCTGAACTGAGTCTTTCTTTGCCAATTGATTCCCTAGCCATCACCAACCAGCTAAACACAGTAAGAGCTGTGTGCATGCTTGTTTACACTACCAGTAAAAAACCTGGACATACACACATTATTACTGTTTCCCACATTTGAGAAAAATAGCAAAGTTGTTAAACTTTAAAATATAAGCATAATATTAAACATAAATTGAGTCACATGTATTTAAACTTATGTTTGTGTCTTTCTCACTCTCCCTCTTCTGCGACTTTGACTCAGTCTGAGTCTGCAGTTTCCCATGCCTGCATCCAAAGCCTCCTCCTCAAATTTTCTGCCCAAGAACTTATTGAAGTTCGGCAGCCATCCATTACGGCCTCTTCGTCCTCTTCCTCCTCCACCCTTGTCACTTCAGTCGACCACACCAAACTATGGGCTATGATTGGCAGCACAGCCCAGCCACAGAGAACTGCCGTTAAAAGAAAAGGAGATGACATAATCCATCAAAAAAGAGCCCCAGGCTCCTCCCCTTTGCTTCAAGCACCATCTTCTCCTCCAAAGAAATCTTCTGCCTCACTGGGTCCTGCCTCAAACTCGCAGCTTACCGGATCCTCTGGGGTTGGAGGGGGCGGGACTGAGAAAAAAGGCCGGAGCAATAAGGTGCAAGCATCTCATCTGGACATGGAGATTGAGAGTCTACTGAGCCAGCAGTCCACTAAGGAACAGCAAAGCAAAAAGGTATAATACCTAAGTAGCAAGTCAGTAACATCCTTGTGTATTTATGTGGATGTGGATGACTGACTCAAACTGACTTGAACTGAAAAATTAGAGTGTTTGCCTTGGCCCTCTTGCATTATCAACACTTTATTTTCCTGTTTATTACTGTAAAGCTGCTTTGGCACAATCTGTATTGTGTGTATATATAAATAAAGATGATTTGACTTGATATGTATGTATACTTGTGCCTCAGGTGAGCCAAGAGATCCTAGAGCTGTTGAACACCAGTTCGGCAAAGGAACAGTCGATTGTGGAGAAGTTTCGTTCACGAGGCAGAGCTCAAGTACAGGAGTTCTGTGATCATGGGACGAAAGAAGAGTGTGTGCAGTCAGGGGACACACCTCAGCCCTGCACCAAGTTGCACTTCAGGTCAGTTCACACTCACACCTTAAAAACAAATTATAATTAAAATAAATAACAATCATATAAAATGTTAATAAATCTAAACAATTATAGTATGTTAAAGGAGAAGTCCACTTCCAAAACAAAGATTCACATATAATGTACTCACCCCATTGTCATCCAAGATGTTTATGTCTTTCTTTCTTCAGTCGTAAAGAAATTATGTTTTTTGAGGAAAACATTTCAGCATTTTTCTTCATATAATAGACTGATATGGTCCCCCGATTTTGAACTTCCAAAATGCAGTTTAAATGCGTCTTTAAACGATCCCAAATGCGGTTGTAAATGATCCCAGCCGAGGAAGAAGGATCTTATCTAGTGTGACAATCTGTTATTTTAATAAAAAGAATACAATTTATATACTTTTTAATGCCAAACGCTCATCTTGTCTTTTTCAGTTCAGACTGTTTTTGTTCCGGTTCATGACAGTTACTCCCATCTCATGTTCTCCCTCAACTTCAAATTCGCCCTATATCGCTGTTTTACCTTTTTTGTTAAAGGTGTTTGATCTTCTTTGCATGTTCACTTTGCAAAGACTGTGTCGGTACTTCTGCAGCGATGTAGGATGATTTTGAAATGATTTTTGAAGTTGAGGGAGAAAATACGATTGGAGTTTTTCAACATACCCTAACTGTCTTGAGCCAGAATACACAGAGTTCAACGAGAGCAAGGCAAGACGAGCGTTTGGCATTAAAAAGTATATAAATTGTATTATTTTTTATGAAAATAGCCGATTGTTACGCTAGATAAGACCCTTCTTTCTCGGCTGGGATCATTTACAACCGCATTGGGATCAGTTTGAAGCCGCATTTAAACTGCATTTTAGAAGTTCAAAATGGGGGCACCATATCAGTCCATTATATGAGGAAAAATGCTGAAATGTTTTCCTCAAAGAACATAATTTCTTTACAACTGAAGAAAGAAAAACATGAACATCTTGGATGACAGTGGGGTGAGTACATTATATGTGAATCTTTCTTTTGGAAGTGGACTTCTCCTTTAATTAGAAATTCATTTTTTTTTTTATTGATTAAAATAGTATTATCTGAGTATATTATGAACAAATAATTTAGCCATTTTTCACTTTTTATTTTGTTAAATTATGTTATAATTGAACTTTCTAAGGCGAATCATCAACAAACACACAGACGAGAGCCTTGGAGACTGCTCCTTTCTGAATACTTGTTTCCACATGGACACTTGTAAATATGTGCACTATGAGATTGACAGCCCTCCTGAGGCAGAGGGTGACACACTGGGGCCCCAGGCAGGGGCCACTGAGCTTGGACTGCACTCCACTGTAGGAGACAGTAACGTTGGCAAGTTGTTTCCTTCACAGGTAAAGTATCATAAGAATTGACCTGTTCCACACCTTCTGTCAAGCTATAATATATAGTAATTGAATTAAGAATTAAGCATGGTCTCTTAGGTAAGATTGCACCGGTTCGTAAGTTCCTACTCCTACTGGAACGTAATGTCCACTCTAAAGGCTTAGTAACTACTAGCTAGCATGAAATTAACTCAGTACTTTATTTGGTTGCACAATTCATTCTTAAAGGGGTAGTTCACTCAAAAATGAAAATTCTGTCATTAATTACTCACCCTCATGTCGTTCCAAACCTGTAAGAACTTTGTTCATTTTTGAAACACAAATTAAGATATTATGTTTTTGATGAAATCCGAGAGCTTTCTGACCCTGCATAGACAGCAACGTAACTACCACATTCAAGGCCAAGAAAGGTAGTAAGGACTTCATTAAAATAGTCAATGTGACATCAGTGGTTCAACTGTAATGTTATGAAGATGCAAGAATACTTTTTGCGCACAAAGAAAACAAAAATAACGACTTTATTCCACAATTTCTTCTCTTCTGTGTCAGTCTCCGCCATGTGTTTATGAGAGTACCATAACAGTTTAATGGTGCAACACAAAAGTAGTAGTAGTGCATAAGTTGCAACTTTACATCAAAAATTGTTGTGCATAGCTGGTGCAACTGGCCCTAGATGTGTTTCTGACCTGTAACTGCTTTCAGAGCAATCTTCTCTCATTTGTTCTTGCTGTTCTTGTGTTTGTCTACATATTCAAAAACTGATATGTATTATGATTTCAAATGTTAAAACTGTGATTGGCATTTTTATTTTAAGACACATAACAAATAAATGCCTTCTGACCTTATTCCCATTTCAGTGGATTTGCTGTGACATCCGTTATCTTGATGTGTCCATCCTGGGGAAGTTTGCAGTGGTGATGGCCGACCCGCCATGGGACATTCACATGGAGCTTCCATATGGAACACTCACGGACGACGAGATGAGGAAACTCAACATTCCTATTCTGCAGGATGACGGTTTCCTCTTCCTCTGGGTGACAGGAAGGTAGGGGCTCTGGGGAATGACTGAACACAAAGCTTCTTGAGACCCTTTTATCTAAGTCTAATCAGATTTTGCTTCACTTTTACCACACTGATAAATGTAAAACTTACATAGAAAATAAAATCATCCTCTAATACAATTTGTGGTCATAACAAATTCCAGATTTTCCAAAAGCTTTTAACAACCTCTGAACACTGATTAAACCTATGTCTGAATACATTTTCTATTATCATATGCATGCCATAAGAAAAAGGTATCTAAGAATAAAAGATCTGAAAAATTGAAAGGATGTTATGTAATGCTATCCTGGCAACTGTCCAAATGCAGGTCAACAATAGTTCATTTTCTGTCTTCACAGAGCTATGGAGCTGGGCAGAGAGTGTCTAAGCTTATGGGGGTAGGTGATTTTACATATGTGAAATGTAAAATAATAGTTATCTCTTTAAATATAACCAAATGAGCAAACTAAACCTTTTTGTTTTCTGTCACTCAATTAGCTATGAGCGTGTAGATGAGATTATCTGGGTGAAGACTAACCAGCTTCAGAGAATCATTCGTACTGGAAGGACTGGACATTGGCTGAATCATGGCAAAGAGCATTGCTTGGTATGTTTGAGAATCTACACTACCGTTTAAAAGTTTGGGGTCAGTAAGATTTTTGGGGGAGTTAAGATGTTTTTAAAAGTTTGTTATGGTCAGGCTGCATTTATTTGATTAAAAAGACAGTAAAAACTAATACAGTTGATGTCAAAAGTTCACATACACCTTGCAGAATCCACAAAATGTTAATTTTTTACCAAAATAAGAGGGATCATACAAAATGCATGTTATTTTTTATTTAGTACTCACTTGAATCAGATATTTCACAAAAAATATATTTACATATAGTCCACAAAAGAAAATAATAGTTAAATTTATAAAAAATGTTTACATACCTAATACTTAATACAGTATTCTTAATACTGTGTTGTTACCTGAATGATCCAGGTTTAGTGTTTAGGTGATAGTTGTTCATAAATCCCTTGTTTGTCCTAAACAGGTAAACTGCCCGCTGTTCTTCACAAAAATATTTCAGGCCCCACAAATTCTTTGGTTTTTCAGTATTTTTGTGTATTTGATCCCTTTCCAGCAATGACTGTATGATTTTGAGATCCATCTTTTCACACTGAGGACAACTGAGGGACTCATATGCAACTTTTACAGAAGGTTCAAACACTCACTGATGCTTCAGAAGGAAACACAATGCATTAAAAGTGGGGGGCTAAAAACTCTTTGAATTTGAACATCAGGGTAAATTTAACTTATTTTGTCTTCTGGGAAACTTCTGTAGCTTCTGAAGGGCAGTACTAAATGGAAAAAATATATATTTAGGCAAAATAAGAAAAAATGTACACATCTTCATTCTGTTCAGAAGTTTACACCTAACATTTTCTCTTTTGGAGCATCAGTGAGCGTTTGAACCTTCTGTAACAGTTGCATATGAGTTACTCAGTTGTCCTCAGTGTGAAAAGATTGATCTCAGAATCATACAGTCATTGTTAGAAAGGGTTCAAATACACACAAATGTTGAAAAAACAAAGAATTTGTGGGATCTGAAGGATTTTTCTGAAGAACAGCAGGTAAAATAATTATTTTGGTAAAATAATTAACATTTTGCAAATTCTGCAATGTGTATGTAAACTTTTGACCTCAACTGTACAATGTGAAATATTGCTACAATTTAAAATGACTGTTTTCTGATTTAATGATTTAATTTATTTTAAAATGTAATTTATTCCTCAGATGTCAAAGTCTTCAGTGTGTCTTCATAATAGGCTTTTTTTATCACAGTTGAAAACAGCTTCTCATTTTTTGTGAAAAATGTGGTCCATTTTTTTTTTAGGATTATCAAATGAATAGAAGAGTTTTAAGTGTAAAGGTTTTTGTCACTTTAGATCAATTTAATGGATCCATGCTGAATAAAAGTATTAATTTCTTACAACAAAAAAAAAAAAGTTACTGACCCCAGACTTTTGAACATTAGTGTAAAAACAGAACCATGTAACAATGAAAGAATCTTGATCTTCCTGTCAGCGTGTATTTTTGTGATAATGACAGGTTGACTATACATTGGCCCTTACATATTTTCTCTTTCTCTCTCTCTGTTTGTTTGTTCAGGTGGGAGTAAAAGGAAACCCACAAGGTTTTAACAGAGGCCTTGATTGTGATGTTATAGTGGCAGAGGTCAGTCATAATCATTATTACTGATAAAGCAGTGACTAATTCAAAGTCAGCGATGATCAGTGCATTAAAAAAAACATTTGTCATCTGTCTACACAAAAGGTCCGCTCCACTAGTCATAAACCAGATGAAATCTATGGTATGATCGAGCGTTTGTCACCGGGTACACGAAAGATCGAACTGTTTGGGAGACCACACAATGTGCAGCCTAACTGGTGAGTCAGACTTTCAGGAACTTTTTTGATTTCCAAATCACTTACATGACTAAGTGCATTTTGAAGAAATCAGATGTGCTGTTTGCTTTTTTGCTAACTTGCATGTTTTCTCTGATATTTCTAATTTGCACCGTGTTTTGTTTTCCAGGATAACTCTTGGTAATCAGTTGGACGGTATTCACCTTTTAGACCCAGAAGTAGTTGCACGTTTTAAGAAGCGCTACCCTGACGGAGTCATCTCCAAACCTAAAAACATGTGAGGACTGGGCTAATGAGAGTATGTACAGCTATTGGTTAAACTCTGCCACAGGATTCAAGACTAAAAGATAGTTTCAGATGACTACTGCCAGAGCAGACTTTATACCACTTTGCTTATTTTTAAAAAAAAAAATAAAAATACTGAACCACTTTATTTGTTGTCTTTCTATACGGCCTTATTAATGATTTCACAGGTCATTCTTTAAAGACAACTTTTTTTATTGGAATAGTATAAAAAAAGATATTTGTTTATTTTTGAAAAATTGTTTTATTGTTTTTTTTTATTATTTTTTTTACAGTCATCAGTGAAAGCAACAGTACAGTGCTGTTTTAATTCTATTAAGTCTTTTTTAAGAAATTGATTTACACATTGTTTCATAGAAAACATACAAAAATATCTCTTTCATATTGTGACTTTAAAGGTGTAACAGTGTCTTGTGAAATTTGTTCTTTTACTGGGTTAGAGTGTAAAAATCCACATTTAACATGTGAAAAATAAATGTTAATATATGTGCACACAACAAAGTAAAGAATTCATTAGCATGTAAAAAGTGTTTTTTCAAACATGTTGTAACAGAAGCAATGATTGGATCATGACAAACATCACCATTCACTTTTGTTTTATACATGCAATAAGAAGAAAACCTTATAGAGATTTAGAAACTGGGTCATCTTCATATTAATACATTAGTTTGTAAAATTTAACTTGCAAAAAGTCCATAAAACAACCATTTGTTTTTAGGAATAGTTCCAAACACTTCTCAAGCAAAATGTGTATATGGCCAGGGTGTATTTCAAAAAGCCCTGAATTCTATATATGATACAATAAAATTAAAGTTAGAGCTGTGCACACAATGTTAATGGACCTTGATGCAGCTGTAGAGCAGAGAAATGGCACTTACATGGAAAAATAAGTTTATGTGGAAGAAAACAAAACATTCAGTTGCTTCACAGTACACACTGAATGTACAACCAGCAAGGCAAAGCATGGTTAATTATATTAGGTAGACTCCTACTCATCAAACAATCCCACTGAACAAATTTGTATCTGGCTCAAAAAGCTCATGTCAGTGTCTCCTCAAATAAAAAGATGCATGTATAGCAGAGGCTGTCTGTGGAGGGCAAATGCTACAAGCTATAAAAAAAGCACTTACTGGTTATTATGTAAACATCACTCTTAAGAGTGTTTGATAAAATCCCCTTTCACCAAAATACACTCAAATGTACCATTTTACACTCATTGCTGTACCGTTAGAGAGATTCAGACATTTGTCTGGACAATGCATACAGCTGACGCTCAGGAGTGTCCATGAGCGTGCAAAGAGAGGCAAACTTTCATCCTGCTTGTTCCTCCTAATGGCTCATCCTCCAGTTCCCCACCAAAACTCTCCAATACGGGACTTAAACTGGACTGGGGCTATGATCTGAAGTTTCCTTTCAAGGATTCTCCAGAGATCGCTTGCAGAACGAAGTTAGTATGTGGCATCCACTGCATTGATGTTGCTATCCATCTGGTGTCGAAGTGAGAGCCGAGCTTTGTGGGAAAAATAGGCCTGTGGGCAACTCATATTGCTGCCGCTGTCTCCTTCACTGCCCCAGGAAGTAGTAGAACACAGCCGAGGTTTCACCTCTTCACTAGCTATTGCTGAATACACAGAAAAGAAAATAATACAATCAATTACCTTATAAAATCTTAATGCACTGAAAAGATATAGAATATATTTTCTAAAAAGATATACATTATTGGAGATTAAGTAGGGCTTATTCCTACCCGTTTCCGGCGGGCACTGTCTTTTGCACCTCTCCTTGCAGCGTCTATAGAAGGGAAAGCACTGCAGCATTTTTACACCCATATCAGCAGGGGGGGCTAAAACACAAAAGAAACACCTGTTAGACAAACCGACTCCGTCACAACAACACTAAATAACATTTCTAATCTAGCAAAAGTGTCAATTGTTTTTTTGCCCTTCTGGTGCTGCTGTGCACATTAAGGTAAAACCGCTGTTTGTTGTGATTATTGGTTGGTAAAACTATGTATTGTTTTATGTACTATACTAATCTCATTACAGCCTTGTGTATGAAAACCTCTGCTCTGCTGTCTAATCCCATATACAGCGACGTCAGTGGGTAGACTGAACGGAGTCATCCGATCTAATAAATCCGTGATTGGGCATTACACGACAGGTCAAGTTCCCTGAGAGAGACTGGCAGTTTTGCCATGCTAGGCAGTTTATAAATCACTTTTGACCGCTGCTAAGAGTATTATTCATAAACTCGTGTTTGAAGTGATTTATGCCCTGCAGTTGTGTATGTGGGTTACAGAGTAATTTACTAAGTGTATGTCTTGGTTTCATTAGAAACCTAGTCAAAGACCATTCTTAAGAGCTTTTTGTGACAAAGTGGCCAGTGCTTCTCTTATCACATTTTGCCAGGTTTTTTTTGGTCTTTGGTTTGTAGCCTATACAGGGTTAATGGTTAATTTTTAATGACTTGCCTTTTACTCTAATCTGATATGCTCTCTGAATCCTGTCTGCCCCAGAAACCAATATGGCCGGCCTGCATATTTATTCTTGGGTTAAAGTTTGTGCATAAAAAATTACATGCTGAATGGGATCGGAAACTACAAGCTTGTGCTTGTCATCAGATCATAGTTGTCAAGCTTGAAATGCAAGGCATAACATAAACAAAAAACAAACAAAAAAATAGGGCATGGTTTCAATCCAACTACATGTCACTCTCACACATTAACACGCAAAAAAAGTGTTTGTGTGCCAGTAAAACTGTTGTCACAGAACCATGTCACTACACGCCACAGTAATATGGAAGTTTGCTGTCATACATAACACTCTGTTCCCACTCATTCCCTTCCTTTTTATCTCAGCTATGAACTCATAAATCAGAGTTCTACTCTCATGCTATTGTTCCGCTTAATGAACTTGCCTGAGGACAAACGTGCAAAAGACACTACTGCTGTTGTTTGAGTAGCTAATGGACAAACTTTTCATAAAATTGTCTTTTGAGAACTTTGTAAGTGTTGGAATAGCTCATTGTATTGTGGAAAAACATCTGCCTGCAAACATATTAGCATGTTATAAGCATTTGATCATGCTTTTTGATCATTTTGAAGTTTTACATTTTCTGATCTTGATTATTTACAGAGTTGAAATGATAAAAAAAAAAAAAAAGGACTGCTTGGTTTAACTGTTTCAATTAAAGTTTTCAGGTATTTGCAAATTTCTTCTTTTCATTATAGGCATAATGTGTCACCATTTGAGACTGTAGATAAAATGATTTGTGTTGGAAAATGATGTAAAAATGGCTTCTTCAAAGCCTTCTACACTGCCTCAGATGGTTTGCATCAGTCATTGCATTAAACCAAAAACGTCTCAGCTTTTGTTGAGAACATTCTGTCCAAAATATTTTCCAATACTGATGTTAAAAAGCAAAAGCAAATATTTTTCTTATTAACTTTCCCTTGGTTCTAGTAAATGCACACACACACAGACATTCCATCACATGTTGTGCCAATCACATGCTATACATTTATCCATAACCATTCCTCTCGCTTCTTTTCTCCTCTCAGTCATTTTTATAACTCAAGCAAAACATGATTTACGCAGAAGGGCTCGTCAGGGGAATTTTAGGTTCTATTCATATTTCCTTGTTCGGTTTGTGCTGAAAAGGCCCAGTTTGGGAAAAAGTGGATGAGTAGGCATAACAACAGAAAAAAATGTTACCGTTTCTTTCCTTTTGGTTTAATTTTTGGCAAGGTTCTTGCCCAGAGACCCAGAAATGATGTCAGAAGTGCACAATTTAGAGCTAAGCTGTTTACTTGTGATGTACTTATGCACTTAAAAACGTACTACAAACAAGATCTTGTAGACACAAACACTCATACACACACACAGAACATCCTTATAGGGTATTTTAATCTAGAATCGTGACCTAAAATGATGACCTGCTCCATGTCATTTACTAAACACTGTGAGATGTGTTTGTGTATCGGTATGCCTGTGTTTTGTCTTTTATAGGTTGAGTGCACTCCGGAGGACTGCTGCCTAAAACAGTTAAGTAATCTATAGTTACCTCCTCCTACATCCCCAGCCTCTTTTCTGAGAATAAGATGCCGGCTATGCACACGTTCAATTACACACCCTCAGAAACAAACCAGGACTGTCAGTTTCATTTCTCATTGATTTAGAGCACCACAGAGTTTTTTCCTGGAATTGCAAACTGAATTGCGGCACTGCATAGATTGGATGCCTTTCCAATCATTTCAACCACACTAAGATTTTCTCAACAAGCTTGTGTATTTATAAAGTCCTCAGCATAGTTAAAGGAGATAAGCATGACCTGTGAATTCACACTTGTTTAAATTCCTTCTTTAAATCGATGCTGCAATTTTAGATCAAGTATTTACATGATGTATAATTATGAGGGGCTTTTTGGCGTCCAGTAAATAAAACGATAGACTTTGAGGCATGCATGTGATTTAGGTTTTTGCAGGAACTTTGAGTGTCAATGCTTTGAAAGGTTGTTAAATTTTTAAAGCGAGTTTTATTATTTTGATTTCTCGCTTGAAGGCCCCCCCACTCCCGCCTGGCTGCCTTCTTGCGCACACACGCGCTTTCCCATTGAGACTTTCTACGTGTGTATGTGCAGTACGTGACGTTCGGGCACTCTGTGGTCCACTCGGGCGCCAGGAAGTAGGGGGCAGTCAAATGCATATCAATTATTAAATATGAAAGGATGTTAGCTAGATCTCTCGTGATTTCCATATGCAGACAGCAAGGTTATTCGTGGTCCGGACGTTTCATTCGCAGAAAAGTACATTACATAAAATCTCGGTGCAAGAGATCAGCCCGAGTTCAGAAGAAAAGTAAATCTCTTTACGCGAAAACAAGAGATACCTGAGCAGCTGAGCTTAACAACACCTTTATTGCTCTTAAACAGTGTGCCAAGTGATGAATGAAAACCTAACGAGCTAATTGCTGTCTGAAGATTACTTCTTGATAGAGAGTACGTGGAATGATTTATTGGTTTAACTGTGCATTCAGTTCACTGTGCTACACGATAAAATGAACATTTTAACACAAAACTGTGTTAAAACGTTTCAGGCATTGTGGGATGTTATTTTTATGTCTGCCTGTATTGTGTAGGTAACCTATATAAGTCGTAAAATAGATGACAAAATATAAGGTGACATTAATATTAATTAACTATGCTTCACTATTTCCTTTTCAAAAAACTAAAATGTATATAACACTACATAAGGAACTTTAATTAAATTACAGTTGAGGTGATTCATATTTTGTACTAAACGCAATCTAAAAAATATTACTGTAAAAATATACGTGTATTGTCATATTGGAAGCAATTAAAATTACACTGTACATTGTGTAGTAATTCGTACACAAAAGCAGTTTTACAGTATGGCTATATTTTCACAACAACTACTCAATTAACTATAGCGTTTTACTTTTTTCTTGTTACATTTACAAGCCATTTTAACAAGGTTTAGCCTATTTTCGTACCTGTAGATAGCTTGACAGGAATATTGTGAGACACTCCCACTTTGACACACCTCTAGATTGTTTAACAACCTTTATACGATTTGCGACTTCAGTATTTACCTTAAATTTTGCATTGGCTTATTTGTATAATTTAGCGTTTGCAGTTTTATGAATATATGAAATAGGCTAATAAAATTGACTCACCGGTTGTTTTCTTGAAACGCACGTAGTAACTTGCGCTGTCGCGCAAAGAATTCTACTTCAAACTCCAAGAGACTTGCGATAGTTTAAATGCTCTTCAACTCACTGACAGTTCACTGACGATGACAGAACCCGTTCAGCAATGACAACATGGAAAGCTTCAGGTCTGAGCACACGGAACGTTTAGCTTTAAATAGCTTATCTGAGCAGCACGCCCTCCTCCTCTTTCTCACCCTCCTCCTCCTCCTCCTTCTCTTTCACTGAGTAGCTTGCTAGTGTTCTGGCACGTTTCCAGTAAAGCATAAGGAAAACATTCTTACCATTCAGAACCAATTTATTAACTATTTAGAATTTTCACACGTGTATGGACTTGAGTTTCTCTCTTCCATAATGCAACATGTCATATTACTTGAAATAAGTTTGACTCTTGGCTATGGGTGTTGCTACTGGTAAATTTTAAATGCTTAATCGTTTTATTGTATCATAACAACGTGCATGATTAATTTAATTAGTCAACATTTAAAGGAATGATTGAAATCCCCAATGAAAGAAAGCAACAGATGAGATTGGATTAAAGTTCTTTTTGAAATCTTTCTCTCTTTTTTTTTGTGCTGTAGCATAGGATTAAGGACAATCAACATTTTACCATTTATGCACTAGTACTGGAAGCCACTGAGCAACCTTAGCTTGTTTTGATGTTTTAATGTTTATCATCAAATGGTTAGAAGTTTATTATTAGTATTAGTATTTCATACAATTTGTTTTATAGTGTGGTTAAAATGCATGTATTCTTAGATCATAAACCCTGGCCATTTTAGTTTTGCTTAATATAACCACCCTTTTAGTCACTGGGCCAGTCTCCACAAGTCCCCATGGCTCCAGTTTAAATTCAGACTTCCAGCACCATTGGAAACTACTTCATAGGCTGAATTTGAATAACATGGCAACTTATCAAGAGTAAAAGATCAAAAAGAAAAAAAAAAGAAAAAAACTCATCTTTACACTTCCAAGAAACATGTATACCAGCAACACCAGCATATACCAGGAAATGTGCATTGACATCGTTATTCATTTTATTTCCTAGTTTACTGTTTACTTTTTTTTGCAGTGGAAATTTACAGAGGCAAATTCCAAAGGAGAAGCAGATTAGAATTCAGAACAGCTAGCCTGCTGCACAATCTGGGTTGAAGGCCAAGGCCCCCCATTGCTGGTAATTAGCATTGTGTGACTTAGTACCAATAGCATTAACCCATTTGCCACTGATCAGACAGCAGTCTGGTTTGTCCTAGCTCTGAAGGCTTCAGTTTGGAGGCTGATTCAGGAACAGTGTTAAAAGGGTAAATAAACCCTGAGACTTTCTTTGAATTCTCATGATTCATATGGGACAGCAGGAAGTTGTGGTGGGTTTTTTTTTCCAGCCAGTTGATATCCATTTTATTCTCTGAACCCGACTCGCTTTTGTACAATTTTAGACTCATACAATCCAAAAAACAGCAATTAATTTTTTTTCTCATTGTTTTGGACTTGGTCCAAAAATGTCTCTTTCTTATTTTTTTGCTCCCGCTGAATGAAGCCAAGTTCAAGCTCCATGTTTCATTTTCATCTTTCTCTCCTCGTCTCACCTGTTTCTCCTGTATAGCTCCTCCCGGCTCTTTTTCTAATTTTGACATCTGCACGAAGAAAGTAGGTGAAGCAGAATGTTGCAGTTCTGAACTGGAGCATTTTCAGTGAGTGACACACATAAGCAAACAGCATCTGAAAGATTTTTATAAGCAGAATCACTCCACATGAGAACCAGAATGAAAAAGCACCTGCATGAAAAAAAGATTCTTGCTAGCTTTCCAGTAAGAGAACATGAAACTTGGTTCTGTTTTATTTCTGACTCTCCTTCCACGTTTTTGGAGCTAAATATCTTTTTCTAACTTGAAAACTGTTGTTCTGTTTAAACAGTAACAAGGAGTACCCTTTGTTAAAAACCTGTTCCCCCATGTAAAGAAAATAATGCTTGTCAAGATCCTGATTCTTTCACAGCAGGCTGTTTAATGAAATGGTGAGTTGAGGTCAGATATCATGGGATAAGAATAGCAACTGTGCAAACTTATCACGGAAGTGAGATGACACAATTAAGGTCACAATTACAGATACCAGTGCATTATACCATACACACAGAGGGCATACAAAGAAAGTTTTCCATTGACAAGCTAATATAGGCCTAGCTGTCTGTATACCTTTGATACACTTACTTTCCTTGAGCATTGTCTCTAAACACTTCAGAAAGGTTTGTCAGTTGCCTAGTAGTGCACATAATAAGAGAGCACAATATTTAATCAGAGATAGTGTGATGTACAGATTTTTGTTGCTTTTTCTAAAATCCAATCACATGGATTTTCTATAGTGTGTCTCACATTACTGTTGGTGATTTAGCCAATTTTAATCAACTCTCTCCTGCTTTGTGTGGCATTGCGAGAAGAATAGTTACCTATGATCAATAACATCAACTAAAATGCATAAAGTGTATTTTCATGAAAATATGTACTGATATACACTTTCAAAATGAGAGATAAATAGGCTAAATTATGTGTTAGAGGAAGAAACCATGCTTTAGTAAAGCACAAACATTCAACAAAAGTATACGGTAGTGCAATAGTTTAAACGGAGTGACAAAATCCTCTGCAGAAACCCAAAAATAAATGACACGCCTGACGGTTTTATTTGTGTTGGCATATATACACACTCTCAGAGAAAGATGAGTGATTTAATGAGTATTTACTCTCTCATGCACACTAAAGCCACAAGGCTTACTTGCATGCTGTTGTTTGGCTTCAGCGCACAAAATATCTGCTCTATTCCGGCTTGAATCGCTTTTTACCAGTTTTCCCGCCCTGTTCTCACCCAAAATACCCCCTCCCCAAAACTGCAACCCCCCCTCCATATTTTGTCCCTGTCTACAATCTGCCTCCCCTCCACACACACTGGGTGTGTGTGAGATCACAACAAGTCAGCGTCAAATTCCTACATTCACATATCCAATAACACCTATGATGTTATTTGTCAATTTTAGAGGTAATGAATCACGCGGAGAAAGACATGCAGTGACATGAAGCTTTTGATTCTTTAGGTTTGCAATCCAAGTGTTACAATCTATGTTACATTCTTAAAGACATACAAGGACAAATCCTTTTTTTAATTTCATCAAGTTCATTAAAAATAGGACTTTAATGAACCTTTAAACAAAATGCTGTTTGAATGTAATAAAGTCCATAACATCCGTTCACATGCTCTATCCAGTCTGATCCAGGGCTTTTCTGGTCTGTTTTGTCCCGCTATTGTCTGGAGCCGTTGTGGAAGTTGATTAGTGTTTTGTGTCTGTTCTCTGTGTCTAATTAGTGGATGGTCATTAAATTAGTCTGGTCAAGTCCATGCCGAAGCCTGAAGTACAACCGACTCTCAGTTTGTTTACTTTAACTCTTGTTTTTAGCTGAAAATCCTTTACCTAATTTTGTGTTCATAGTCAAAAATCACCAGGTTTTAAAATTTACTTGTAAATCTCTCATTATGCTATATTATGACCAAAAATTGGATTCAATCTTTTTGTCAACTTGTTTTATTTTAATAAGCACAGGTTTTGTATTTCTTTTTGGAACTGATCGGTTATAGGCCTCATTCACCTGAGCATATGCACCTCAAGTTTTTAAAGTGGAAAAAAAAACATTTGTGAACAAAAATTGGCAATGTTTTCTCAATAAAAAAGGTGCATAAGCTCAGATCTTATAAGTCCTATGATTAATCAGTTCCAAAAAAGAAATACAAAACCTTTCTTAATTGAAAGAAAACAAGTTGTCAAAAAGATTAAAATGAATATATGAAAATAATATAGCATAACAAAACATGTATAAGCAATTTTTGTAGGATGGTTATTTTTGACTGGGAACACCATAAGTGTAAAACGGTAATATAAAGTTAAAAAATTATTCAAGTTGTTAAAGCATTTAATTAAGTTGTTATATCCTGTGTGAGCAAAGTCTGTTTTAACTAGAATTAACAGAAAACCAGAACACAACATTATGGTTAATTATATGTATAGAATTATATAATAAAATATTTATACATTTATATCATGCAATTATTTGTATGTATGTTCACATGTGTGATCTCTGTGTCAATAAGAACAGAACATCCTTTCCTGGAACATTCTGTCTGGTTTGAACAAGGTCTATACATTAAGCTGACGTATGTGTACTAGGACGTGCTGTTGCCTCTTTCCCCTTGTGGCTGAGACATGTATAGCATGTTTACAAATATCAGTTTGCTTGGACTGTGCAGTCTATAAGCTTGTTTTGAGATTCTGCAGCCTTTATCCTAGCATGAGCTTCGAATCGTGTTTGTGTGCAGGATTAGCAATTAGAGTAGAGGGCTGCTCTGGTAACAACAATTATTGGCTAGCACAGGGTCTACTGTATTTATTTTAGGCATGTCAGACTTCGTGGAGATAATAGCATTATACATGATTTGGTACTTTAAAGGAAACTTATTTTCTTTTTGAAAATGTCCCTTTTTCCTGAAGCACTCCCTGCAGTTCATTGAATGAATGTTTTTACAGCTGCAGGTCTGGCTTTCGCCACCAGGGGGTTTGACTTACTGTTTTGACGTGCGTGCTGCACGATCCGGTTTGTTCCGGTGTCAGAGTTACAATGGTGAAAGCAGTGAGTAGTTAAAAGAGTGAATGACACAGGTGTTGAGATGGCCGGAAGAAAGCAAAAAGGAACATGGTGCGGCTTTATCATACCATTTAATAAGCAATTGGAAAACAGCCAGCCCATGGTTTCAGAATCTCACCCCTAACGCTTTGGAAGCTACTAGAAAAAAAAGAAAAAAAAAAACTTGACGGCTCCTGCCAAGAACACCAGAAAAAGAAAACACTCAGGCCAGGGTATTTCTGTAACCTGTAGAGGAAATATCATTCTCATGCAATCTGATGCCAACTCTAAAGATAGACATTACTCAAGTTAATAATTCATGCCACAAGACAAAATATATATCAGAAAAGTATGTTTATTGTAAAAGTAGGTTGTTTTGGATCATTAAGATCTGATCGTATTCCAAAATGCACAAAGTTTATAAAAAGGAAAAAGAATTTCAACATTTCTACACAATATCTATCATAAAATCAAAGTTATTGAGCTTGATATTTGGCTATAATTTACTGCTGCAATAACACATAATAAAGTTCAAATAAGGTTACATTTGCACACAATATTGCTTTTTAGAAATGGCTTGGAATGCTTGTGTTGTTAGTGTTGTGTGAAAGCTCTTGTCCTATGGACTCCAGATTGAATCTGTGTTGATTTGTTGTTGTTTTCCTCCTCCGCAGATCTCACAGACCTCCGTCATCCTGTTGTATAGAGAAGAGAGATCATTCCCAATATATGAAATGACATATCACTAATATTTTAGTGTTTAGAGATTTGTTTGTCTACGATTGACCTCAAAGACTACAATGGAAACTGGTTAAAATACAAACAAAGTCTATTGTCCATGCTGCTAGTACTGTCTAGTCTTTTACATGCCAATCTGTCCAATGTAGTTTTTTGTTCATGAAATTGAACTCACAACTGTTTCAATGCTAGTGTCAATGCTGTTTCAGTGTTTATGTAAAATATACCGATTTGTTGTCTCGACAGTCTCCACAGAGGCAGCCCACACATCCATTCACAACCTGAATGACACAGAGTATTGTCTGGATCAGAGACAGGCCCAGAAGTATGGAGAACAGCACGATGTGCCAGAGAACCACATTCTCGGGAAAGAGACACTCGGACCATATTGTCTTATCCACCAGGTAACTGCTGTTCCTGTTACAGCAAAACAAAAAGATGAGAGGAGATTTAGTTGAAGTGCAGGATAAGACCTCATCTAGTGGCCATACAAAGAACTGCAATTTCACTTGCGTTATTATTGCATTCATTTGATTTTTCTTGTAGGTTTTAGGTGTTATTACCCTTTCCTTTCCTCAAAGGGATATTCCCATTTTCCATCCTCGACTTGGCATTTTGGCCCAACAGCTAGTGCTGCAATGGCAACACAGGCACAGTAGGCCGACCCAACGACACCAAATACAGACGAGAAAACAGAACTCAGCATCTGAACGAAACAAAAAGAGCATGAAATGTTAAACAGTCAACATATGTTATATACACCACCAGTTAAAAGTTTTAGAACAGTAAGATTTGAATGTTTCTTAAAGAAGTCTCTTCTGTATACCAAGCCTTATTTGATCCAAAATACAGCAAAAGCAGTAATATTGTGAAATGTTTTTACTTTTTAAAAACTGCTTTCTTGAATATATTTTAAAATGTAATTTATTCCTGTGATCAAAGCTACATTTTTAGCATCATTACTTATCTCACATGATCCTTCAGAAATCATTTTAATATGCTGTTTTTATTTAACAAGGATGTTTTAAATTGATCAAAAGTGATGATAAAGACATTTATAATGTTACGAAAGATCTCTATTTCAAATTAATGCTGGTTTTCTGAACTTAATATTCATCAAAGAAACCTGAAAAAATTCCTACTCAGATGTTTTCAACATAATAGTAATAATAGTCAATGTTTTTTGAGCAGCAAATCAGAATATTAGAGCGATTTCTGTAGGATCATGTGACTGGAGTAATGATGCTAAAAATACAGCTTTGAAATCATAGGAATAAATTACATTTTAAAATATATTCAAATAGAAAAACGTTATTTTAAATAGTAAAAATATTTCAAAATTTTACTGTTTTTGCTGTACTTTAGATCAAATAAATTCAGGCTTGGTGAGCAGAAGAGACGTTAAAAATCTTTCAATAACTTTTGACTGGTAGTGTACTGTAGGTAATTTATCTGTACAATACATTTGTGTATATGCATAAGAGAATGTTGTTTTTGTCTAACTGCTGAAAATATTTTCACATTGTACAGCTTCTCCAGTAAGCTTCTTGTTGTGAATAATAGTGACTATACTTTATTTGGTGTTTTTCTGTGTTAGATTTACTCACACGACAACGGTTTCCACAGCAACCTGCCCCGCAACAGCCTTTGCCCCCGGCTCTGATGGCTGAGCAGCTTGGACAAATCATCTGATGAATAAAAGCGAGTGCAAATTAACTTATCGTCCTCTGTGACATCATATGATTAACTTATCATCAACTATGATAAACACTTAAAAGGAGAGGTTGTTTATTGGCATCTGTGATTCCATGAAGAACTTTTAACATTCTTTAAAGTGGAAAATAGTTCTTCAGTTTATTAAAATGTTCATTACACAGGGAAAAATTGTTCTTTAAATAACTGTTCACAAAATGTTTCTTTGGGGACCCCAAAATTGTTCTGACATTACTGCACAAAATGCTAATGAGACTAAATTACACATCAAACTTGCATTACTTTTCCTGTGATATGTGTACTTCTTCATTGCATGTTCCTGTGTAATTGCAATTATTGCTTGATGTGAACATAAGCTACCTTGCGTAACTTTACTCAGGAGTAATCCATCCTGGTCATATCCAGGATGTTCTATACACTCAGAAAAAAAAAAAGGTACAAATGTTGTCACTGGGGTGGTACCTTTTTAAAAGGTACACATAAGTACCATTAAGGTACTGATTACTACAAATAAGTACATTAAAGTACTAAAATGTACCTTTAAGTGACTTATATTCATCTTTTATCGGTAAATAAGAGTTTAGTACGATGTCAGTGTATTTTTCACAGTGTGAGCGGGGGAGCTCTACATAATGGACCACTGTTCCTCATCATTTTACTTCCTCACCACAGACATTCTGCTTTTCTTCCTCAGTTCTAAAGTTCCTTTATTCTTATTGACTAATACTGCTAATTCAACTATTCTAATTATCTTTATTGATTGGTGTGCCATTTATTATCATATACATTCGTAAAGTAAGTAGAGTAAGTATCTGATGTTCGATCTAAAACATCAAGCAATGTCAAGCCTGTTTATTTTAGTAAACAATAAAATTCCCGTCGCATAACAACAAGGCAGCCAGATTTTTTTTCTCAGGAAACAACCAATTTCAGACAAACAGCACATTAATGGTGAGAAAAATTAAACAGAATTACTCACAAATAGTCCTCCACCAAAAACACCTGCCATAAGCCAGACTTGAAGGGAGATCTGGTTAGTTTCCAACTGTTCTCCATTAGGGAAGAATAAAAGTATATTCGCTATTATACACAAAAAAGCTGAGGGCAAAAGTATTAGCCCTATTAACCGTGCACACTTCCCAGTACACATTGCGATGGATCTGTATAAAAAACGTTAGAAATCAGGAGAAACAGTCAAGCACTTGTGTTCTTTTCAGTGCAACAGGGTCTGACTGATACCACAGAATGCCCTTTGAGACTAGACAATATTTACAGAGCTTTTTATCAGTGCCATTAATGGTGTGGTAACACAGGAGTGGGCAGTCAGTGTTTCTGCTTTGGATAATTACTGTCAGATGTATATGTTTATTGTGGCTGGTTGATCAGTGCAAGGTATGTGGGGACAAGAGTTGCAGTAAAGCCAGATAATGAATCCTGACAGAACAACAAGGTTCTGTTTTACAGCCCATGTTAAAATTTCCTAGTGTTATAAAAGGCAACTATATGACTTAATTTATAATGCTTTTGTAAAGGCTAATGATTCTTATGCTTCATCATTTCTTTTTATGATCTTTATTGACTACCATTCATAACATTCATTAAAACACCTCTAGATTAATTTACACCTCTAGATTATTTTGAAATAACAATTTCATAAATGTTTTTTTACCTTTATAAAAGGTTGTGTAAACTGAAAAAAGCTTGAAAGGACCATGACAATTAAGGCAAACATGTTCTTTTCAGAAAAGCGGAAACATATAACAGAAATACTGTAACACTCAAGAGAGGTAGGGATGTTGTATGTCTTCAGCAATGGTTTTTATAACTAAAATACAGTGGTTTGGGTTGAAGACTGTTAGGGACATATTGACATTAAAGAGAAATAAAATATGTACTTTAAAGGTAGTCATAAAAAGTATGTTTGTTCTCTGATATATATAATAGGGTAAGGGTAGATCATTGAATCTAAACAGTTCCAATATTTCTTTTAAAATAATAATAATAATAATAATAATAATAATAATAATAATAATGATGATGAAGTGTATCTATTCAAATTAAAGTACTACTCTTTTAAAGAAATGCAAAGAAATCTAAAATATCGACTTTATCCCACATTTTCGATTGACTGCATCACCTGTGGACGCGCGTTCACGAGAGCATCCCAACGCATGCGTGTGGCGGAACTGACCCGGATCAATAGCGTGCGTCGTTCTCTGCGTGCGTTCAACGTCATACCGCCAGATCTGGGTCAGCGCCGGCGCCGCCACAGGCATGCGTACTGGTACCTTACTCTCGTGAACACGCGTCCACAAGTGACGCAGTGGAGATATATATATATATATATATTTCTTTGCGCCAAAAAGTATTCTCGTAGTTTCGTAAAATTACAGTTGAACCACTGAACATATGGACTACTTTTGTCGATCATTTTGGTACTTTCCTGGGCCTTGAACGTGGTAGTATCCTTGCTGGCTATGAGAGGATTTTCCTCTCCTCTCGGAATTCATCAAAAATATCTTAAATTGTGTTCTGAAGATGAACGAAGGTCTTAGGGGTTTGGAACAACATGAGGGTGAGTAATTAATGACTGAATTTTCATTTTTGGGTGAACTAACCCTTTAACGAAAACTGTAAGTAGGCCTATTAGCCTTACGTTGTACGTAAATCTGTAACGTCATTAAGGGGCGCAAGTGAGTTCCTTTAGCGTTCGCGTGATGTTTTGCAACATTTTGGCGCAAAAAGTGTTACTTCAACTCGGGTTCAAAGCAAGGTAAGCAATTTAAAACATTTTGTGTAACAATAATCAAAAGTCAAATGTTATTTGATGTGTTTTGTCGAAGATGTGGGACAATTTGTTCTTAGTCGGTTGTTTTTTCGATGTTGCTAGTTCAAATTCAGGTAACGCTGTTTAGTGAACATATACTAACTGTTACAAAGTGTTTAAACTCTCAAAATGTGTTTATAACATGGCGGTGTTGTTTTAACTGTTGCTTTATCTGACATAACATATGTGAGTTGGTGGATGACTTTACCTGCAAATTCAAATATATAATTAGCATGATGATGAGTAGGCCTCAACGACATTTTTGCTAGTTGTGCGTAGTAAACTTATACAGGCTGGTTTGTACATTTCGAAATATACTGACTTGAAGATACAAAAGCGGTTGTGTGTATGCATGTAGTGAACTTCAGGTGAGATGTTTGTAATGTTTATTGATAGTTAAAACGGTTGAGGAAGGAGACACTGAATGTGCGTATAGGTTTATCATCAGGGAAAGAAAGCAAAAGCACGATAAGATGTGCTTATTTAGTTATAGCGTTGTTTTGTACAAAGTTATTTCCTCTGTATGTATTATTTATATGTTTTATACATGATTTATTTTTACGTGCGTCACTGTTGAGCTGGTGGGAAGGTTGGTGTTTGCAATTCTTTTTGTGTCCACTGGGGGGCAGGCCCTTTCCGTGTTTAAAGGCAATGTTTCAAGTTAAAGCAATAGATTCAATGAATTTTACCTCTGCTGTCATGTCCCAAGTGATTATATTTTCATCTCCATTTGAAACGTTTTATAATATCGGTAGCTTCATTTTATAATACTCCTGGAATTGTATCCATGTTTCTGATTGGCAAACAAGCACCTCATTGTAATACTCCCTCCTCCTTACAGTCTTTGTATAAAAAAAGTACTATTTTTTTTAAAAACTAAATAATATTAACAAGTGGTAATATGAGTGTGTAATCTTAACAGCATTATGTACAAGATGCTCTTACGATAAAAACAACAAAATTAAAGTACATTCCGTCGTCATACTTACTGTATCAAAGAATGTGGTTCCTACTGTACACAATTTGTAGGTATCGCTTCTCGGCCTTTTGGCTAAGATCAAGTGTAGTATCTGTTCTTATCAGTTTAATATCTGATACGTGCCCTACCCGGGCACCATATATTAAATTGATTTTTGGAACAGGGAGATGGAATAGGGGCTTGCTCCGTCCACTCCACGCATCGACCCGGTATTGCAGTACTTCCGGGAACGGTGCACCCCCCTAAAATGGTCAAAGAAAGAATTGCAGTGTTTGGTCATTAGGTGGCTACATTGTTGTGTTATGATCGACAGTGTAGTGTATGTTTATTAACGCGGTGGCCTGTATGTTGTGTTAAGGATGGTTCTTTGTGTTCTAAAGTTGTTAGCAGTGTGTCTGTATTTTTGTAAGTTGTCTATCCTGTATTGAAAATGCAGTAGCTCTGTATTTTAGCGCGCCCCGGGTTGCTGTTCTCTTAGGATAAATGTGTTCTTGTATAACTCATGTAAGTCGCTTTTTAGCGTTTGCAAAATGAATGAATGTGGTTGTCGTAGGGACGCAGGCTTCTTCTGTTGTTTGTTACATGCTTCTGCGAGTGAGTCTTTAAGCAAAATTAGATCTTGATGGTATTTTTTGTGCAACGTATAAAAATTATGCATATTTGTACCACTTTTAGTGGTTTTAATGTCATTACTCTGAATGAAATGCTGGGATACTGTATAATGCAAGATGAATTTGACGCATGCTTCTGGTTGTACTGCGATCCAGATGGCCAACTGTTGAACTAACCGGATGTGATGTCATTGGCGTCAAAATCATATTTCCTGTGTGGCTGTATGATTTTCTTTTTAGTTTTAATATGTACCTAAAGATATTCTTACCTCACAGTTACAGTACTGGATTGCGTATCACTTTTATTTCTATTAATATTATGATGTTCTGTTAATTGATCTCATAAAATTATGGCTTTGAACATTTCTGCTGTTCTGTTGGCTCATCAACATTGTGTAATCCATTGCCTTAAAAGATTTTGTTCGCTAAAAAATAGAATGAGAAATTTAGCCTCAAGTTGAACTAGCAGAGAAACCCCCCATAAGCAGGCGGAAAGAACATGTGTCTTTTCCTTTAAATCATATGGGCTCCGTAGTAACGCGTCACCGTCGTTGAGAATCATGTTCCCTCAAGTGACCCTCCTACAGGGTCGGTGTACAACTCATACTTACCTGGCAGGGGAGATACCATGATCAAGAAGGTGGTTCACCCAGGGCGAGGCTCAGCCATTGCACTCCGGTTGTGCTGACCCCTGCGAATTCCCCAAATGTGGGAATCTCGACTGCATAATTTCTGGTAGTGGGGGACTGCGTTCGCGCTCTCCCCTGATGTTGTTGGTTAATAATAGAATTTAAACGAAGGCTGGGAAGAGGATGATGTGATAGAATATCTCAATGTTGTAGACTGTATTAGCAGAAGTATTTTCCATCTTAGTGCTTTTATTTATGTGGAGTGTTCATGATTTTTAATGGGGTTATTTCGTTCGCAAAAACATCAGTATTATGTGCCCTTAAGAAAGATCTAGACGTTGTCAGTGCACTAAACTTATGTTTCATTAAATTAAACATTGTTTCTGAATTCATTGTAATTTAGAGCATTTGAGAAAAGAAGCTGTTGCGGGAGACAGCGCTTCATGCAAAAAATGCCCACATAAATGCGTCGCTGTTAGGGTTGGGTACCGAAACCCGGTGCCAATACGGCACCGGTACCCATGTGACCGGTATGTACCGGACCGAATCAGAACGCGAATTTCGATGCCTCATTTCGATGCCACTTAAATGCCTGAACTGTCGATTGAAATATTTGTCTTCTGGTGCTATGACACGGATGTAGAAGCACTGATTCATCAACATGCATGATCGCTAGTTAAATTTAAATACTGCATTCATGGGGTGTCAGAATGATCAGAAAATTTATTTACTGAATGAGAAAACTCACGTGAACGTCGGAAAGCTTTGATGATAGAAATCCAAGGCATCTTTGTAGTTACTGTCCATTTTCAGATTTCGAATTAAAAGCACAAATCGTCTGAAAATGAGACCATCCGAGAAGCGCGTGAATGCTGCAACTATCGTTACACTTGCTCTGACTGCAGCAGGTGGTTTGCCGTTAGCTTAGCTAGCTACATTAAACCCGTCTAACTTAAAATGCCAAAAACTAAACATTCTAAAGTGTGGCTATATTTCACGAGAAATGATTCAGACACTGCGACGTGCAGCAAATGTTTTACAGCAGTTGCGTGTGAAGGGGAAAACGCGTCAAACCTAATGAAACATTTGATGGTATGTGGAATAAATCTCAAAGCAGAGGGATGCACCGTGTTTGACAGTTTGACGACATCAGCTGGAGAGGTGTCGTATTTTGCCAGAGACGGTAAATATGTGATGCGATCTAGGAAAACCCAACACATGGTGAAATTTTACCTTTTTTAGGTTTTGACACCATATGAAAGCTGAGTTCAGGCCCCTTTCCAAAACTTTTATTTTTTACATTACCTACGTTATGGCTATCTTAGGTTGGCTGATAGCGATGATTTTCAGGAATGGGATTTTGAGAAAAACGGCTTTAAAGTGAGACGACTTTCACTTTACGGGTTTAACGAGAGCTGTGTGTCAAGTTAGGAGCGCTACTGCATCATTAGACAAACAGACTAAAGTTTGTTTTCCGTTGATCACCCATTTTATGTTTAGTAAATAATGCAGCCTACCTTGTAGTAAAAGCGAGCGCAGCGCAACTGTTCGCGCACTGTGCATAAAACAGACTGTCATCGGACGACTCCTCTTTAGTGACTTCATCATCCGATCCTTTATCTCTGGATGTGAAATAGCCCGTAACATCATTTAGGGCACTGACATAACCAAAACTGAGCAGATTGAGACGAGTAAGATCGGTTAAGTGAGCAGCTGCAGTACTTTTGTCGGCGTTGTTGTGCTCCGCCGTCTGACGATATTAAAATAAATAAATAAATAAATAAATAAATAACTTTGCTTGCCGTACTTTACACAGGACTGGTGGAGAATGTGAACTGTTACGCCTTTACTAAATATGTTACGTGGTTTATTTTGATAGGTTAACTGTTTTTGTGGTGTTAAGGGAAAGCACCTCCGCAGCGCGTTCTTAACATAGGAGAAAGACAGTCATTTCTGCTTGCTGCAATAAATGTCTGTTTTTCTGCACTAAACAAGTGAATTTCGAAGAGATATTTTCAGAGATGATAGACAAGATGTTATAGAATAATAATTTAATGAAAAACGAATTTCCTGAAAACGTCCCACCATTATTGTAGTTGGGTTAGGTGGCTTAGGTTTTATTGTTGTTGCGTTTTGCATTGACTTAATAATGTATAGTACTACTACTTTTTTTTTGTTTTTGTTTTTTTTTACTTTTAATACATTGTTCAATTTAAAGAACTTTTTTGTCCAATAAAAATGTATTCTTGTGTCATCCACCACTTTGTGGCTTTTTTAAAAGTATCGGTTCAGGCACCGTTTTGGCACCGGTACCGTTTTAAAAGTATGGATTTGGCACCGGTATCGAAAAAACCCCAAAGATACCCAACCCTAGTCGCTGTACACGGAGTAAAAATACTATATATAGGGAACTTGTTCATCTCTCAGAAATGCAAGAGCTCATTAAATGTTCTTATAAAATGCGTAGTGAGGTTTATGTGCTAGTGTCTGATGATTATTGTGGCCCTCAGAATGCCGAGGATTTTTTTTTCCGCCTATATCTGTCAGTGGATGTTAAATAAAGGATTCATTCATTCATTTGCTGTGGTAGCTCCTGGAGTTTGCACGGTTGATCGAAAAGTCATTGCGATTATGATTACAGCTGCTCAGATTAAAGAAACCTAATGTTGTAATGTACATTAATTGCGGCACATGTAATTGTAATCGGTTAATAATGCTTATTGGCATTTTGAGGTCATATGAAATCCGTTTATTTTTTCCCAAATTCAGTTTTATTATTCTGGTTCCGTTTAATAGTTATTTAATAATGAAAGCTCGACTATTACATTAATTGAAATTGTATTTAATCATTCATTAACGATTAATCTGGTTTATTTTTTTTTAAAATAGGGCTCTATAAAATGTTTAATGTTTTTTTTTATTTATTTATTTATTTTTTAGAAATTCTGTGTTGTCTGTGAAAGTGAAAATTTTGAGAAGTACGTTCAATAACAATATATTTCAGGTTAAACCGAGCTTTTATTTTGACGGGTTGTCGGTAGTATTTGTGTGATATGACGATAGCTTTTTCCCCCTTCTTTGGACATGGAGCAGTTCATGTGGAGTCTCTCATTCACACAGAGACATGCAGAACAGATTTCAGTAGCAGTCTTTTTGCGCTTCAATGTTCAGACACTAATCCATATCGCGATTTGATATGTACAGCCATACTTTAATTTATACAAAATTTGCCAAATTTCGTGACATTTCGCCTTATACTGTAAATTCTTTTTTTATGATTTTATGACATGACACGTGTACACATGCCCAAGTATAGAGATGACAAATGTATGATAATTTAGCAGCTAATACGTAGCAACACTTGCCGTCAACTATTATTATTATTATTATTATTATTATTATTATTACTTTGTAACACGCATCCGACCGGTGCTGTCTTCCGTCAATTGTTAATAATAGCTTTGTTTGCAGTACTCTCGTTTAAAAGCTCTGCATTCCTGCTCTGAATGTACAATACACAGCATTGATTACATTTGTGGTTAATTATATATATATATATATATATATATATATATATATATATATATATATATATTGCTTATCTGCTGAAGACATGTGTAAAGACGTTTTTTTCCGATTCACATTTTTCATGTTAAGTGCAAACGCCGTAATTTCAAATATTTTGCGTGGTAACATCGTGTAAATTTCCTCTTTATATTCAGTATTACTTCACATGATTCAGTGTTACGTTCTCAAATTTTAGGTTAAATGCATGCAATATATTTTTCCCCGGTTTAAATACGTTTTACAATATTTTACTTTTTGATTAATGATTGTGTTTGGAGTTTTAGCGGAAGAACGGACACGAGAAATCTTATTCAATAATTTTTCCCGCATTCGTTTATTATTAGAAAAATAAATTAAGCTCTTATTTAATCAGTCTGGTATCTGCGTGGTTTATAGTGTTGCTGCAAAATTGTTTTTGGTTTAGCGTTGTTAAGAGACTGAAGTAAAATAAAATAGTATCAGTATGTTTACCATGTTTACCATGTTTTGTGCGATTTGACATTGTACTGCGTGCATTTCACGGTATTTCATTACTGACATCATCGAGTAAAGATTTTGGAATTTGAATGTTTTGATGTTGTTAGAATGTATATAATTCGTTGTCTTTAAAACTCAAATGCAAGTTAGTGAAATTGTTGGCGCTTTTTGTTTTAATTTCACGGAAGTGATGTAGGCGGCGGCTTGTTGGCAGTTCCTGTGATGCTTACGTCATGCTTTATTTTTAACATGATTTTGGTAGTTTTTAATATCTCATTATACATCGAACGTCAAAATAGACATTGTCTATGGTTTTCTTTAATCTTTGGTTTCCATACTCTTGATTATTGTATTCTTAAAATTGTGTTTTGAAATATCTGTTATTCTATTGGCTGATCAACGTTACTGTTGCATCATGGGAAATGTTCTCGCTGTAAAGTATCATTATATTATTTTGTTTATAGTTATATTTGCAGCCAAACCTTCTAAGAAAAGGCAAGAAGACTCAACGGTTTTTAATTACATTAAATAATTTGTATTAAAGTAGATTCTCATCATCGCTGAGAATCATGTTCCCTCAAGTGACCCTCCTACAGGGTCGGTGTACAACTCATACTTACCTGGCAGGGGAGATACCATGATCAAGAAGGTGGTTCACCCAGGGCGAGGCTCAGCCATTGCACTCCGGTTGTGCTGACCCCTGCGAATTCCCCAAATGTGGGAATCTCGACTGCATAATTTCTGGTAGTGGGGGACTGCGTTCGCGCTCTCCCCTGATTTTCTGGTTGAAAAATAGAATTGAGTTATGTAGGATCACAGTAACTGTGTATAGAAGTCCGTACTGTGCACAAAAGGTTTGTGTGTTTTTATTTTTAATTTTAAAGCACAATTGTTTAACAGCGTTCCTTTTTAGTATAGGTTTAATAAGGTACACTGTAAGTTTAAAGTATAATATTCAATAAATAAAACAATGTATTTTAATAGGATGCAATAAAATGTTCAAAACTTTAGTGAAGTGTAAGAATACTTTATTGCTGGTCCAACAAGTGGTGATGGGTTACTCTTAGAAAATGGATAATAAATGAAATAAATAAAGCAGAATGTGTTCTGGTGGGTAGGGTCTGTGTTTTGTTTATATAATATAATTTCTCTCTTAACACTCCAATTTTAAATCAGCTTGAGTTCAATTAGGAATATGTCTGTATGTAATAAGGTGGATAATGTGGCATCCCACATATTTGATTCCTCCAGTACATTTTTTTTTAAGCAGCTGCTTAATAGGGCTGTGTATTGCCAAGAATCTGGCAATACGATACGTATCACGATACAGGGGTTGCGATACGATGTGTTGCGATTACATTGCGATACTGTAAACAAAGTGATGTATTGGGATATTTCTTATTTTATGAATGGGGCATCATTTTAGGAAAGCTGTAATTAAGAACACACCACCATATGCAAACCATTCAATGTTACTGAATCACTTTTTGTGCAGTATGAGTAAAGGGGGAGAATAAAGTGCTTGTGAGATTCTTTAGTTATTAAATGTTTAAAATGTAAGCTTTTATAAACAGACCATATATATTTTTAGACCCTGCTTTACAATTTAAGTTTACAATTGTAACCATGTCGGATCATTTTGATCTGAACTTAAGAATTACACCTGCTTAATATCAATAAAAAATAAAGTGCTTGCAGGATTCCTAAAGAAAACAAAATAATTGTAAAACAATAAAATAAATACAGATATTGGACATTGTGAAAAACTTTTTGTTCTGAGAATTTCGTATGTTTTGGATTTTTTTTGTAATTATGCTCCCCATGGAATCGCAGAGACCGCGACACAAGAACCGCCCTCACCTCAACTGCACAAAATTGCCCCACCACGAGAGAAAACGAATGGTAGCCGTGTGGCAACCCCACCGCGTCCAGCGTGAAGGCCCTTTTGCGGGACGCGGCAAGCAGCGGAGCAGCAGAGCCGCAGCACGGGCGCCGCCTCGGCTGCACAGGGCGCTTCTGCTGCACAGACGGGTGGCGGCTGCGCAGCGGTTCCGCTGCTTGCCATGTCCTGGAGCGAGCGTTACCTCAAAAGCCGAAATGGCGGCACACTTTACACCGAAGTGGGAGCAGGAACTATTTTTTTTCATCCTCCATTGACGCTAACATTAGTGGCGTGCCCTTATGCTAGTACTTCCTGTCACTGTTTAAGTTCAGATATGAGAAGACGGCAATCTAGCGGTCAGGATATACGCTCAAAACGAAGCAACTGTCATGAATCTTGTATGTTTTCTTTTTTTTTTTTTTTTAAATATCGATATTCCATTTTTGAGAATCGTTACAGTATCGCCAAACAAAATATTGTGATACACACGTGTATCGATATTTTCTTACACTCCTACTGCTTAAATCTACTTCTGTATCTGATTTACAAAAACTATTTCTGTTATGATAGTGGTGCTGAGTTGGAATTTTTTGGAATACTTTTTCTTAGCTGCTTTTGCAACGTATATTATGGCTGTCAGCTTTAATTTACAGTGAATATTCCTGCAACAATATTGGTTATTTTATTTCAAACCAATAAAACAATAGCTCTTAAAGAAGCTTGAGTTATCGTGGTTCAGACCTATGCTGGGAAGAAAGAGTAGAAACTGGAGCTCTTGGAACTGTGATTAAATACCTTTGATTTCGAGTGTGATCTGGGGCCAGTTGCTCATAAAGCTTAATCTGGATCAGAATAATCTGTTTCTGTTGGTTTTTCAAAGCAAAATTGGATTGGATCACAATGAATCAAATATGCACTTTTTTCAGATGATCAAATCTGGATTACTAGTGCTCCATGGAGCCCTTAAAGGAACATGGTGATGGGGAAAAATATGAGATAGAAAAAAATGTTAGTGTTTTTAGATTCTGTCAGAAATGTTTTGCAGTGCATTCGCACAAGAAACTTTGCAATCGCTCACAAAAAAAACTGCTTTTGACTGGTTTATCTCTGATGATTGTGCCAATGTCGTTTACAAACAGTGACTTAAACACTTTAAATTAAATGTTTATGTTTGATATTGACAGCTGTTTGGGGATTATTTTTTTACATATTGCAAATGTATTTTTGTATCAATTTTAAAGTTTTATTACATTTTTGTTTCTGAAATCCATCCTTTTGCTGGGATCAGTATAATTTTTTTTCTTTAAACAAAAGTTTAGAACACCACAAACTGGTGATTTGGATTTTGTGAACTAATCTGTTTTCAGAATTTTTTTCTTTTTCTTCTGAAAAACCCATTTTCAAGATTTGATCCAATCCAATAGCTGAAATCTGATCAGATTACTTTTGAACAACGGGCCCCTGTTGATTCACTTTTAAAGATGTGTACTGTATAATTATGATGAATCTTTAAATGTTTCTACAATCTGTAAAACATCCATACACACACAAACAAACAAGTTCCTGAATTTATCTTGCTATATAAATCACAAAATGGAATAGAGGTACATCTAATCACAAAAAATTTAAATGCAAATGGGGAGAAAAGTAAATAAGCATTTGTGCTTTGTTTTGTGGCTGACCCCTCCCATCCTCATACCATCTCCTCCCCTCTTCCCTCCCTTTACCCGCCCACTTTATCACATCTTTATACGCCCATTTCTTCAACCTTTTTCAAATCTAAGGTGTGAACGACTGGTGCTCAAGTAAGGGGGCGTTATATGATCCTGTAAGCCATACCTGAGCAATGTTAACAGTTACATTCTGCACAAGAACTATTTAAGTTTAAAAAGTTAACTAGATAAAAGCTTACCATCATCAGATTTGCCGTGTCAAGGAGTGTGGTTCATACTGTCAACCATTTGTGGGTATCGCTTCTCGGCCTTTTGGCTAAGATCAAGTGTAGTATCTGTTCTTATCAGTTTAATATCTGATACGTGCCCTACCCGGGCACCATATATTAAATTGATTTTTGGAATAGGGAGATGGAATAGGGGCTTGCTCCGTCCACTCCACGCATCGACCTGGTATTGCAGTACTTCCGGGAACGGTGCACCCCCCTTATACGGTTAAGAAAAGAAGTGTTTTGGTTTTGTATGTCAGTAGAAGTTGTAAAGAGAAAGTAATGTAAAATAAAAAAAGATATTGTTGTTAGTGATTATATGGTAGTGAAATTAGTGTGTATGATCATGTTTGGAATGGAATGTTATCTTGATATTCAGAAAATGTTGGATAGTGATGCAATTTGTGTTTTTTAGCATATCACAGAGTAGGCATTATTCATTGATTAATTTTCTTTTTGTGCAGAGGCAGTGAGTCACAGTTTGGCTGGTTAGTCCATGTTGCCCCTGCTGGTAGATCCTGTAATTACACTGTTCTGCAAGCAAAATTTTTTTTTTTTGCAGACATACTGACAAAATATGAAGTTTAATGAAATGTATTTAAATTACAGTGGGCTGTGGCAACAGTTAATCAGCATTGTCATGACATCATTTTATGGTTTGTTTTCTTCTTATTATTTATTTATTTATTTATTTATATATTTTTTTGACTTTATTTGACAGACTGAATTGACCAGTGATAGCTAATAAATTAACTGTACCACTTAATGTCTACCAAGCTAGTAGCTGTATTTAATTGTATGCTACTGTCAGTTTACTGAAGCCAGGTATCATTTATTGTAAAAAAAAAATCTAAATGTCTAAATATTCAGTATTGTTACTTTTTAAATTATGAAAATGGAATGTTTGTGCTCACTATGAAATTGTCAATACACAGACAAAATTAGAGCTTGGAACATCTCTTGTCTGATTGGTAGTCTACAATCAATGTGATTGGTGGAGAGGCCTACAGTCACTGTAGTCTCTTGGCCAATCAGAAGGCCTTACTGTCTGACTGTAGTTGCCTCTAGTCATTCTAGGCTTTGTATGACTGTAAAATTGTTGGGACCAATGGATTAACAAGATCTAGAATTTACAGTAGATGAGAGTTTAGATTGTGGTGATGAATCATATGAAGTGAAGTAGTGTCTCATCATCATTGAGAATGATGTCCCCTCAAGTGACCCGCCTTCAGGGTTGGTGTACAACTCATACTTACCTGGCAGGGGAGATACCATGATCAAGAAGGTGGTTCACCCAGGGCGAGGCTCAGCCATTGCACTCCGGTTGTGCTGACCCCTGCGAATTCCCCAAATGTGGGAATCTCGACTGCATAATTTCTGGTAGTGGGGGACTGCGTTCGCGCTCTCCCCTGATTTTCTGGTTAAAAATAGAGTTAAAATATACAAAGGTTGTAGGGACTTGCTTTCGGTTGTGTGGGAATAATAGGGCTGTTTGCAGTTTCTCAGTAAGTGCAGGATATTACGGTTGTAGAAAGCAGTCTTCTCATATGGAACTTCATTTATAAAAATTACAATATACTTCTGTAGCTGTGAGAGATTTTAAAATGTAATTTTGTCTGCACTGCCCATGAAATTAGTCATATCCCACAGCTCAGCAGTGGACAAGCATTTATTGCATGAATAAAATGAATGAAGTGTCTAAAATACATGTGCACAGTTCAGCTGAATGATGTTTAGTTTAACAGTATGCTTTGCACAAAATTAAAGTGTACACCAAAAATAAATAAATAAATAAATAACCAGAACATTAACAACAACACTGATATAAGAGCTTGTGGTTTATCTGTCATTCAGATGTGCTCTTGGCCACTGATCTGTGCTCTCTGCATTTTCTTTCAGAATTATCATGATAGAAAGTTTAAAAAAAATGATCTCTGCTTGTTTTCATTCAGTTTATTTTCATGAATCGATGTTCAGCAACATTTGATGAGCCGAGATATGCAGCTTTCCATTTGAGAGGCACCCATAGATAAGCTTTGTTGAACTGAAAACTGCTCTGAATGAGGAGTCTGTACCCCTTGATGGCATTGATTTCAGACTTTGGAATCAACTCTTGATTCCCAATGCCTCGGAATCTGTTCTTTTTGGAATTTATTCTTTTTGGAATCTGTTCTTTTGGGAATTGAGGAATCGATTATTTTTGGAATAGATTCCCAGCACTAGAGAACAAGTTGTGGATTTGTACAGCAGTATGTTTTTGTGCACTATGCTTGTGCACAGAGCCTACTGTCTCAAGTCACAATTTAATGTTCTTGAATGTCTGTAGTAAGTGTGATTTGTAGGCTTGTTGAGTTGTGTTGTTGTGCTTGTACCCCTCCCCCTCTCATACTGTCTCCTTTCCTCTTCCCACCCTTTACCCTCCCACTTTCTCACAGCTTTATACGCCCATTTCTTGAACCTTTTTCAAAAACCTTTTTCAAATCTAAGGTGTGAACGACCGGTGCTCAAGTGGGAGGGGGTTAACCCTTTAACCCTTGTCTCAGCAATGTAACAATTAAGAGTTAAAAAAAAAAAAAAACTAAATATAAGCTTACCATCATCTGATTTGCTGTGTCGAAGAATGTGGTTCCTACTGTTGAGCATTTGTAGGTATCGCTTCTCGGCCTTTTGGCTAAGATCAAGTGTAGTATCTGTTCTTATCAGTTTAATATCTGATACGTGCCCTACCCGGGCACCATATATTAAATTGATTTTTGGATCAGGGAGATGGAATAGGGGCTTGCTCCATCCACTCCACGCATCGACCTGGTATTGCAGTACTTCCGGGAACGGTGCACCCCCCTTATACGGTTAAGAAAAGAAGTGTTTTGGTTTTGTATGTCAGTAGAAGTTGTAAAGAGAAAGTAATGTAAAATAAAAAAAGATATTGTTGTTAGTGATTATATGGTAGTGAAATTAGTGTGTATGATTATGTTTGGAATGGAATGTTAACTTGATATTCGCAAAATGTTGGATAGTGATAGAGTTTTTAATTTTTATTTATTTGTTTTTTTAAACCGCATATGATGGAGTAGGTATCATTCATTGAATTTTACTGCAGAGGCAGTGGGTCGAGAGGAGTTATAACTGCAGCCTGGAGATCTCCAAATGGGGGCGGGAACTCCAAAACGGGGTGGGAGATAGGGCATGGCTTACTTCCATTGACAGGCAGGCACATGACATGCGGTTTTTTTTTTTTCTCCCCCCAATCCACAAACTCCACCCCACAGCTGCTTCTAAAAGTTTTATTGGTTGTGTCAATCACAGTGTTGATTTTCTACATTGTTACAAACAATGCTGAGTTACACTCAGCGTCACTACACCCTCCTATCCTGTGAATTTTAAGCCCCAGGATGCCACCGTTTCTTAAAACAAAGCGATAGAGTAAAACCTTTCCCCTGCGCAGCACTGTGACGGTTCGAGGGAGAGCTTGCGGGTCATTCACCTTTACATCATTAAGCGGAGGTTCTAACTCCAGTCCAAACACCACTGGCCACAACCTTTTCCAAGTATATAAAACTGCAGACCGGAGATCTCCAAAATGGGGCGGGAACTCCAAAAATGGGCAGAACCTCCAAAATGGGGCAGGGACTCGTCACGCAAAGACTTTCCCCATTGGCTCTGGCTTCAGCCTATTGTTATTAACTTACATTTTAAAACTAAACTTTATAAAATAAACAGTTTGTAGTTGTTCTCAAATAAAATAAACTATGCTATATAAATAAATAAGCTCAGTGAGAGCAGAGCCCCAAAGCTCGTGGCCAGTGGTTAATGATATAAACGGGAATCACCCACGAGCTCTCCTGCGAGCCGTCCCAGTGAAGCGCAGGGGAAGGGTTCGCTTTGTTTTAAACAGTGGGGCGTCCCGGTTCTTGAAATTTGCAAGGTAGGAGGGGTCATGATGCTGAATTTAACTAAAAAGGTCCAATTTTCCGGTAAAGTCCGGTTGGGGAGTTACAAAACGGCCCGACGATCTCATATCGCACAATCTTATTAACTGTTTATCCTCCATGCTATTCAGCGCCAATCCCACCATGCAGTCAATTTCACTGGTTAAGGTGTGGGGTAGGTTTGGGGGTTAGCATTTGTGTAGCATAGTGTAGGTAATCAACACTGCGATTGACACAACCAATAAAATCTTTAGAATTAGCTGTGGGGCGGAGTTAAGCTGTTAGCGCTTAAGTGGATTGGGGGGGTTGGGTTGCGCATGCATGTCGTGCCTGTCTGTCAAAGGGAGGAAGCCACGCCCACCCTGTTTTGGAGTTCCCGCCCCCATTTGGAGATCTCCAAGCTGCAGTTATATACCCCTCAGCTTTTCTGCTTTCACTGAGCATATTTATGTAGCATATTTTATTTTATTGTAGAACAACTAGAAACAATGTCTAATTTAGAAAGTTTTATTTTGAAATGTAAGTCAATTACAATTGGCTGAAGCCAGAGCCAATGGTTAAAGTCTTTGCGTGACGAGACCACGCCCCATTTTGGAGGTTATGCCCACTTTTGGAGTTTCTGCCCCCATTTGGAGATCTCCGGTCTGCAGTTATACATACTTGGAAATTTCAAGAGAAATAAATCAAGGAAAATTTTTAAATGCAAAACCGAAAAATCGCAATTCACAAGTGAGTATTGAAGCCGTGGATGTCGTACGGAATGGTTCGATATTATATTGAGTACTGTGACATCCCTAGTCTCATCATCATTGAGAATGGTGTTCCCTTAAGTGCCCTCCCTTCAGGGTCAGCGTACAATTCATACTTACCTGGCAGGGGAGATACCATGATCAAGAAGGTGGTTCACCCAGGGCGAGGCTCAACCATTGCACTCCGGTTGTGCTGACCCCTGCGAATTCCCCAAATGTGGGAATCTCGACTGCATAATTTCTGGTAGTGGGGGACTGCGTTCGCGCTCTCCCCTGATTTTCTGGTTAAAAATAGAGTTGAAATATACACTGTTTTAAGGTAGTTACTTTATGACATGTGGGAACAATTTCATTTGAAATGTGGGCAGTTTGTGTTGACTCACTTTAAAAATTCATCTTTATTTTTACAAGGTGTAAATCAAGTATGTATAACTGCAGACCGGAGATCTCCAAAAGTGGGCAGAACCTAAAAATTGGACGGGGTCTCGTCACGCAAAGACTTTCACCATTGGCTCTGGCTTCAATTGTTATTGACTTACATTTCAAAATAAAACTTTATAAATTAAAATTTTTTTACAAATGGCCTTTGAAGGTCATTTTAATATTTGACCTCACTTTTTTGTAGTTTTGCAGTCTTGATTTTGTTTTGGGGGTGTACTAGAACATGCTTTTATGCTTGGTGGTTCGAAAAACCCATTATTTTTAAAATAATTTACATTATTACAATACATCTCTCCCAGCCTGGCACATAGGGCTCAATTAGTTCCGGGTTAAATGAAGGCCTGTCTTCCGAAAAACAAAATGTGTTGTGATTGGTTAGCTCTCCCACTGCGTTGCGATTGGCAAACAGCTTAGACAGAGTTTCAGTACTGCCATGACCCTTGTCAAAGAAGCAAGTTCTGTGTACAGCTGTTAGCGTAAGATAGATTAAAGTGATTCTTACATTTTAATACAGCTCCAACGCGCAATCAGAGTAGATCGAGGCTTCGGCATGTGTTTTGACCCCCTGTATTGTATACGTCTGTGGCGCGTTAGAGCTCTAAAGCAGCCACTCTAGTCAATGCTTATGTTTGTACCTGCCGTGTTGCGGCTTGTTGAAGCGGTTCTTCGTGCTGCATCGCTAAAGTTAGGCTAATCCACCACCTCGTCCCTACCCTACCTCCGACCATTTGAATTTCCGTGGGTGGGATTTATTTTAATGATATTCTAATGGACCGCGTTGTGACATCATTGCATGTGGAAAACAAACGTTGTAGTCCAAAGGAGCTGTTTGTTGTAGTTCTTGAAAAGGGTGTTTTTAAAAACAAAATATCTCCTTTTGGAGTGGACTTTGAGATTTGTAGATCTTTTTTATGCCCAAAGATACATGCCACACACTGACTAAAGTTCAAAAAGTGAAAAAGCATAATAGCACCCCTTTAAATTTAAATACAGACTGTTCCTTTTTTGTTATTGTATTGTCAATTGCATTAAGTCCCCTTCAGTTTATAAGAAAAGATCAGTGCACAGATGAAATCATTTTCAGGGCATTGTGCTACAGGTCCATGAGGAAAGCTGAGAAACCTCACAGTTTAAATGTATGGTGAAGCTGTGATTGATAGCACAACAAGCTTATAAGCTTGTTACTTTTAATAACCTGGCATTTCTACCTGTGTATTTCCACTGGCATGTAGCGAGCAGAGCGATGTGGGCGTTTTCAATTCATTCCTATGGAAGCTGAGCTTAAATGCTTGTGCAGTGCGTTTATGCTCAACTTCCATAGGAATGAATGGAAAACACTCGCTTCACCCTGCTTGCTGGGGAGAAAAGTCTGCATTTAAAATAAAGAAAAATAAGCTTCTATACTAACATTACACTAAAAATGAACACGTCACTAACTAGCTTAGCCGCTAACTGCTGACACACCTCATTAAATTGACTTTGTAGTTGAGAATTTTTAGACATTTGAGGTGACACGAAAGTAAATTGGAAACGGATATCCCAAGAACTAGCGAAAGTTTGTCACTACGCTTGTGCACAAAGCCTATTGTCTTCAGTCACATTTTAATGTTCTTGAATGTCTGTAGTAAGTGTGATTTGTGGGTCTGTTAAGTTGTGGTGTTGTGCTTGGACCCCTCCCCATTCACACTGTCCCCTCCTTTCTTACCCTTTACCCGCCCACTTTATCACAACTATATACGCCCATTTCTTAAACCCTTTTCTAATCTAAGGTGTGAACGACCGGTGCTTAAATAAAGGGGTTTCATGACCCCTTTAAGCCTTATCTGAGCAAATTTTAACTGTTTCTGCACAAGAGCTATTTGAGTTAAAAATAAATAAAAGCATACCATCATCAAATTTGCTGTGTCAAAGAATGTGATTTCTACTGTTGAGCATTTGTAGGTATCGCTTCTCGGCCTTTTGGCTAAGATCAAGTGTAGTATCTGTTCTTATCAGTTTAATATCTGATACGTGCCCTACCCGGGCACCATATATTAAATTGATTTTTGGAATAGGGAGATGGAATAGGGGCTTGCTCCGTCCACTCCACGCATCGACCTGGTATTGCAGTACTTCCGGGAATGGTGCGCCCCCTAATATGGTTAAGAAAAGAATGTGTTTTTTTTTTTTGTTTTTTTTTAGTTTGTTTATGTGTGTTGGTAGCAATTATTTACAGAAATAATTGTTTGGTTGAAGTTTTTTGTTGATCAGTATGTTTGTGTATGTGTATTTTGTGTATGTAAAAGCTATGGGTTAAACTTTGGCTGGTTAGTCTACTGTGCTAGCTGCTGTAACTATACCATTTTGCAAGCAACAAATGTTTTTTTGAAACATGAAGTGCGTTCTAACAAAATAATGGGTAATAAAATGTATAATAAAATTAAAGTGGGTTGTATGTTCATCTGGTGCCATCAGTCAGTGAGTGTTGTCATGACATTATTTTTCTGCATTTTTTTGGACTGTGTTTGATTAAAACAATCTAATGACCATCTGTTATTTTCAGTTTACTAGTCAGATGTCAATAAATGTAGCAAAAATTCAAAGATCCATGAATAGATATTTTTTAGAATGACATCCTACTGGTTTCTCTGTTATACATTGTGCACTTCTCATTCTATATAATCCTGTAAAATTGTTTTATTAAATTATAACAATGGGATGTTTGTGATGTTGTCAATGAACAGAGAAAATTAGCTTTGAGCATTTCTTGTCTCATTGGTAGTTTACAGTCTGTCTTCCACATGATTGGTGGAGAAACCTACAACTATATTAGATTCCTGGCCAATCTGAATGCACAACTGTCTGACTATAGTTGTCTACAGTCACTGTAGGCTTTATACGACTGTAAAAATGTTGGGACAAATGGTTTAACAAGATCTAGAATTTAGAGTAGATGAGTTTAGATTGTGGTGATGAATCGTGAAGTGAAGTAGCATCTCATCGTCATTGAGAATGATGTCCCCTCAAGTGACCCGCCTTTAGGGTCGATGTAGAACTCATACTTACCTGGCAGGGGAGATACCATGATCAAGAAGGTGGTTCACCCAGGGCGAGGCTCAACCATTGCACTCCGGTTGTGCTGACCCCTGCGAATTCCCCAAATGTGGGAATCTCGACTGCATAATTTCTGGTAGTGGGGGACTGCGTTCGCGCTCTCCCCTGATCTTCTGGTTAAAAATAGAGATGGAATATACAAAGGTCAAGGACTTACTTTGGTATGTGTGGGATGAAATTGTGGATTTGTGCAGCAGAATATTTGATTATGATATTATAGAGGATTGCTCATTTAGACATTCAATCCTGAAAACTAAAAATTAAGAGAATGGTATAACTAGAGTCTGGAGATCTCCAAATGGGGGCAGGAACCACAAAACAGGGTGGGCGCTCCAAAATAGGGCGTGGCTTCCTCTCATTGACAGACAGGCACATGACATGCATGCGCATTATTTCACCCAGTCCACTTCAGTGCAAACTCCATCCCACAGCTGATTCTACAATGAACCAGGTTTTATTGGTTGTGTCAATAAACAATCACAGTGTTGATTTCCTACACAATTGCTAACCCCTTAACCACCAACACACCTTACCCTAACCTGACCTTACCCTAACCTTTAATTACACCCAGCGTCACTACCTTCTCCTACTCTGCGAATTTCAAGTCCTGGGGTTCCCCTATTTCTTAAGACAAAGTGATAGAGTAAAACCTTTCTCAAGCACTGGAACAGCTCGTGGGAGAGCTCGTTGGTGATTACAGCATAGGATTCATTTGGCTGAAGCCAGAGCCAATGGTGAAAGTCTTTGTGTGATGAGACCCTGCCCACTTTTGGAGTTCCTGCCCCCATTTGGAGGTCTCCGGTCTGCAGTTATACATACTTCAATTAAAAGGAGAATGGACAGAGAAGGTACTATGCTTTTGTTTCCCCATGTGTGTTAAACAATCATTGTCAATTGTCAGTTTGTTGTGATCCTGACAGTGATGAATATACTGTGAAAGATATGGTGGTCTGTGAAAGATTTTTTTTTTTTTTAATATTTGTCCTCAGTTTTTATAATTGCATACTATCTGCCTTGAAATTATAAAATGCTAATTCAATATTTGAAAGTATAGTTTGAAAAACTTACTAGATTTAGTCATGATAGTTGTAAATATTGTTTCTCTGATACAGAAGGCAACTAAGTTTTTTACTTCATATATGGTCACATTTTTAAAATGCGGTATGCCCCAAACTTTTGTCTTTACTCACTTTGTTCTTTAATGTCTGTAGTGAATGTGATTTTGTATGTCTGTTAAGTTGTGTTGTGCTTGACCCCTCCCTTCCTCATACTGTCCCCTCCCCTCTTCCCACCCTTTACCCTCCCACTTTATCACAGCTTAGTACGCCCATTGTTTAACCTTTTTCAAATCTAAGGTGTGAACGACTGGTGCTCAAGTAAGGGGGCATTATATGATCCTGTAAGCCATACCTGAGCAATGTTAACAATTACATTCTGCACAAGAACTATTTAAGTTTAAAAAGTTAACTAGATAAAAGCTTACCATCATCAGATTTGCCGTGTCAAGGAGTGTGGTTCATACTGTCAACCATTTGTGGGTATCGCTTCTCGGCCTTTTGGCTAAGATCAAGTGTAGTATCTGTTCTTATCAGTTTTTAAAAAAAAATATATATATATATATATATGTGTATGAAAAGGAAAAATGTGTGTGGAAAAGTAGACATCGATATTTGAAAATGGTGACAATAAAATATTTTCGAAAGAAAAAAATCTGTTCTTATCAGTCACATATATATATATATATATATTTTTTTTTTTTTTTAAAAACAAGCAAGAATAAATAAATACAGACACATGGTTTAAAAGAAAATACAATCTTGATAAATACAAAACAAACTTTTCAAAAACATTGTGTTTTGCTTGATTTAAAAGTCCATGTCTTAGTGTGTTTTAAAAGGGTGTGAGTGTTTAAAAAGTAAAAAACAGATTTAAAACACAAGCATCTTATACAATAAAACACAGTAAAAACACCAATTAAAAGTCTTTAAAAGTCATCTCTTGTGCAAGACCGGGGGTGAGTCCTTATCAAGAAAGTCGTCACCTCGCTCCCCGGAACAGGAGCGTGAGATGCTATTTCACGGGCTCAGCGGAGATCCCCTCTCCTCCGGCCCGTTGGCCCGCTGTTCCCGTAGCCAGAGTGGTGAGGGTGCATCTACGGGCGGCCAGGGTCGGTGGCGGCCGGGACCCTTCCCGTGCGACCCCGGCCCCCACGTCCGAATATCGTCGCCCGGTACCCCTGCAGCATTGATGTTACCTTTAGCTCGCATGCATGGAGGGGTACCGTAACGCGCTTCCCCACCAGCAGATTTCTGGTGGCCCAGATGGCATCCTTGATGACGTTAAGGGTGAGCCAGAGCGAGGTAAATTCCTGTGCTGTCAAATCCTTCAAGCCCCGGCCCACCCCAAGGATGGCGAGCTGGTACCCTATCTGGGCCCCACCTGCTGGTAGGCACGGGAAATACAGGGGGCCGGTCTTGGCCCACAGGTCCCGCGCAGCGCCGCACTCCCAGAGCAAATGTCGCACGGTCTCCGGGGAGTTGCATCCGGACCGTGGACATATCGGATTTTTGGCCATGCCTCTGGAGTGCATAACCGCCCTGACCGGGAGGATCTCATGAGCCACCATCCACGACAAGTCCTTGTGCCTGTTCTGGAGAGCGGGGTGAGAGGCGTTCCTCCAAGCTTGTTTGGCCTCACATAATGTGAGGCCTGGAACTGGACTCACCGGTTCCCGGTCCTGCACAAGAGAGACAAGATGCTTGTGGTTAGTTAAAATGGTGACATCTTCATGTTCTAAAATGTATCTTTTTAAAAACTTTTTGATAAAACTGTATTCCTTGGGCAAGTTAAAAGACACTGGGCTTCTTAAATCTACAGGTAAAATCTTTAGACTCCTTAGGTAAGACCCCATCCAAAATCGTGTCATTGCAGCTGTTTTGTTTTCTTTGGATGGGGTCATGGCATATCTAAAATGCAGGGCGGTAAAATAGCTGCCTAAAAACAGGTGAGGGTCTGGGAGGCCTTTTCCGCCATTTTCCGGTCTTTTCTTCACAATTTTTCTCTTCAAGCGCTCCCACTTGGACCCCCACAGAAAGTAAAACACCGCCCTCTCCAGCTGTGCCAGGAACCTTCGGGGTGGACTAAAAACAGAACAGACAAGTAAAATCAGGGGTAAAATCACAGATTTGAAAATTAAAACCTTGCCTTCAAAAGTCATCTGTCTTAGTCCCCAAAAACCCAGTTTTTGTCTAACTTTCCCTAACATGTCAGTCCAGTTATCCCGTCCACCTCCCTCTTTATCAAATTTTACACCTAAAATCTTAAAATTTGTCTCTTTAAAATCCACGTCCAGTCTCCCTGTGTCAACTCCGTCCCACGGCCCGAAGAGCTGGGCCTCGGACTTGTTTCTGTTAAGCTTAGCGCCCGAGGCCCGACCGTACCAGTCAGTCAAGTCCATTGCTCTTCGTATAGATAAAACGTCCGTAGCTAAAAGAGTTACGTCGTCCATGTATAAAACACAGGTCGCCGTCAGTCCACCTGTCCCAGGAACGTCTAATCCTCTGATCCATTTATCCCTTCTCAAGATCTGTGCCAGTGGCTCGATGCAAGCCACATACAGAAGAGGAGATAAAGGACATCCCTGCCGGACACCGCTGTGGATGTTTACAGCTTTGGAAAGATGCCCATTTACAAGGATTTTGCTGACTAGGCCTTTGTACAGCAGTCCCACCCAGGCTATAAACCTCTCTGGAAAGCCCATTTTTTGCAGTACCTGAAGCAGGTACTGGTGCGAGACTCGATCAAAAGCTTTTTCAAAATCTAGATTTAGGACTACTAGTCGAATATTTCTGTCTCTCGCGTAACAGATGGCGTCTCTAATCAGCACTAGGCTGTCTGTTATCTTTCTCCCGGGCACAGCACAAGCTTGATCCGGGTGGATCCCGTCCTCTAAAACAGTCGACATGCGTGTCGCTAAAACTTTACTAAAAAGCTTACAGTCAAAATTTAAAAGTGTTATAGGTCTCCAGTTCTTTAAGTCAGTCCGGTCACCTTTTTTGTGAAGTAAAGAAACTATCCCTATTCTAAAACTGTCTGGAAGTCTGTCGAGGGTCTCAAACTCTTTAAAAATTGTCAGTAAGTCGTGTGCTAAAATGTCCCAAAAAGTTAGATAAAACTCTAGGGGAAGTCCATCCGCTCCCGGGGACTTCCCCCTCTTAAAACTTTTAAGAGCTTTTTGGATTTCTAAAACTGTCCAATCTTGGGATAAAAGCACATTTTTACCGTCAACCCTCTTGTCTATAAAATTTAAAACTTCCCTTACGGTGTCATTGTGCACTTCTTTAAAACTATACAACCCCTCATAAAAATTTTCCACCCCCTCTAAAATTTCTTTTGTTGTCTTTAACTCCCTCCCTCCTGTTTTTACACTGGTTAACTTCCCACCCCTACTTAAAATCTTTTTAAAAAAGTATCTAGTGCACTTTTCACCTTCTTCTATTTCTCTTTCTTTACTTCTTAAAATAACCCCTTTACTTTGTATATTAGCTAAAACTGACATTTCATTTTTGACCTCTTTCACTTCATTTTTAAAATCAAAACCATTATTTAAAAGATTAAAATACCTTTGTAGTCTTTTTTGCAACCCCATCATGCGTCTCTTTTCTTTATGTTTCTTTTGTTTACCTAACTTCTTAAAAAACTGTCTTGTCCGGTCCTTAACCATCTCCCACCACTGTGCACGTGTATCATACAAGTCTTGGAGGGTCCGCCATTGGCTGAACTGTTCCCTATATTCCTTAACTACATCCTCTTCTTCCAATAGGGAACAGTTCAGCTTCCACAGCCCTCCCCCTACCGTCACACCAGTGGGCAGTGAAAGGGTGCAGGACAGCATCATGTGATCAGAAAAAAAGAGGGGGGTTAATGTAGCATCAGTCGGCGGGCAGTCCCTTGTAAACACATAGTCAATTCGAGAGGCTCTGGTGCAGTCACCACTGAACCAGGTGAAGCCCTCCTCTCTTTGATGCAGATTTTTAAAACAGTCGACTAGGTTAAAATCTCTAACTAGAGCCTGCAATAAAACCGACGTTTTGTCCACTTTAAAATCTTCCCCTACCCTCTTCCTATCTTTTTTGGTTAAAACACAGTTAAAATCCCCTGCCACTATTAAGGGAGTTCTACCTAACATGTGGGGTTGCAAATCTTCTAAAAGCTCATATCTTTCATTTTTTTCTGTAAAACCATATACATTAAGAACATTAAAATCCCTGTCTAAAAAGGTCAGATTTACTAAAAGTGCCCGCCCTTCCCTCACCACTGTGCTGCCCTTCAACAAGATGTTAGGATTATTAATTAAAACCGCAACTCCGTCGTTTTTATTAAAATTTGAACCGCTCCATATGGAGGGTCCAGATGACCAGAGCTCTTCCAACTTCTTGTACCTGGTTAAAAAGGGCAGAGAACACTCTTGCAATAAAAACAAATCTGACTTAAAAGTTTTTAAAAAGGACAAAATGCTCTGTGCTCTAAGGGTGGACCTCACACTTCTTACATTGATGGTAGAGATGGTGAGGGCCATGAGCAGTGTGGTTAAAAAGGATATGAGATAAAAGGAAACAAACATTAAAAGACTACAAAGGCACAATTAAAATCACGTTATTTCTTGTTGCACTTGCCTTACCTTTTCCTCAGTAAAACTGAGGTCGGGGGGGCAAGTGCTCGACGCCTCTGGAGCCACAGAGGAAACCTCTTGCAGCTCCTTTGGCGATGATGTTCTTAGCTTAAAATGCAGAAAGGAGACCTCATTTGGGGATTCTAGGGGCCACATACGGTCCAGATCTTCTGAACTAGAACTATCTGGCTGATGTGCTACCCTAATCTTTTTCTCCCCTGTTTCAAGTAAGGGAGATCCCGCAGGTCTTTTCTGCACTTGAGCGATTGGAAGTGAGCAGTCCGTTTCGCTCCCACTAGATGGCATGCTCACCTCCGAAACGGTATTGAGGGAGGAACACGTTTCATCTTTTCCCTTTCCCTTGTCTTGCAGTGGGGTGGGTTCCTCCCCCTGTTCCGTTTCAAAATGTGACTCCGCCCCTGTAGCCACCCCACTTCCTGCCTCCTGCCCAATCCTTGAGGTTGGCTGGGGTTTTGAATTTCCCGCCGAAACCTCAAGGACCGCCTCCTCCTCCCTTTGTTCCTTTGTTTGCTGTGGTTGTGGGGCGGCCATTTTGTTAGCTTTGAGCTTGTTGGCAAAGCTTTTTGGGCAGTCTCTGTAGAGATGGTTTGAATCTCCACAAAGATTACACCGCCTGCCATTGGTGCACTCTTCAAAACTGTGACCAATTTCTTTACATTTCCCACATACAGTTTCCTGGCATGCTTCGGCTAGATGTCCAAACATGCCACACTTCCTACAGAGTTTGGGCATTCCCTGGTAGTGAATGTAGCCTCTGTTTTCTCCCAACACAATCATTGAAGGCAGATGTCTCAGGCCTTGGTAGCCCCCGGCGTCTTCCCATTGTTTGATGGGAATTCGCCAGGAGCATGTCCAAATGCCGTCCTCATCTAGCACTTTGACTGGATGGCCTCGAACAGTGCAAAATCTCCCCAACCATACACAAATATCTTCTCCAGTCACTGTTTCATTAAACATCCTGACAATCACAGTTTTAAATGTGTTGTCAGTCAGTTTTTCCACAGTAAACATGGAGAACTGGGCTTTGAACATCTCAAACCTTTGCCAAAAATCCAAAAGATGGGAAGCAGCTCTAAAGCTCACATCAAACCCTTTGTTAAGGGGCAGAGTCACAATGCAATTCAATTCAGTAGGTTTAAAATTTAAAGTTTTTTGGATCAGCTTCCTGGAGAAGTCTAGTCGCGACATCCCCAGGAGCTTCCCCTCAACTTCACGGAATAAAAAACGCACGCTGTGGTGCCTCCGCACGCCGGCACGAGCAGCCGACATGTTGGAGGCACCCACAGCTCTAAAACACAATAAATACAACAATAAATAAGTAAAAACACCTTACCTTAAAAACAAGAAGATTCCCCGAAAGAACGGGTTGTCGCCAAGTAAAAGCCGCTTGTCCTTTACCTCCTGAAGGATAGGGGCACTGTGTGACAAGCCACACACAGGCCCAAAAGGTCCCGCAAGAGGCGATCGCTGTCACTGCCGTTCGACCAGACCACTTGATCTTAGCCAAAAGGCCGAGAAGCGAGTGCAAACTCCATCCCACAGCTGATTCTACAATGAACCAGGTTTTATTGGTTGTGTCAATAAACAATCACAGTGTTGATTTCCTACACAATTGCTAACCCCTTAACCACCAACACACCTTACCCTAACCTGACCTTACCCTAACCTTTAATTACACCCAGCGTCACTACCTTCTCCTACTCTGCGAATTTCAAGTCCTGGGGTTCCCCTATTTCTTAAGACAAAGTGATAGAGTAAAACCTTTCTCAAGCACTGGAACAGCTCGTGGGAGAGCTCGTTGGTGATTACAGCATAGGATTCATTTGGCTGAAGCCAGAGCCAATGGTGAAAGTCTTTGTGTGATGAGACCCTGCCCACTTTTGGAGTTCCTGCCCCCATTTGGAGGTCTCCGGTCTGCAGTTATACATACTTCAATTAAAAGGAGAATGGACAGAGAAGGTACTATGCTTTTGTTTCCCCATGTGTGTTAAACAATCATTGTCAATTGTCAGTTTGTTGTGATCCTGACAGTGATGAATATACTGTGAAAGATATGGTGGTCTGTGAAAGATTTTTTTTTTTTTTAATATTTGTCCTCAGTTTTTATAATTGCATACTATCTGCCTTGAAATTATAAAATGCTAATTCAATATTTGAAAGTATAGTTTGAAAAACTTACTAGATTTAGTCATGATAGTTGTAAATATTGTTTCTCTGATACAGAAGGCAACTAAGTTTTTTACTTCATATATGGTCACATTTTTAAAATGCGGTATGCCCCAAACTTTTGTCTTTACTCACTTTGTTCTTTAATGTCTGTAGTGAATGTGATTTTGTATGTCTGTTAAGTTGTGTTGTGCTTGACCCCTCCCTTCCTCATACTGTCCCCTCCCCTCTTCCCACCCTTTACCCTCCCACTTTATCACAGCTTAGTACGCCCATTGTTTAACCTTTTTCAAATCTAAGGTGTGAACGACTGGTGCTCAAGTAAGGGGGCATTATATGATCCTGTAAGCCATACCTGAGCAATGTTAACAATTACATTCTGCACAAGAACTATTTAAGTTTAAAAAGTTAACTAGATAAAAGCTTACCATCATCAGATTTGCCGTGTCAAGGAGTGTGGTTCATACTGTCAACCATTTGTGGGTATCGCTTCTCGGCCTTTTGGCTAAGATCAAGTGTAGTATCTGTTCTTATCAGTTTAATATCTGATACGTGCCCTACCCGGGCACCATATATTAAATTGATTTTTGGAATAGGGAGATGGAATAGGGGCTTGCTCCGTCCACTCCACGCATCGACCTGGTATTGCAGTACTTCCGGGAGCGGTGCACCCCCTAATGTGGTTAAGAAAAGAATGTGTTTTTT